>JARYHS010013630.1:272827140-273182325 GCA_031002005.1 Vandiemenella viatica
TGGCGCAATTAACGTAATAGCACGGAACGTGTTTGGATATATATCACTACCCAGTCTCATCCGATCATCTAAATAGTTCCATCCTCCACACTAATGGGCATCGCCGCAGATCAGCAGTGAATCCTCCTGATTCCATACACACTCCTAAGCGCTGTTGATCAGCCCATTTCCAATAGAATAGTGTTTTGCAATCAAGAGGACCTAAAATGAGTATGACATGGTCAAACAAGGAAAGAATTAAGTAACTTGCTGCCGGCTATAATTAACCGTATGGAAACTGAAGAACGTTTAAGGCAGTGGTTCCCAATTAGTGGTAAGCGTACCCCCAGGGGTACGTGAGGTTTCTTCAAGGGGTACGCGCGGTAGTCTCTTGGCTAAGGTGATCACTAAAATAATTGAAAAAATCCACTTTTATAAGCCACAAGAAACATTACTATCACCCAAATATATTTTAAGATAAACTGTGTTTGTGTCAATTACATTATTGTAATCCTGTGGCTGTGAGAAGCACTCTACTGGGATGAACGAATTCATTTAGATATCATTTCTGCTGTAAGGGGTACGCGCGGTTGAGCTCCTTCTTGCAGTGGTACTCGGGAAAAAATAATTGGGAACCACTGGTTTAAGGGGCCGGGTTAGTTTCAACAAATATTAGGGTTAATTGCACTTCAGGTCAATCGATGTTAGATTAGTAAACTAGTAAACATTTGTCAGTGGCAGACTTTTCATTTAACTGCTATTTTAGGTGATTTTTCTTGATTGTAGTAACATATCTGATTCTAAACCAAATCAATGGGCGTCAACATTAAAAAATAGCGTATTTCTGTCCAAATTAATAGTGTATAACAACAAGAGAGCCCTCTGAACCAATGACCGTAATACATCCAAGGATATAAATAATCGTTTGTATAGAAACAACATCAGAGACAAATTTTAAGAAGCCTCTCACCAATTTCTGACATATTAAGCGAAGATTCCGTATTTTTCAACGCACGCAATCAATAGGAAACATTGCAGTTGGATACTGTGAATGAGCATTATGGCAGTTTTACAATTTTCTTTGTAGTACATCGCAGTTATAACACCATTAAAAAAGTTTTTCATCTGAGTTTGTATCATTGAACGAATTCATAAAGCAAAAGGAAGTAAATTTTGAGCTGCATTGATTTTCATGTAAATAAAATTCAGCAGTCAAAAGGTCACTGACTTCATTACTCCATATGTAGATGGGAGTACTGTGTATCAAAGAAGGTACAATTAGCTGGCCAAGTCAGCTTACCACCCCCGAGTACAGAGTTCGTCTGCTTGAGTTCGACTGGAGGTTTTGCTTTTTACTATTAATTAATATTTCTGCCCCTACTACCGAATCTTCATGAAAAGAAAATGCTGAAAATTAAATACGTGAACGTGTACTATCATCATAAAAAACAGTATAATATGCCCTCAGTCATTAAGCACGAAGTAAAAAAGAATACACTAAAAATTGAGGAAACTGGACATCAACAGATTATCATGACGTGCTACGGTGCTAAAGAAAGAGGCGAACATAACTTAAGTGGGCTAGCAGAACTATTTATTTATATTTCGGGAGATGCTATAAAAAAAAAAAAAAAGGCATAAAATCGTAGGTAAAATGAAGGAGTTGTGAAGCGTATGATTTCGCAGCTAACCATATAACATATAACAAACTAAATTTGATTCATGCTTCTAAAAACGAAAATGTATTTATTTGTCTTATCATTTATTTTTTAGTAAAATTTTTGTTCTAAATATGGAAGCATTTTGAATAAAAATGAATTTAAAAAGAAGAGAAATTCTCTTTTACATTCGTATGTAGAAGCTGGGCTATAAACAATAACAACTTAGCTTTTATGGCTATGAAGAGATAACTAAGGAGAGAAAACGGCGTTTTAGTGAGGTATTAAAATTTAAGCAGGTTGATAAGATAAAACAAGAAACACACGATTCGTTAAAATAGCGACAGAGCCTCACCCACGTTTCAAGAAGACGTAGGAAGAAAGTAATAACTCCAAGTGAAATTAGAGGAATCTTCAAATCATCAGAGACTAGTAGCAATTCCCACGAAAATTTTCTTTTTAAAGATGTAACAGACTGCGGCCGTGCCTTAAGAAAATCAGTATCACAAATAAATTGATATTAATCCGCGTTCAAAATTGATATAAAATAAATCTAGGCTTTGGAAAATGTTTGTAGTTTACTTTGCAGTAGAATGTCCTTGAAATAAGATGAAGATTCGCTGATACATCATAGACGAAACAACGGTTAGTTGTTCCGGAACATTTAAAATTTCCAAAATGGTGTGTGTAATCTAGTACAGATGAAATTCCAGTTAAAATATTATCAAAATTCATAAAATCAGATACACTACCTGTAAGTATCACAACAAGAAATTTTTAGATGCGAATATTTTTATTTATCACAGATTCTGACCAAATGCTATTAGCTTTGCACATAAACGTGGTTACGCATTCATTCAAATAAGATTGTAAATGTAGTGTCCCCGAGGGTACCAGGTGAAATTTCTGATTTAATGAGCATATTTAATCAATTAATCAACAAAACTGTGGGCGTGGTTCTTAGTACTGAATGATTACGTATAAAAGTCAATTAGGATTAACTGAAAAAGCAAAATAATTCAATGAATTTAATTACTTACACAGAAATTTTAAAGCGCAATGTTACGTATTAAAAGCTGTTCATTTAATCAACCATTCATTGATTAATTGAAGACTTTAGAATTTGATATTATTTGTTTGTAGTTAACATGTAGACAGATTGTTCACCATTTCGTCAGCGGCCTTTGCTGAGGAGCAGGTGAATTGCCGCAGCGTAGGGGTAGCGTGCTTGCTTCGCGTTGCAGCGGTCGGCGGTTCGACTCCGGCCGAGAGCATGGATGGTTTTAGTTAAATATGGTGTTCGTCTTGAGTTGAAAATAATCACACTTATATGAAATATATACATTGAAAGGGAGATGTTCAGTCTGCTAGTAAAGGCCCCTGCCAGGCAGACCTCACACACAACGCGCCTGCACGCCGGGATACATATACGACTCCAAACAGGCGCAGAGGCATCAAAACAAACCAGGAAAATAAATAGAATCATCTAGAGGCTAAGTGGGACCTTTTCTTACAGAGGTCGCCGTACTACCACACAACGGAATTCCTGCGCCAGGCCGCCTATATAAGCGTAGCCGACAGCTCCACCGGCAGTTCCGGCCTGACCGCGGAACCAGCGTCAACTACAGAAGACCACCGGAAGTTCGCGAGAAGTAGAAGCCGTCTCTCTACCCCGGATCAGGACCAGGCTAAAATTCTCGACGGTCATCTGATAGCTGTACCCACATTTGTTTATGGTTTACCAGTTGTTTTGTGTACAGAGTAATAAACCTCAAGGAACCATTAAGTGTAGTTCACTCCAGTGTCGACGAGGATGGGATAAGAACTCTCGACCATCATGGCTACGCCAGCAGCACCTACGGAATGGCAACAGTTCCTCCAAGGACTTCTACATCAGTTCACAGCAATGCAGCAGCAATGCAGCAGCAATTCACAGAATCTCAGAGACAACTGATTGCGGAAGTCAGGAATCTCCGCCACCCCACGGCCCCGCCTCCGTTCCCAGCATTCAACGACGACGTCGAGGAATGGGAGACCTACGAGAAGCGCATAAGACAACACTTCGCAATTCATCACATATCCAAAGAAGAAGACCAGCGTGCATATTTCCTTTCCTGGAACCAATCGAAGATGTATGTCTTGCTCACCAAACTTCAGCCACAAGACCCCGACACCCTCACCTTCACGACCATCTGCACGACACTGAATGCATACTACAGACGCCGGTACCATGTCGTCGCGGCCCGCGTCGAATTCTATCAATGCCGGAAGAAGCCCGATCAGACGTATCGCCAGTGGGCGGCCGAACTCCAAGGCCTTAGCAGAAAATGTAAGTTTCAAACTCGTCGTTCCCACGAATCCTACGCCGACGACATGGTGCGTGATCACATCATACAGGCTGCACCAGATGCCGCATTCCGGCATGACGCCCTCAAGTTAGAGGACCCATCCCTGGAGCAGGTCATCGAACTTGCCTACAAATTCGAAATATCAACGGCCGCAGATCGCCGCCTGGAGTCCTGGGCGGATGTGGCCGCAATCCGAACCGACGTAGAGAACACGGAGGACGTCGCCGCCATCCAGAGCTCCCAGTCGCGCTCTTCCCGACACCACAACCGGGGACCGCTTCCTCAGAAGGACATCGAACCGGCCCGTTCCGGCCGGGGCACCAAGTCTCGGCAGCAGCAGCGGATCCCGCAGCGCCGACGCCGCAGCCCGCTCCGCCTGCCCTCCTGCCCCGCCTGTTATTCAGCACATGAGAGGGAAAATTGTCCGGATCGTTGGGCTGAATGCTCACGTTGCGGCAAGGAGGGACACCTGGCGTCCGTCTGCCGCACCAACACCACCAATGCCAATCCCGGCTCTCGCCGCCCAGGGTCTTACCAAGACGGGTTTTTTTTTATTTATTTATTTATTTATTTATTGGCCTTTAGCCTTGTCGGCCATACAGCCAGCCTTTGTAAACTTTACATTGGTTTGTACATATTGTTTTCATTTAGTTATAAAACATAATATTGTTGTTTACATGGGTTTTTCATTATCTGCTAGACTACAACCTATATTACATCATTTCTGACAATTCACTTGCGGGTTGCTCACACTCAAACATTATAATTTGACATTGTATACTTGTGATCTCACATGTAAATATGATACATTTAACAAGAAAATTCTAATTGGTATAAAGGTTACATTTTTGTGATATGTATAAGTAGAGCTAAGCTAGGTGTTTTCCTTCTTCTTGATGTATCTTTTTCTAAAATTGAATGTTTTGTCGATAAGTTATGTCTTATCTAAATCAACTACCAGTAAGACGTCGTTTTAGTCGTTATATATTTACAACGAGACTGCATCTATAGCACACATTAAAGAGGTAGTTTCTGGCGTATGTATGGTGCAGTTTTAAGAGTTAGATGGGGAGGATTCAGATAAATATGTCTCCA
Source organism: Vandiemenella viatica (assembly GCA_031002005.1). Classification (NCBI taxonomy): domain Eukaryota; kingdom Metazoa; phylum Arthropoda; class Insecta; order Orthoptera; family Morabidae; genus Vandiemenella; species Vandiemenella viatica. Next base: position 272,832,221 of record JARYHS010013630.1, read on the forward strand.
TCCTTATAAAATGTCATTACTGTCCTATAAATGTTTCTGTCGTTGGAGGCTAGCAAGATAATCACATTCGTTGGTAAAGGAATACCGAGGGTTTTTAGTCTTTTCAACATTTTGTCTTGTTGTGCTCTATATTTCTGGCAGGAAAATAAAATGTGGTTTAAATCGCCTACTGCTGTATCTGAACAGTCGCATTGTGGAGTTTCTCTGAGCCGAATTCGATTTAAATGGCTGGGGAAATTACCATGGTGGAATCGACTTCTAATGATACTTGTGATGTACCGCCTGTTGACATTCCATTTGTAGTACCAAGGCTTGACGGGGATATCTGGTTGTATGCGGCCGTAGTGTGTACCTTTTAGTTGTGAAGAGCTACTCCATTCCGTTTGCCATAGTTCTTTTGCCCGTTGTTTGATGGTTTGGTGGAATTCTGAAGTGGGCAGTTTTAAGTCTTCTTCGTGTCCTGACACTATAGCTTCCTTCGCCATCTTGTCGACGTATTCGTTGAATTTAATTCCCTTGTGAGATGGGACCCACAAGAACATTGTGGTGATGCCCTTTATGTTGTTGTTGTATATTTCCTGAAGGATGTCTGCTATTATGCTTGCCATCCTTGTGTTCCAACTGGGCTTTTCAATGCTTTTAATTACGCTCAGGGAGTCGGTGATGATTAATACTTCGGTATGGTCACGGTTGCCACTATATTTCAATGCCTCTAGTATCGCTTTTGCTTCTGCAAGAAAAATTGACGTTTGCTCCGGTAACGAGTATAGTGCATGATACTGAGTTAGTGGGCAGTATATTGCGCATCCTACTCTGCTTTCTGGGCTGACCTTGGCGCCGTCTGTGTAGATGTGTGCTGCGTTCGAGGTTAGGGTGCTTAGTTTCCTGTTAAGGGTGTCGTTTACATCCGTGTTCGCCGATTTTTCTAGGAGATGGATTTGGGTATCGATTGCTCGTAGGTGGAATGGTGCTTGGTAAATAGGATGTATTTCGAATTTCTCCATTTTGTCACTGATTTCTTCCCAATAGTTGTAAGCTTTTAGTAATGGTATGTCGTGTCGGGTCGCTGGATCTTGATTTGCAAATTTTTCGACTGCATGTTTTAATGTTTTCATCCGTTCCCTCAGTGGATGCGTTTTGAGGTTTAGTTTGTCTACTAGGAACTTTTCGGATAGCTGGCTTCTTCTTATATGTAGAGGCGTGTCCCCGGTTTCCACTAGTAGTGCGTTCGTGGGTGTAGACCTCATGGCTCCTACACATATTCTGAGGCAACGGTATTGCAATCTGTCCAACTTCCGTAGTGCGTCTTTCCTGCCATTGACGTAGAAGATGCAGCCGTAGTCTACTAGCGATCTGATTAATGCTCTGTATAGGAGTAGGAGGGTTTTAGGATGGGATCCCCACCACGTTCCCGCTACTGCCCTTAAGATGTTGAGTCTTTTCTCAGATTTGGCTATCACTTGTTGTATGTGCTCTCTCCAGGTAAGACGGTTATCGAGCATCATACCTAGGAATTTGCATTGCTTTTTCACAGGGAAGCTGTATGGTCCTAGCGACACGTTGTCATTGATGTTAATTTTTCGTTTGGAGAATATTACTACTGTTGACTTATCAGCTGCGATTTCCATCCCATTGTTGAATAACCATGTACTGAATTTCTCCAATGCCTCTTTCAACATGAGAAGTACCATTTCCATGGTTGAACCCTTTATATATATTACTATGTCGTCTGCGAATTGGAGGGTGGTTACTTTGGGTGAAAAGAGTTTCCCCAGATCGTGGGTATATATTAGGTACAACAGAGGACTTAATATTGCTCCCTGCGGGAGTCCTTTAAACACCAAGCGAGGACCTATCAGTTTTTCCTTTGGCCGCTATATATATCACTCTTTCTGATATTAGGGAGTGGATTCCTGCTAACAGCTTTTGGGGGATTCCCAGCTTGCTGAGTTTCTGCATCAGAACAGGTATTACCACATTGTCATATGCTGCCGAAATATCCAAGAACACTGCTCCTAGATACTGCTTCTGTGTGTATGTGATATTGATATCCGTGTTTAGAATTGCCAAGTTATCCATGGTGCTCTTTCCTTTCCTAAAGCCGAATTGAGTAGCTGGAAGCAGTTTGTTTCTCTCTAACCACCATTCTAGCCTATTTTTGTTTAGGCGTTCCAGCGTCTTTGATACGCACGACATTAGTGAGATTGGCCTATATGATCCTGGGTATTGTGGATCTTTATGGGGTTTCAGAATTGGTAGAATAATCTGTGTTCTCCATTCCTGAGGAATCTGAAGGATCGTCCAGATGTCGTTGAAGCATTTTGTGAGGAATTGTAGTGCTATTGTGGGCATGTTGAATAACATCGCGTAGTGTATTCCGTCTATTCCTGGGGCCGTGTCGGAGGACTGTTTTAAGCATTGGAGGAGTTCTTTAACCGTAAACGGTGCGCAGAGCTGGTGCTCAGAGTGTTCGGCAGGATTTGGTGCGTATCGGGATTCTGGATAGGCGGTACTATCTGGAGCTATTCTTTTGGAGATTTCTTCTATACACGAGCTGTCTACTGAATTTGCTGTAGGTCTATGTTTCCTATCTCTCAAGCATCTTATTCTGGCCCATATTGAGCTCGTGCTTGTGTCTTTACCCAATGTTTCACAGTACTCGATCCAACTTAATCGTTTTTGTTTCTTTAACGTACGTTTGGTCCATGCACTAATTTTTTGATATTCTATGTAATGAGTTAGTGTTGGTTCTCTCCGGTATTTATGTAAAGCTAGACGTCTTTTTGCTATTGCTCTTGAGCAGTCTGAATTCCACCAAACTGTTGTGGTCTTGCCTGAATGACTTCGTTGTTTTCTTAGAGGTATTGATTTGTTAGCTGCTACTGTTATTGCTGCCACTAATTGCTTATATGCTTCTGTCCCCGTTACGTTTGCTGGGATTTTGTAGATTTCCTCTTCTAGACATCGCTTGTATGATGTCCAGTCAGCTTTTTTTATGTTCCAGCGTCTTGTCGGATGTTTTCTGTTTTCATAGTCAGGTGGGCATCCGATTGTGAATTGAATTGGAAAATGGTCTGATCCCAAAGTGTCGTTTAGTACCTGCCATGTGGCAATGGTTGCAATGCTTGGTGAACAGAGTGTGAGGTCAACAGCTGATGGTTTACCGCCTATTCTGTGAATCATCGTGGGGGTTCCGTCGTTCATAATTACGAGGTTCTCGTCTTCTACCATGTCCATTACTGATGTACCGTATGTGTCATCATGGTGGCATCCCCAGCTCCGGCTGTGGGCGTTGAAATCACCTGCTATTAAATATGGTGGTTGTATCTGATTGAATAGGTTTGTCCAATCTGCCTGTTCGATCTTTGTTCGAGGCGCGCAATATATTGATACTGCAGTGAATGAAAATTCTTTTAGTCGAATTCGTATTGATACTGCTTGGAAGGGAAGATTATTGTTATTTAGGTGTTGAGGCTCATGCGAGATGCGTGGATCAATTAAGATAGCTACCCCTCCTTTTCCATCAGTTCGGTCATTTCTATATACCTGGTAATTTTTAAAACTGATTTCTTTGCGGGGGTGGAACCATGTTTCAGATAGTAAGGCTATATCTATTTGCCGGTTTTGCAGTTCTGAACCCAAACTTTCTCTGTTTGAAAATACTGATCTGCCGTTCCACTGGAGTATTTTTAGTTGCGGGTCGTGAGTTGAGGACGAGTGCAAATTTTGTTTGTTATCTGGGTCCATTATGTGGTCGTTGTGATGATCGCCTCTAGTAGGTTTCTTACATGTGATGGGTCAATTGTACTGTTGTATCTTGTCTGCTCAATTATGGTTATTACTAACGCCATCAATTTTTCCACTAGTGGTATTTCTGCCGTTATTATCTGCTGTTGCGCTAACTGGTGATTCGGCTCGAGAGTTCCCGGCATCCTGTGTGGTAGTGGTTGATATGGATTAAACATTATTGGTTGTGTTGGACCGTTGCTTTTCCAAAACAGATTCTGAGGGATTATGGTACCACTGCCCACTGGCCTTGTTTTTGTAACGTTTGTGGGCATAGGCGGTTGGCCGATTCCAGTGTGGTTCGGGTTTCCTTGTGAATGACTATGTGGAGTTGTGTGGCGCGAACGATGCTGGCTTCCGGGTTCTCGCACTTGAGGGCTGCTACCTTCTTGTGTTACTGCTGGGATGTATGGTGGATTTAGCCGGGTTACTTGTTTGGCTGCGATAGGAATTGTGTTTTCCTCCGGAAGTTGTTGGCCCGTTTGTATTAGCTGTGGGGCTGCTGCCGTTACATTGGCGTAAGTGCGTGGGTTTGTAAGGGGGTGCCATTGTTGGGGGTTATTGACTACCAAATTTTGTTTTCTTTCTGAGCGCTGTTTGAATTCTGGGCAGGAACGATCGGTAGACAGATGGTTTCCTTGGCAGTATATGCAACTTGGTTGATTTTCGGAGGTGCAATCTTTGAGTTTGTGAGAACCAGCACATCTGCTACAGCGAGGTTGGCTTCTACACTGGGATTGGGTGTGGTTGTACCTAAGACATTGATAACATTGTATTACCGGAGATACGTAGGGTTGCACAGCACATCTCATGCCATATAAGTATATGAACTGTGGTAACACTTGGGATTGAAAGGTTAAGACGCAAACTGGTAGGGGGCGGTGTTGAACTCCGTTGTCTGCTACAACTCTTTTAGTAAATCTTCTGACTCGTAGAACTGGGAAGGGGGAGATTGTTTCATTTATTATTTCGTCCGGAGATAGCGAGGTGTCGATGTTCCTAATCACTCCCTGTTTCCTGGTCATATAGTACGGTATGTACGCCTCTAGGTTATTGTCTTTTAATGATCTCAGTTCTACCAAGGAATTTGCAGCGGTACCGGTCTTAGTTTCTATTCTAATTCTATTCCGCCCTGCGGTAGTAATATTAATTATTTCTGATCTTATGTGGTTATTATGTAGGAAAAGCATTTTTCCTACTGACATAGGGTGCAGCCTACCGATGTTGTTATTGTTACTTTCCACCATTACGTAGTAAGGACCATTGTCCGTTGGTGTATATCTGTTATCTTGACTATTCTGGTTTATGGGGTAGCCGGGTTTTTCATAATAATTTGGTGGGCCCGGATGGAGTTCTGGCACTGGTATGGGAGGCAGGTTAGTTGCATTGTTAGATACACTTTCACTGACTAGAGGGTCTATTAATTTACTGGGAAGCGGGACACTTGCGATGGGTTCTAGGTTAAGCAACAGCTGGTCTTTTTGCTTGGCGCGTTTACTCACTGGTGACGTATGCTGTTTCTTCTGTGGCGAGCGTGATCTTGCGCGTGAAAGCGGTTTGTTTTTTTGAGTCTGCCGGTGATGTTGTTGCTCTGTCGGGACTCCCTGCTGATCGTACTGCATCTCTTCCACTGTCATCTGCGCCGGTCGTTCAGCATACGGCGGTTCTTGGGTAGTCTGCGTCTGGTGGATACCGGTGTTCTTATCCATGTCCTGGAGGGTGGGTGTGATCTGGTGGTCTTCGATGTCGACGGCTTCAGGAGGTGTGTCTTCCATCTGGTAATAAGTGCGTAAGGCCACTCCCACTGTCAAACTGGTCGATGGAATCGTTCCAGTATTGTCTGCCATAGTGTTCCGAGACTGCGTCTCTGGAACACTACGGTGTTAGTTGTCGTTGTATAACTTCACTTCTTGCTAATTATTCACTACTATGTAACAAATGATTAACTGAAACGTTGGTAAACACTATCACACTGAGAACCGAAAAGTGGAACAGTCCGACTACACTACGTCCGGTTGTCTCACTCCACTCGGTTGAGGAAGCTCGAGCGACCGCACTCGACGGCGGCTCGATGTGAACTGTATCGTACCAAGACGGGTTGAGCGGCGCACCTATGGATATCAATCAGGTAGACACTTCCACAGCATCCAAACTTTTTATCGACGTTACGGTCAATGGCAAGCCTCTGTGCCTACAAGTCGACACAGAAGCAGCAGTCTCATTGCTTAATTATACTACTTATGTGCAAATTGACTCGCCCCCCCTCTCGCCGGCCCCCAAGCGCCTCCTGACATACAACAAACAGGAAATAGCACTCCTGGGACAATTCACAGCAAACGTCATGTATAAGTCTGTACATCGTTCAGTCCCCTTTTTAGTAGTTAACAGTTCTCTCACAGCAGACTTATTTGGACTGGACGCTTTCCGCTTATTCGGATTTTCAATTGAGGATAACATACACCTCGTATCTCAGCATGTTCCTTTTCCTGAAGTGGACGCCCTTTGCACCGAGTTTCAGGACCTGTTCTCACCAGGCGTCGGCTGTGCAAAGGACTTCGAAGCATCACTCCAACTCCGGCCGGACGTACGGCCTCGATACTTCCGGGCACGCCAGGTACCCGTAGCGCTTCAACAACCACTTCAGGAAGAACTTCAACGTCTCCAAGACGAAGGGATCCTCCAGCCGGTGCGGTTCAGTCCCTGGGCCACGCCGTTGGTCATAGTTCAGAAGCCAGGACGCCGCTTACGTCTCTGTGGTGACTTTAAAACCACAGTCAACCCGCATCTGCTGGTAGACGACTATCCACTTCCGAGACCGGACGACCTCTTCCGTAAACTAGCAGGAGATCGACGATGACATACAAGAAGCACTGAAGACATTTCCAGTCACGGCCTCAAAAGTCGCTGCAGCCACAGTGGAGGACCCCCTCCTCCGTGTCATCCGACACCACATCCAACACGGTTGGCAAACACGTTCCCCTCCACGCCATCATCAAGACCTCCAGTTCTACTACTCCATCCGCCACCAGCTCTCAGTAGTAGAGGGAGTGCTTCTCCGCACACAACCAAATTCCACCCCGAGGGTCGTCGTTCCGAGATCCCTACAGCCGACAATCCTCCAAACTCTCCACCAAGGACACTATGAAATTGCCCGCACCAAATCCCTTGCCAGACGCCATGTATTCTGTATCGGCCTTACCACGGATGTCACGAAGATGGTGCGGCGCTGTACCATCTGTGCCCGACAACTGCCCTGCCCCCCTCAAAAGTTCCTTTCCTGGCCGGCACCGTCCGGACCCTGGGAACGCATTCACCTCGACTTCGCTGGCCCAATCTTTTCCATCGAAGGATTACCATACGCCATCATCACAGATAACGGACCGCAATTTCGAAGTCGGGAATTCCTATCCTTCTGTACCGCCAACAATATTCAACACCTCCTCACCCCGCCCTTCCACCCCCAATCTAACGGGGAGGCGGAACGGCTAGTCAGAACATTCAAAACCCAAATGACCAAATACACCACAAGTCACAAACTCGAAGAGGCATTGACACTCTTCCTCAGTTCCTATCGAACCACTCCAGTGGGGGCTAAAAGCCCGGCGGAATTGCTGCATGGCCGCCAACCTCGCACTCTCATCCATCTCCTCTTACCCCCTCCCAAAGTACAGGTACCTTCGGGCCCATTCCGTTTCACCCCGGGCTCCCTAGTCTGGGACCGCGGGTTTGGCTCCCAGGCCGGTTGGCTTCCGGGGGTCATCCAGCGGCCACGGGGCCGCCAACTGTTCGACGTCAGCCTGGATGGCCGGGTAGTGCGACGCCATCGAAACCAACTACGTCCCCGCTACCCCACGGCACCGTCCTCTTCCACCACGGCACGGCCATCCACTTCTTCCTCTCCTTCCCCGCCCCCTCCACCACTCCTGACGTCTAACCGTTGCTCACGGCCAGTTACAGCGCCACCACCGACGCCACAACCTGTCGGTCGCTCCGACACCCTTCAGCTGCAGCCTCTCGACCACCTGCGGGGACCATCTTCAGTGCCCCCCGTACAGCCCCCGGCCATCGACGCCGACGAACCGAAGCCGTTAGCTCCACAGGTACCTCCATCACAACCTGCACCACGACGCAGGTCGGCACGAATCGCCAGGGGAACAGCTCCGTACTCCCCCGGAGGTAGCCTTCATAGTCTGCTCCAGGGCGCCGCGGCAGACGACCTCGCAGACGTCGCAGACATCGCTTCCTCCCCCCCCCCCGGAGGGAGGTATGTTCAGTCTGCCAGTAAAGGCCCCTGCCAGGCAGACCTCACACACAACGCGCCTGCACGCCGGGATACATATACGACTATAAACAGGCGCAGAGGCATCAAAACAAACCAGGAAAATAAATAGAATCATCTAGAGGCTAAGTGGGGCCTTTTCTTACAGAGGTCGCCGTATTACCACACAACGGAATTCCTGCGCCAGGCCGCCTATATAAGCGTAGCCGACAGCTCCACCGGCAGTTCCGGCCTGACCGCGGAACCAGCTTCAACTACAGAAGACCACCGGAAGTTCGCGAGAGTAGAAGCCGTCTCTCTACCCCGGATCAGGACCAGGCTAAAATTCTCGACGGTCATCTGATAGCTGTACCCACATTTGTTTATGGTTTACCAGTTGTTTTGTGTACAGAGTAATAAACCTCAAGGAACCATTAAGTGTAGTTCACTTCAGGAGACAAACACATTGAGCTGGCTCTATGGCTAACATTGCCAAGACCATTTTTGTATTTTAAAAATAATAATAATTCCTTGGATCTCAGCTGTCCACTGTCCTGATAGCTGCGCCCCCAAACAGCGCGTCACGCTTCTTGCAAATATACCAGCTGATCCTGAGTGTTGCTAAAATTCCACTAAGCTCCGCATTCAGGAGAGTCTTCCTTCCACCACAAAAAGGAAAATATTATTGGTAACACGCTAAATCAATTTAATTGGTAACTTGTGATTCTCAACGAGTTTTTTCATTCATAGGAACGAAACATTTATTGCTGTTGATTCTCCTACGCACTTCTAGGAGTTATATGTTTGACATTAAGTAAAGTTCCTGCTTTGCATTGGCCACCTTCGCAGACACTTGATATCTCAGATTGCGTGCCTGGAGTTGACTTTTGTGCATTATTCATAACAAAGGGCTGCCGCTAAAACGTTTTTGCACACTGTTTTCGGATGTTTATTTTCCCCAGTAAATCCTGTTTCGGAACACTCCACTACACCGATATCACCGTCGACGTTTCGGGTTTAAATTACTACCGATCACTGCACTATTCATTTTCTACACAAATTTTCCACGTTACTCAAGGGAAAATAAAAAGGGTCCTTTGATGTATATCCTATTGGAATAATTTTGCCCATTGAATTCTCGCGTTAGCCACACTGTGTTGCTGCCAAGAAACCATCCACATAAAGAAAATTGAGTTGAGTATTGAGAATTAATATTAACTAGCGCAGTAACAATTGCCTGGTACATTGCTTTTGCCAGTGGTACCTTAAGCTCAAAGACAATGAGTGTCACATCTGTGATACTTCAGAGGTACTCCTAGTTGACACAACGATACATTTGATATAAATTAAATTATTTCCCAATATTACATAAATATTTTAATTGACCTGTATGAGAAATTTATTAAGCAGAGGGTATAACTGCGTAACGCGACATAAAAAGTGGTTAACCCCTTTCTTGCGTAATGTGGTGTAAAATAATAACGCTATTACCATTTTTTATTTTGTTGGGTCGTGGTTTCGGATACATAACTAAATGTTTTATGCTGTTTCGTCATTGCGTAATTGGTAATTGATGCTTACTACAGAATATGATGAAATCAAACAACAATTTCATGATATTTCAACAGTCTTACTGACTGAAAATGCGAAGTAGTAAACAACGTGCGTTAATTCACATAAATTAGAATAGAAATAAGTGATGCATTAAAAAAGTTTATTTGAAGTAAACGCCGTTAAAGATAGGCGTCGAATTGTAACACAAAGTTACAAAGAAACTAGATAGCCTGAATAAATTTAGTGGGCAAATGTAAAAAAATTAGATATATTTGTGAGACACAAGCGAAAGGTAACTAAGAAAACAGTTTGATCAAACAAGAACTTAACAGTAACTTCATTACAAACTGTTACGAGATGTTATTATTTGGCAATGGTGTGAAAATCCAGAACACAGGTGAAATAACTTAGTAGTGACCTATTATATTTGTAGCTAACTTTCTCGGGGGCTGGATATTAAAGTTTGGATGCTTTATTCGGTTTTTAAACGTTATTTTCCATTCATTTTAAGCAAACGTGCGGAAAATTCTTTCGAGTTTGGATAAATACTGTTGATTTTTGTTTCATCACAACAAGGTTAAAACAAGATTTCAAATTCGAAGTTCTCGCTCAGGAGTTGTTCAGTTGGAATTGATGCAACGCCAATAGACAGTAAATTTTATGAGCTTTCAGAACATTCCCCCCACTTTGGTCGATTTTCGTACCGTCTTCGAGATATTTGTGAAAACCTGAATAAGTTCACGTGTTAATTTTTCTTAATGGGAGTGTTAGGTGGTGGGCTTGAGTTTTTGTAAATCAAATGTAGACAGTATGTGTTTTAAAGTATACGTACGCAAAGTTTCATCGAAATCGGAAAAAATGCATGTTTGAATGAAATAACGTTTGTAAAAATTAAGGGAGTGTCGGTTTGGGTATTTGAAACCAAATGTAGACAGTACCCTTTTCTTTTTATTAAAGTATACCGACGAAAAGTTTTGTCAAGATCGGATAAAAGGCATATAAACATATAGACATTCATTTTTGAATATCTATACATAGATGTAATAGTGAGTAACTTTCGCAAAGTTATTTTGTTCATTGGGACATTTAACATCAAACCCTTGGTGTCTTCGTATCTTCTTCTTTCCATTCAAGTTAGACAACATTTGCTGAGCTATTTACAAGCTACCCAACATATTACCGCAAGGGCGGGCACGTCGTAGATTTTGATAAACCATTTGGCCCTGGTATCGTTGACGTAAGTTCACGTTGCTCGAAGTTGATTAGTTAAGCATGAAACTTCAATTACTGACGGGAACAGTTTGAAATTAATGATCTAACAAAAATCCACTTTCGGTATTATTCACGATATATATTTCGTAGTCAGTTTTCTCTCAAGCTTTTACAATATTAACTCTTCAGTAAACACTATTTCAAAATCACAAGAACAAATATGTAACTATATTTTGTTAGTCGCCTCTCAGGGGCGTTAATTCTAACAATCCTAATGTTCTACGGCCATTATCACTTCACACACTTGCGCCTTGTTCCGACTGTTACAGAGGCCGCGTTACTAACTACTAGCATAAAATCGTATACTACCAACTTAAATTATTCAGTAGCTACATTACAATATACTCACCGTGGAACCTCGCTTTACAGAACACACAGGAAATACAGAAATTTAACGATTAAATCGTAATAGACAGATTGACAAAATGCAGATTTGTACAATGTGGTACAGGGAGGAAAATACATGTATTCCTGTGTGAAGGACTGAAGGGAGAGGAACATAATATCTAAACAAAGAATAGCAGCATATTGATTTCCTGTTCGAGTGTTGCTGTTTGTTTTGACAGCGTTGACGCCCGCAACCTGCCGGAGCAGCAGCAGGCGACGCACTGGACGGACGAGCGCTCGCTGGGCGGCAGGTCCTTCTTCCGCGCTGACGGCAACTCGTCCCGGCTGTCGGTGGAGCGCGTGCGGGAGACAGACGCAGGCTCCTACCGCTGCCGCATAGACTTCAAGCGCGCGCCCACCAGGAACTCCGTCATCAACCTCTCCGTCGTCGGTAAGAAACACAACACACCTAACTCTCGTTTCATAATATTTGTTTCAGAAAAACATTAGGGTTTATACTGAACGAAAATATTATATCTCCGTTTTTACTTTGATTTGAACGGAATTGAATCTGATGGAGCGCATGCTCCAATGGCAATTTCCCTACTCATCTAATTACAGTTTTCTAGTATTCATCATCATATATATACTTTCAGTGTTAAAATTGCTTCCTGTCTATTTTTGAGATTTATGAATTTTAATATTAAATTCCCTCAGCGTTTCTGGAAAATTAAACATCACTTTCCCATGTAACTTATTCCAGTCCCCGATAAAGAATTTATTTCTAAGGTATCTACAAAATAATTGCCGGTAGTTTATGTAAATGTAGTTGACGTAATTAATGTATGATCTCTACTCTTACTGCACATCTTCTAGTATAATTATCTATTTTGTTATGCAGTTGTACGTATGTTCGTTTGGACCAACTAAGACCACATTAAGCCTTTGTTTGGCTTGAATTTGCTGTGAATGTGCACACAACAGTGTTGCAACTAGGGTTGTTAACCCCCGAGAGGGTCTAATGTGGAATCCGAAGCACTGAAGCGTTCTGGCATACTTCACATTACACAGAAATCTTTAACAGAGGTGAAGAGGTTGTGTTAAGAGCTTACGAAAATCGCCGCCGAGATTGGGACTCAGACCAGGGACCTTTCGATCTCCAGTAAAGTGTCTTGACCACCGAGACATCAGGCCGCTCATTATGCAATTGTTAATACCTAAATTGTAAACTTTTCACATCCCACAGAGGCAGTCTCTTACAGAGGGATCCATGCAAAATTAATGTATTTTCCATTCCTTATGCATAAAATTGAGTGCCACGTTTTGCCCATGATCATCTTTTTCCTGGCTTGCGTTATACTGACAAAACAGTTACAAACAGCGACACCTGAACTAACAAAGGTACTATCATGCCCAGATTACAAGAGCATATTACCAAACACTCTAACTCAACGTCTCACAATGGTAAGATCTTCAATTTTTCTTGTCATGCTTACTGGCGCTGGGCTCAGCGCCATAGATATGCAAACTCTTTGATGGGACAGTTTAAGCGTGCCAGTGCACTTGTGTTGTGGAACGTCTACATAAAATATCATTCCATTCATTACGATTTCGGTTTGTTATATCTTTCAGAAATTGAGAAACATGTTCACTAGAAGAATCATTGGTCAATTATATTGCAATTTGCCATCTCATTCTCGAATTTCATTGAAAATTATGACTCCAGTATTATAATCTAAAATTATCACGTTATATATGTTGCCTAAGACAAAATTACTCCTAATCAAGTAGTACCATTTTCAAGATGTTATTTACAGGAGTCTCACGTTCCGTAGTGGCGTAGGATATGTCACAGTGAGGCCGAAGTGAGTGTAAGAATTTTACGTGTCAAAGAATGAACAAACTCCATGTTCAATCTTTCATGTATAAATACCACGTAACTGGTTATGTCAAATATTAGATTTTTGTTTCTGTTATATGAAACTGTTGCAAAATTAGTATTGTAGGATCCACAAATTTTGATAATTCTCCATGTTGATTTAAGAATTGTTTATCTATAGATACCTAATGTAAAAATGTGTGATGCAGGTTCGAACCCCGGCAATCCATTGATAAAACTCAACACGAATGACGGGATGGTTCCTAAAAGAGGCCACGGCCGAATTACTTCCTGTTCTTTGCCCTCAGTTCTTTCTCGCCCCTAACAGGCCACTTCCAGTGAACGGTAGAGTCATATTATAATTTGTGTGTAAATACAGCAGTTTGTATATAATTAAACATTTGTTTGGGTTATTCAAACATGCAGACCCAAAAAGCAGGGAATTTGTAATATTTAATCTTATGTGTATTACTTTTAGGCATTATGCTCTGAAAGAACCCGCACGTTATATGTTGCCAAAATATAATATAACAATCACTCACTTTATGGTCTGTGCAGTTACCAAAAAATAAAGTATCTTGTTCTCGTGGCGTTTACATGTGCCTACCTGGAAAACATCAAGTAATTAACAACATACAATGTTCTCTCTCTTCGGCGGTGGTCACTTCAAACCTTCACTGAAATATATAAAAGGTTAGAAGGGTATCTCAAAACTACTAAATCATAGATTAAAAGATTTTCTTTCAAGTCTTTAATGCACAGCTTTCCTTAAATTTTGTTAGACCCACCGACCGGTATATTATTTAAATTTATATTAGAAGATTCCTTACACAACAGATTTTTCACCAGGTAAATAATTTTTTCTTCTCCAAAAAAATCATAAGACAGTTCTGTTACAACCGCAAATAATCCCTTGAATTTCTTAATACTTTCCGCTAACAATCCCTAACCATTTCTTTGAACATCACACAAATTGCACAACATTGGAAATTTACGATTTCAAATTTCTGAAGTTCCTATCAATTTCTTGCACACTTGTTGCACAATTATAAATTATAAAATCAATACTTGATGGCTGACATACAACTTCTAAACTAGAACAGAATTTAAAACAGTGGAATAGACGTTGCAAATTTAAACAATTGCGCAACCGCTAAGTGTCGATTAATAAGAAATTTCGCTGGTATTATTATTGCTTCCCTAACCTGACACTCTTTATGTAAACTTAGCTCTTGCTAGTTTCGACGAAAAAACATAATTTGAGTGATTATACTAAAATCCTCACTTTCGATCAATAACAAAAATACAATACCAGACGACTCACTTACTCTCCGAAAAAAAACAAAAGACCAACTCAGACGGTTACCGCAAACACCTAGAAGTCACCCACTGCCACACAAATTTAAACTCTGCTCTGGACCGAAGGTCCGACTGTGATGAAGACTGGTGACGAAAAAGCCACGCTCGGTGGTGTCTCGTCCTTTTATACTGACGCTTCTTTTTGATGCAACACTTACCAAGACGCCAGAATTGTGTCGCAATGCTTGCCGCTACGCGTGGATCCTAATATTACACCACGCTCGCAATTCATAATTTTTATAATAAAACTCAGACAAATGTCTTAGAATACACTCTGTAAAGCCCTAGAACCGTCACAATGCACAATCTCTTAAAATTAAAGAGGTATTCTTCTTCTCTTCAAGGAGAGTAGTGTCAAAGTAATAATTAATCGTATTGTTGTTCCTCATTTTTATTTTCATAGCGTATATTTGTATAATATGTGTTAATCAATTATTGTTGTATTTTTTACGTCTCTTGAAAACTACGGTTTAATCAATAACGTTTTCTTCGTTTTCGCGTGATAAATGAATTTTTCCTTGGATGTCTAACGTCCACGTAACTGGTGTGCATCCTGACATTCATTTAACAACTTGAATTTTTAAAAGCTTTATAATTTATCTGATGACGGCTTCAGAAATTACTGAATACGAAAGGAAGAGTGTTGATACAATTTTAACACACTCTCAACATTACACGTAACATATTCTGTACCAAAATTTCGTAGGCTCACTCCGCCCCACTCACCTCGATAGCAATTGGCCGATGTTGATGCTAAGTGTTGACGTCACGTGCCTGCCCTACGCTTTCAAATTAACAGCGGCCAGAGCTGCTACAAGAAATTCGAAGTAATGTGCATTATTTAACTTCTAAGAAACTAAAATGAAATGAAGTGCCACAGTACATTAATTAAGTTTGCTTTTCGTAGCATTTCATTTTAAATTAAATGCGTCAATTTAATTAAAAATACATGGGACAACTTCACGACTGAAAAAATTGTGGAAATAAAACTGTAGTTTACGATTCAATGGAGACATTCCTGTAGCTACCACATTCAAATCACTACTCTCACACTCCTGGGCCATCTTTAGGTACGACGTTATTTCTCTTGGACATCAGAATTGAAGTCAAATCTGAATTCACGTTAAGAGTATTAAAAGTTGAAACGCAGGTGATTTTTTAGTTCTTTTTCTCTTATTTATGTTCGGTTCGTCTTCACTGTAACTGTTTCCCTACGTTATTTACTCTGTCATCTTTAGATATTACGCTGGATCTTCTCTGTTAGTGTTTCAAACGTCTATTGTTATTTCTCATTTCCTTGAAGGTCAAGGTATTTTATTTAAAATTTGCAGAGGGCGAAACTCTGATCAGGTCCATCTGCCACCCTAGAAACTCACATTAATCTAGACCCGCGCCCGAACACCCTCACGGGCTTACTCTAGTGAATGATCAAGTTCGTTTCCCTCTTACATTTATTATCGAATTTTGTTAACGTAACGAAAAAAAAAAAAATAAAGGAGTCTATGGACGTAGTAAACAGACATATTTCTTAAGAGGCTGAATTTTCACTTACATTTCAATCATTTTAAAATGTTGAACACCACATGTCGAAGACAGTAAATAGTTGACCTAGAGTGGTTGCATTTTTCGTCCTTTTGTCGACACCGTTTTATGAGCCAGCACTGTCTATTAACTTTTAACGGATAAATTTCACAAAATTTCTTTTTAAGTCTTTCGCTTATTAGGGGTAGATGCCGAGAAGTAACGACCTTTATGATAGTCGTTCCAGATACTGTTTCAATGATTACAGTATAATGTAAGTAATATTTGAAAATCTGAAGACATGTGTAACATTGGATGTAGTGAAACAGCGGACGATACATTCAAGCAGCATACAATTAAATAATTTACGTTATTATATTGTTTTTTATTAATTTTATTTGTGAATTGCACATGAACATTTTTGTCGCAATGCCATAAAATTGTATAAAATGAAGTGTTACATTTTCTGAGCGATTAATGTGATGGATGCTTCTAGAAATCGACATTGCTCTCGGAAAGTCAATTGAATTGGATTGAGTCCAAGACTTCCGGCTTTTTTATCGCATAGGTCGTTTGCATTTACAAGAGACAAAGTAATTCAATTGCATGGACGCTGCTGAAATATATTTACTTCCTGCGTTGAATTACAATCTTTTTAGAAATTACATTTCAGCAGTCAGTAGCAGGAATGCTATGATACAATAGTTTACATATACCTAACGATGTGACGAAAAAAAAAAAAACAATGTAAGTCTTTCATATGAACTGTTTCCACAATTTCGATGAAATCATGAAAAGATATAGTAAAATGGCACCAGAATCTATTAAGAGGGATTGGTGTATGTCATGCTTCTATTTGTCCGAAAATTTTAGACTTATTCATTCTCCACTAAACAAATTTACACTCACTCATCCTTCATAAAATAAATTTGATTTTAATTCATTCACTTCGATATTATGCCAACATTACTATGTGTTCTGCACTCCGATAAGTGAAGTAATCGATCCGCCAGTTATCGGTATCTTCGGTATCAAATGAGTAAGTGACACAAAGTTATAAGATTTTTTCATAAAAAATATCACATGAAACTGAGCAAGTTTGTAATTTAATAACCAGAAGCACGAAAATAAAAATAAAATACACAGCTAAAAATTAGAGATTTAAAGTATGAGCCTTGCAAGTTTAATTTATAATCTCCTTGCTTTTTTAAGTTCCAATTAGTGTTAGCTCTACAGAAATAATATCTGTAATACCGATAATCACGCTAATGCTTGTAGTTGTAATGAATTTCTGATGTTAATGTCTTAGGAAAAAAGATGAAGAGCAAATAAGTTTGAGCGGATACTTGTTCACAGCACTAAAGTAAAAATATGGTAGAAGAGACAATAAGTACTGCAACACTGCAGTATAACTGTGCCAGCAAGAAGCAATTCAAACATTTTTATTATCAGTACAGTACAATCCAAAGTATAAATTTGATTGATACTCATATTTACATGTCTTAATGGATGGGATTAAAAGCAATGTGCTAGATCTTAAAATGAAAAATTACTTTCCTAATTTTCCAAAACTTTAATACTTTACAACTTCCCTGTTGGAGTTTTACGTTGATATGTTTTCTCCCTGCATTTGTGCTAATTCTTTTGCATAATGTTCTGTTGACAAGTTATGGATATGATTGATATTTGGTAACTAATTCAATAATGGATTATTCCACTCAAGAATTCATATCTGTACCACCAACAGCTGTCGTTATAGAGTAACATTTCATTGTAAATTTGTAAATTATATTGGGCAATTTTTCGTAAAATTAAATATCACCTAGCATTTAAAAGTAGTAGCTGGTAAAATTAAGTTTTTGTATCAATAGCTTACGTATAGGAAGAATATGCGAAAGATACTGACGATGGCGGATTACGATTTAGAGATATTCTCAGTAACAAACTAATGATTTGGTAGTAAAATAATGACAAGTATTTCTTAGAATAATTTCACTGCATCTCCTTAAAAAATTTCTCCTTCTTCAACACTATGAAACCCGCGGCTTGACGATTGCTGGGACTATCTTTGTAAGCTCCGTTCTGAAGAGGATACCTTTGTGATGCCACTTTGCATTTGACGTCCCCTGAGGAATAATTAGGTGCCTTTTTATTTTCTCTAACTGCAGGAAGCCAGACGTTGGAGTGATATTAACTTTTGCAGCACGGTTAAGCGCATAATTAGTTTCTTTTAGATGAATTTAGATTCAAAATTCAATTCCGCCAATTTCAGCATAGTGGTAGTGTGACGAGAGTGTAATTCATTACCTTGGTTTCCTAGAATCCGAATGACGCAAATAATCAGAACCGCTTTATATTTGGTTCAGATTGTGTTCTGCTGATACTGAATATGCTCATCACTGACATGGCTTAGCTACATGGTCCAAGGTAGGGTTTTAGTTGTGAATCAACAGCAAAGAGATGCAATAAAAATGGACAGCTGTGTGAAACTTCTCGGCCTAAGAGGGGGCTCTTAACACCCTCTGGAATATGATACGGCAAGCTCAAGTGAAGAGCGAGTAGTGTCTCAAGGGCTCACAGCATCGATTTTTACATGAAGCTGGATGAGCACTTCCTGTAGGAAGAACGAATGGGAGTTTAAAAATGGTCTGACCATCTCTGGTGGCCATATAAACAAAATATAGATGACGAACTACGTTTATAATTTTTTTTTTAAATGCAGTCTGGTGATGTGTAGTTAAACACATACAGATATTTTCCCTTTTATCTTCGCATCTAACAACGATAAAAGGATCATGGTGTAATAATGCGGAAGTTAATCTTGCTGATTACTACTCGTTACGAAAACATTTTATGAAAATTTTATTTCTATATACCTACAAATAACCTATTTCCGTCTATACAATAAGTAGTTAGTATTTTGTATTCAGTTGCATGGCAGTACAAAATTGCCTAGATGAACCATAGCAGGCTAGTGCTTGGGTGATTAAAAATAAAGGTATCAAATAAAGTTTCAGAATCAAACCGTAAGAGAGTGATTGAGTAGAATATGAGGAAGAGTTGATCAGATATAAAACTTGCTGTAACAATTAGTTGGCTGACTCAGTTAATTTAGTTCACAGTTTTAATTCTATCGTCGTAAGTTAATACAAGAAAATCGCGGCCAGCTTAACAAATAATTTCCTTTGCCCAGGGTCTGTACATTCATTTTCACTAAATATACTTTACTAATTTCCTAATCCAGCCCGTTGAAAATAAGTTCTTTGCCCTTCCGTTTTTCTAACTGCCCGTTCTGGTATACTCTGCACTATTGCTTCAATTTTCGCGAAGGTTGGAGGACTTACAGTACACTCTCTGATTCGCAGACCGATCAACATTCAAAATCTCTCTGCGTACCAATGCACAAAGTTTGAAAATATAGAGTACATTTATTTGTAACCCAAGAATCTCTGACTCCAATCCAACGAAATTAACCAGTAAACATGAATTAATATATCTTACAAGCACATGTATCACACTATCTCGTTAGCAGGTATGCCAGAAAAGTCGTGTCTTAATTATTATTATTATTTTTTTTTTTTTTTTTTTTTTTTTTTTTTTTTTTTTTTGCTTATCGCTTTACGCCTCGCCGACGTCCAGATCATTATAGGAGGGAAAGAACTGGAGGCAAGGAGTGGGAAGGAATTCGCCCATAGCCGCGGCATTAACTTGGAGTGATTTGTGGAAACCATGAAAAACTCAAATTTTGGATGGTTGGACGTGAATTCGAAACTGCATCCTCTTGAAAGCGAGACCTGTTCAACAACCGCGCTCGGTGTTCTTAATGCTAATGCATAGTCGACTGCCTACATTTTGTGGTGTTAATCGCTTCTACAGTAATATTTTTAAACCAAGACTTCTGCCATAGTGATTAATTTATGAAACATTGATGTTCTATAAATCTATTTCGCTTATAATTTAATTTTTGAGTACCAATGTGAAAGTTTTACCATGTTGTAACATTATAAGATTCAACGCACTAGTTTCTGTTATGACAATACTGTTTAGCTATTGATTTTTAAGATTCATTTTCGTTGTATGATTCCTCCGGAAAATTTTCTGGATAGCGATGTTTGATTTTTATACCATTTTTTCTCCTTAATGGACATATACGACTTAAGTGGAATGTGTATTGACCCAAAAACAGTGGCAAAATAAAACGCTATAGGATGGTGTTTTGGAAAGACGAGCTTTCGCCAGAGTGTTCTGCCGTTACCCCTAGGTCCTATGGTGTGTGCAATGACAGCCAGAAGTGGCATGTAGATTTATATCTAACTAACACACTGGGAAAGCCTCCGTTCACACATAAAAACGTATTGTTGATATTTGAATAACGCATCTGTTGAATTACGTATATAGATTTGCCAAAAAAAATTGAAGCACCCGGAAGAAATTGTCGGATGTCAATATAACTTCGTATACAAACACACCATCGGCGGTTATCTAAGTGATTAAAGCAGAAAATCTTTGTGCCATATAGAACGGACATCAAAGTGCATTAATGTTCGTGTTTAGTGTTATTTCTAGGCCTGGTGCGGTATGTAAGCGGCGTGAACAGCGTCATATGTTGAGTGATCACTGGGAACGACACGAAGATGCCGCGTATTTGTGTGAGACCTTACAGGATATCAAATACTGCAAGATCGAGATTTGTGGGGTATCCCAACGTGACAGTGGCCCCGTCTCGGGATGCGTTGTATCTTGAGTGCAGGCGTACTCGTCGCCAAGGTTTCGATCTATCACATCTGACTACCACACGGAAGAATTGTTGTATTGTGAACCAAGCACATTGTAACCCTTTCACATCTGCGCCCGCCATTCGAGAATAAGTAATGGACGTCCTGCAACATTCTGTGCCACCCGCATCATTTTTCGGAGGCTAGCAGCAGCCGAATGAAAGAATTGCAATCCTATGCGTAGGCTGCCGTCAACAACACAACACAAACCACAGCTTTTGGAATTTTGCCGTGAACGATAAGTATGGATTACTGATGAATTGGGTAGAATTGTATTCAGTGATGAATCGCGTCTCAGCACTACTTTGGATGAGCTATGACGGCGACGTCAGGAGAGGTCGCTTCTTCAAATGTTTTGGAGGGGCACTCCTGGCGTCATTGCGTGGGGAGCCATCGGGTTTGACTTCAGGTCGCTGCTGGTACTAACTGAGGGAACTGTGATGCAACAAAGCGTCCTGCGCCCTCATGTGTTACCTCTCATGTGACAGTATCGTGGTGCTATTTTCAACACGGCTATGCTTGACGACACATGGCATGTATCTTTATGAACTGAGATACTACCGTGTCCAGAACAATCTTCAGATCTGTCCTCAATAGAACATGTGTGGGCCAAGCTCTGACGTCAGCTCCGTCCCGTCCTGGATATCAAAGACCGGTTTCAAAGCTTCCCAACAAAATTTATTACGCTTCCTCCTGCCCTTCATGTTTTTTTGCTTATTTTCAGACAATATATTAATTGCACTCTCCATAAAATTATAATTAAAACCATATTTGTTTTTATGGCTTAAGCTACTACCTAAAAAACCACGTAGTGCGCTGTAGGTTATAATGTTTTGGTGAAGGATGTTTAAATTTTCTAATATCGTACATAGCATGAATGTTTGATTGGTAGACGTCTGTATAAAATAGTCAATAATATATCTATCTTCAGTCAATAATCATTATTTAACAATCTGTAAATATTGTGCAGTTATTGTCTATTGGTTAAGTTGAATGTAGAATTATCGGAAGAAGCCCCTTCTTTTCTTGTTGATTGCATCCAGGAACTATTATCGTTTGCCATGACGATTTTCCGCCGTCGGTATTTGCTTGTTACAGACTTTCTTCTATGCTACATCATTAGCTTTCGCACTGTTGAAGGGAATTCTGCGTTCAGTTACCCGAATCGGGCGAGAAAAGTTTGTTGCTGCTGCGCGCTTTGAAGTCTCTCATACGTGACATGAGTTCCGTATCAACCTTCACCTAGCAGCCGATTGGCCGACGCGCAGTTGAATTGAAGCTACAGAGCCAATGCCCACAGACTTTTATAACTCACTCCTGTTAATAGCATTCACCACTCTGCCCATATTCTGAACAAAGAACTAATTCAAAAAGCCTGGCAACTCCAGATATAATTAAGTTTCTGCCGTGGCTTTCCAAGCGTACCGTAGCAGATAGGACCTTCTACATGAGAATTTTTTTATTTTGTAAAATACTTTTCCTTCCATATCTTTGTAGTGATTTCACACAAATAATATGTGGTTAATAAAGAATTAGTCCCTATAACACTAAATGTAAAAATGAAAGTTGACGTTCTATTTAATGACAGGTAGTGTTAGTCTATCGTCTATGATATCCTTAATAATAAATACGTTACTATTAAAAAATTTCATATGAAGATGAATAGATTATTTTATAAGATTATTTATACCTATATACCTTAAGCTCCATCACCAAATTTGATGGTTCCTATCAAGTTACTAATTTTTTATTAAAGTTTCCGCGTTTAAGTTAGACAATCGTGCAGACGAAATAGATTTCTGTTACAACAGCAACAGAGCCAGAAACAATATAATACAACCATTTTCGGATGCTTTATTTAACAAAAACGTATAGTTTAATCATTTTTGGACGGAAGTTCTGAAAAAGTCTGATACAATATTATATGTATTATATTATATCGTTATTCAATATTACTCTATACTAAATATAGTATTTGTTTCTACGTAAATCACAAATTTTATCTGCGTTCAGTTTTTAGTATCCATCAAGGACATTTTTCTCTAATACCAATCAAGTCCACTGTTTTATTCTTTTCTAACATAATACTCATTTACCGACGATATTAAGCATAAAATATTGTTTTTATCCTCCACGCGAAGGATAAATAAACTGTAGGTATTACTTTGACATGTTATGAGGTAATGGCAGTCGCATCACAATCTATGACTGCCTCAGTGTGTTTTAAGATCTTTCAGCAGTGAAGAATTTATTCATTGTTAACATATAAATGTTTCCCATATAATGGACCTTTCTTTGTCTCTGATGAGATTTTATAGTCGTAAAGTTAATGTGACTTCAAATTTACCCTTTAATCATGGCTTTGTTCCTTTGGTTAGATGTCCTACATGTTACCAACCCTCAAGTTGCCACTGAAGAGTGTCACAAAAATTTCCTCGCCTTAGGGATGCTTCCCTAAGTCAGCTGTTACCTTTAACTTCAACTCCTACCTGGGAAGTGTTTAGTTTTGCAATGACTCCAAGGATATCTTCGGTGCCGTAAGCCTGTATCAACACTTGTTATCCAGCAAAACAAGATGCCCACATACTGAGACTTCCAATCTCACAGCTTCTTTGTCAGACCCTTATTTATGGCATGTATGTAAATAATAATGGTAGGTCGTCGAAAGAAAATTAATATTACAACTTTCATCATATGTTAAAGTCCCTCGCACTCACAGAATACCATATTAAATTTATTAAGCGTTTTCACTAACAGCACTGAGATAATGTTCATAACACCACTTACGTTTAACTGTTCCGCAAACCAAACAATCATGACTAAATATAGTTAAATTCCCCCCGATTAATCAGCTTATCGCAGACTAAAATAGAATATACGGCCATATCATGTCAGCGAGATTGCGGAAGGGTATCCCACAAAATTTAAGCTGTAAACAAACTTTAACATTTTATTGGCTAAGATGGACAGTTTACCTGTGTTACAGAATTTATCTAAGAAATTATAGGAACTTTCAGTGCAGAAAACTCTAACAAACTGTTTTTCAGCGGTGATATGCTTGAACCAACATCAATGATGCTTCTCAGGCTTTATTTGCGTTGTTTTGGAATCACTTGAATCACTGGAATCCGTCTGAAGTAGGTCCCAATGCGGAAAGGAAGGAATGATTTTACACATATGACATGACTATTGGAATAAGGAAGGAATGTTAGAACACGGTTGGATCAAAAGTTCTAAAAAATAAGTCTTCTTTGGATCTATTATGAATTAAAATAAACGTAAAAATTTTAAGAATAGAAAAACCATCGTCACAGACCACTACGTTCCCATATCTGGATTTCTAAAAAATGATTAAAATGTTGCGGAATCCACATAGATAAACTGAAGCAACTGAAAAACAATGAGGATCGTCTCAGTTGTTTTCTTGCAAGAAATACATTTGTAACAGTGATAAAAAAAAATATTCAGGAAAAATTTAGGCTATGCAAATAGAGTTCAGTTGGGTCCAGGTGTTTCTGTTAAAGGTGGAAGGAAAATAGAAGAATCTATAGCCTTTAAAAATAAAAGGAAATAATTTTTAAAAGAATCGTGAACACGTGTAACAAGTAATTTACTAGCAAAAACCACTTCGACTATAAGTAATGACTAAATGATAAAATTCAGAGATAATTATGTTCGATGAATATAAAACACATATACTACAGATATTGACAGAGTAAAAAATTACAAAAAATCAGCAATGATTAATTCTTTAATTTCAATGCTATATTAAACAATACTCACGAGGAAACTACAGCATACAGAAGCAAAAGTAAAGGACATTTTGATTTCTATTGTGTGAGATAGTATGTAAAGGGGTTGGTCAAAATAATATGAACACCTGACATTTACATACTGTTTATTTATTAATATGGTGTTCGGACACCTTTTGCTTGTAGAACAAAGCAATTCTAGAACATATGCAATTCTTCGCGTAATAGATTCGTAGAGTGTCTGAATAGTTTCCAACGGAATGTTGTCACATTCTTGTGCCAAAGCATCCGCCAATTGCTTCAATGATGAAGGTGGAAATCTGCCCCTTATAATCTGCTCTAAAACTCCCCACAATGGTTCAGTTATGTTGAAGTCTGGCGATTGTGCTGGCCAGGGATCATATTCTGACGTTCCTCGAACCAGGGCAGAACATTTTTGGCTGTGTGTACGGGGGCATTATCATCTTGGAAAATGGCAGTGTTTGGCAACAGTATGCTAGCAATAGTAAGAACTTCATCAAAGAGGATGTTGAGAAATTCATTCGTAGTCATCCGACCAATAATGTGAATGAGAGGACCAGCTGAATACCACGATATAGGAGCCAAAATTATAACGGAACCTCCCCCTTTCTTGACTGTAAGACCCAGTAAGTCCGGATCGTAGACTTCTTTTGGGGTTCTGCATACATAAACCCGGCCGTTAGTAGGAAAGTAAGTGAACAATGATTCATCGGACCATACCATATTCTTTCAATCATCAAGTGTCCAGTTTTTATGATCCTCGCACCACTTGTTTCGAAGCATAACGTTGGTTGCAGCTTTTAAGGGGTTTTGCAATTAAGGCCCTTCCATGAATGGTAGCTATGTGGAACTCCCGCTGTACTGTTTTTGTCGAAACAGTATTACTCAGGTGTGTGTTGAGTTCTGCTGTCACTTTATCAGTGGTAATTTTGTGTTGTCTGGCCTCCATCCTGTTTAATGTTTGTCGGACTATAACGATTAAGTTTGGTTTTCGTTCACATTTCCTATTCGTTTTGCGTGCATGTTCGTTTTTTGTGTGTATTCTGTCATTACCGTTTATACTGTCGCTCGTGAGACGTTAAACAGTTCAGCTGTCTTCGTCACAGACATTCCTGCTAACCAATCTCCAACGATTTGCCCTCTTTCGAAGTCTGAGAGATCACGCATTTCACCGATCGCTTGTTTTAACGGCAGCAGAACAAAACGTACAATACACTGACAAGTAAACTACAAGACCTGCCATGTCAACCACGCCGTACATGCGTGTCGTATTATTCACACAAGAAGTAGTGGTGCCAACATGCAACAACCTGTACTCTATCGCATGATATTCATATTATTTTGTCCAACCTCTGTAGTTTCGAAAGCTATGATCACCGAATTTATTTCCATGTTTGTTATAAAAACAAATCATACACGATGTCATTGACTGTATGAATTCTGTATCGTCATTTCTTACCTAAGTCATAATACACATTACTTCCCCAACTCCTAACCAGTTTTCAAAAGGCTGAGAGTGGAACGATATACGAAGTGAAATTCTAACATTTGAGTTAAGTTTCTGGGAGTTGTTCAATATAATTAATGGCGTCGTTGAGTATTGAAACTACATGGTATACAAGTTTTTATCAGACTCGGAATATCTTGTGGTCTTTGTGGATGTTTTATTTATTCTTTCTAATTTTATAGTCCGAGATTTTCTACTACAGTTGTGAAGAAATACTTCAGAACGATATTTCGGTGTGAAAGTAAGCAAAATATTCACCTTATCTTAGAATAAACTGTTATCAATATTTTCTTAGAGAGAAAGACTAAGAACCAAACCTTTACATATTTCTTAAAAATAGTGAGATCAATGTAAACCAGCTAAGAATAAACATGGGAATGTATTGAATATATATTAATTGACTGTTGCCATTTTGTTTAGTTTATTCAGGGTATCTTTCACCAGGCGTTACCGGTTGTTACTGATGGTTCCTTCATGACATGTTGTTGTAATCAGTAGGAAGTACAAATTTGGAATTAGTTAATAATGTGAAATATCTTAAACAAAAAGAACCTAGTGGATAACTTATAAATAAAATGGATTTTAATAGCAAAAATGAATTAAGAATTTTTTCCATAAACCAATCACTTTTCAACAGCTGACCATATAATACGAAAAAAAAATCAGTAAGGGTTTATTCTTTTGTATTGATTCTACAAATCACTTCTTTATTAATGTGGAGTAGCAATTTCTAAAATTATAAACAACGACACTTTCAAGTAACACAATGTACGAAAAATGTATGAGAAGACTGTCAGTCACACTTATTTTTTAATGTTCGTGGAATGAAGGTTTTAGAATTCTGTGAATAACTGTAGATTCAATGACAAACATATTACACTTACAGGAAACAAATTTAATATATTCACTTTTCTATGATTGTGTTAGATGTTACGGCATGTATTTATGATAGAACAGATTAGTTTTCTCATTTTAAACAGAAGAGAGTAAATAAACAAAGACAATGCACTTTCTTAATTTATGCATACATTCTGTTTTGGTAGCAATATGAGCACACTTACGAGAAATAAATTCAATGAAGATTGGAGTATTAAAATATATGATAAAACGTTCTGCAAAAGGGTCTTCTGGAAATACTTGAAAATTGTAGTTTCATCTATAGACGGTACAACCCCTGAACAATGTAATTAGCTTGAATCAAAGCTAATTGATATCATATACTAACTTAATGAAACAAATTCATTTCGTTTTATGTTAACGTTTTATAACGAATCATGCAACCATTATCTACAGGTGGAAGATACGTATGTAATGTCCTAAATCCATTAAAATTATTTTAATTAAATATGTAATGTCATTTTCGGAATTCATCGGAGCTCCAGATTTGACAGACAGAAACAATAGTCTCCCAGCTTGAGGAGCGTCCATGAACTACGTGACTCCATTTCGGACTCTTTTGAACCCCCTCCTTCCAACACGAAGCTTGACGTTGCTTTTGCTTTGACCACTTCCCCCCCCCCCTCCCTCCGCGTGGCTCACAGCTTTCTTCCTTATTAATTCCAGAAATCAATTTGTACTGTTTACTCTTACCATATTATCGTTAAAATTATTACGACCAGCATGATCAATATCTGCTTTATATACATTTCTATAATTAAAAATGATATGGTGACAATATCCGTTCCTGCAAATGATCAATTGTTGAAAAACCTCTTTCTCATGTACAATCAGGGATTCTTTTCTTCTTGATGTGTTACTAAAAACATTTTTCTCATCTTTTTAATCATTGTTTTTTAATTATAAAATTAAGAAACTATACCTAATTAACAAGAGCTGAATCTACTGTTTTCTATTCCTGCACTTCTGTCATCCTTCTTTCTACGTCATCAGTAATGATTCTTTATCCTGCCTAAAAGACTTGCATAGTTTATTGACGCCGTTTTGAATAGTAAAAACTCGCTTGGAAAACATTTCTGATAAGCCTCACCACGT
Organism: Vandiemenella viatica; assembly: GCA_031002005.1. Taxonomy (NCBI): domain Eukaryota; kingdom Metazoa; phylum Arthropoda; class Insecta; order Orthoptera; family Morabidae; genus Vandiemenella; species Vandiemenella viatica. The sequence goes on from JARYHS010013630.1 coordinate 272,860,224, forward strand.
TTATTGTATAGAGACAATAAATCACCACACTTTGAACTTGAAATAACACTTTAGGGAGCATTAGATACACTGAAATTCATTTGATGGAACAAAATTAGAATTACTTTGTCAACGATATGTGTGGCGACACTGTCGTGAATCGAAACCAATTTTTCAAGACATTAAAACAATACTATCTGCCGTCACGTGTCCATTAGTTCAAATAAGCCGGCTCCGTGCCACCTAAACACTACGACTTCAAGTCACTCGCATTCGTGGTACTGACAGTAAATAGGGTACCCAAAATATCCCCGTGGTGTTGTGTATTCTGTACCTTATTTCAACCATTCCAAATAAAATGAATGAAAAGTAAACGTGGCTTGGATCTCCTCCCACCTCCCCACGCACACACACACACACACACACACACACATACACAGACACGTAGCATAGCATAGCTTTCTACCTAACGCCCGACCCTCCTTCACCATTAAATCTCTTGATAGATCTACATAGTTTATGGACTCTGCCTTGGGTACCTTGATTTCTGGCTAACTTACGTGTGAAAATCTACTGTAGACTCACAGACAAATAAATAGCTGAGTCTTCGATATTAATGAGGTGAGGATAAGAAAATTTATCGCTTGAAATAATAACGGTTCATTTAATGAATTAACATTATTCTTGAACGAACATGATGTCGATTAGTAAATCATGTATTCGTCCGGATAGTTACAATATAACTTTCAATGAGTACTGCGCTTGTATTGAGTACTATGAGATAACTCACACATTCTGTCATTGCTTGATGATCAGTTCGTGTCGGGGTTTGGTGTTTTCGGAGGTCAATGACTCCAGTGGGATAGTGTATCGGACGTGCAATTCCGTCTCCCATTAGCCATGACAACAGGCTCGAATCACACGTAAAATCCTACACCACAATGCTATTAAACATGATCCACTTGAATAAAAAAAAATGTTATTTTCTGCAGTACACATCACCGACTATTTCCGGCAGCAACATTTATTATAATCTAAAAAAATGAGAAAGTTTTGATGTTTGGATGTATTGTCGGCATCAATCACGCTTTAATAGCTCAATATATTTAAATGAAATTTCTCACGAGGTTAGTAAATTGTATGCGAAGTGACATAGGATAGTTTTTAACCCGCAAAAACGAATAGTTCCCTTGGAAATTGCCATTATAAATTCGCAAACTCCAAAGAGTTTCTACGGAAGTGCCAAATTTAAACTTTGCTTTTTACATACATCACAAACACTTCTTTTCAGAAATAAAAGAAAAAAAGCTTCTGTTATATCGATATGTGTGTGTTTAGTTTAAAAGCGCAAAAACCGATGCACTTCACAAATAATAGTTAGGAAGCAAGAAATAAAAATGTGTATTTAACCTTAATTTTTAAATAAATAAATAAATAAAAAATCGTCGTTAAGTTCACGAAGAGGCATCTTTAGTTGCATACATGAAATGTTACGACACATCAGGTATCATACCGTAATTCCATTCATAATATACGCGTCATAATATACGTAAAAAACGTATGGCACTAAGAGTATACCAGCACAAAAGTCGGTTCATTAAAGGTGACAAAATGGTCGTGTGCGAAATGTTTTTATATGGTCATGACAAACATGTAACGGTTTCGAATCCACCTCGGTTCAATTTATTGCCTGTCTGTCTTTTTTTTATTTATTTTTTACTATACACTCTCTGTAACGTTACAAATTATGTTTGCCAAAATTAAAAACTTATCAGAAGATAACTAAAAATTTTTTGTTTTATGTTAAAATATTTTGTAGAAATCAGTTCAGTAGCATATGATAAAGAAAACTGTTTTTTACTTAATGTTCAATATTTTGCAAATAACTATTAAATCCTTCACTTAAAACGAATGTTATTCAATGGTCTAAGGTAGAAAATTTTCGTTTCAAGAAGCCACATTAGGAGTAGTTTACATCGTAATACACGGCGTCACTAATACGGCGCTTGTGAAAGCAGCTTATTTATTACTAATAATAACTAAACTCCTGCTGCATCATGCTGTGAAAAGAACATTGATCCAGGCAGCATTTCAACTTAGCCACTATCTCCGCTAATATTGCAACTACAAAATCAAATGATACGGACACACCTTAACACATTAAAGGCATCGGAACTAATTTCGATTAGTGGCAACATTTTCTATATCAGTATTCCTCATGACTTCAGCATAAATTATCACAATTAATTTTATTATACTTACGCCATCAGTATGGCTTTGCAGCTGGACAAAAACACGCACGCTAGCACAATCACTGTATCGTGATGTAAACTTGACCTGCAATGTTAACGTTAGCTATGTTAAGAGTTCCATTGATTTCTGGACTTACCGTTGTACAGCGTAAGTCACGAGCAGTTTTGTATAGATTTTTAAGTTACGTTACTTTAATCATTGTAATGATGCTGATGCCATAGTTCATGTGACTGGATGTAGCTCCACAAATATTCACTATTTACTTCGCTTTTACGACCCTCATATTGCAAACGTCATATTTCAGCTAGATTTTAGCGGTTGCTTTGATATCTCGATCTGAAATTGTGGGTCAAGTTTACATCAAAATTCGTGACTTCATTAACATGCAAGATGGTGAATGTATTAATGCGCGGGTAATAGAACCCTTGATTTTCTAGCGACAATATTGGCGTAGTTTGTGGCTTGATTGAAATGCAGCTTGAACTGGAATGTCAACTGACACTTTGTTAGTAATTTAAGCTGCTTTCATGAGCGCTAATTTACTGACACGTATTGTACTTAAATTGTATCAAAAGATCAACAATAATAGTTCCAGTGCAGGAAATGTAAATCTGTACTTAACCTAAATTTCGTTAATTTCACAAGAGGATGTCTTCAGTTGCGGACATGATATAATGTGACATCTCAGGTATTACACAGTGTTCCGTTCGTAATTTACGTTTTTAATATTATTATTATTACTCCGCGGTTCACTATAAGCGTGGTGGAGGGTCGATTGCACCTTTCGAATAGTTTGGAAGGGATATGCAGGATATGGTAGGAGGCGCCCATGGGCTATTGTGAGGAGCCATCCCGGCATTCGCCAGGAGTGATCCGGGAAACCCCAGATTAGGATGGCTAGAGTGATTTATCGAGAGGTACTCCTGTCGGATTTTAAGTTTACTCGCCAGCTAAGTCCTTTCTATTCTATTCCCTAATCGCTCGGGGAACAAATGAGTACAGAAATGAGTCGGTTCTGGCCATGATTTCTCCTATCTTGTATTCGCGGTCATTCCTAGATATGAATGTTGTTGGTAGCCACATTTATCTGCTGCCATTCCGAAATAAGTCAGTCGTGAATTTTTCAATTAGATTCTTTCGAGAGCAACCCCTTCGGTGTCTCAGGTCTTCCCAACCTAACTCCTTCAACGTCGCACTTACGCTTTCACCGACAGTGGTGGTGTAGCGGTTAGCTTTCTGGCCTCGCATACGGGAGGACAGCGGTTCGAATCCCCGTCCGGGCATCCAGATTTGGGTTTTCCATGGTTTCCCAAATCACTCCAGGCAAATGCCGGGATGCTTCCTTCAAAAGGCCATGACCGAATTCCTTCCCATTCCTTTGCCCCCCCATCCTTTCCCGTCTCTAAATACCTCGCTGTTAAGAGACGTTAAGCAGTTAAAAAAAATAAAAAATAACACTTACGCTTTCCGTCTAACTATATATACCTGTCACGAATCAGACGGTTCTTCTTTGGACCTTCTCCAAAACCTCCACTAACCCCTTCTGATGGGGACCCCATACAGAATAACAAGATTCTAAGTAAGGACGCACTAGTGACTTGTATACATCCGGAGTGCATTGTTTTAAATGCACCTAGAAATCGGAGCAAACGATTTGCTTTCCCAATTACCGTCTAGATATGCTCATTCCATGACAAATTATTACGAATTGTTACTCCTAGATATTTAGCGGAATCTACCGTTTTAAGGACAGTACAATTGATTGTATATTCAGAGCTAAAAGGTGTCACCTTTTTATTTACACGCGTAACTTGGCACTTTTAGCATTTAACTCCAACTGCCAGTGTTTACACCACGTAGTTATTTTCATAATATCGTCTTGTATAAAAGCGCAATCGTCCTGGGTTTTGATTTCACTATAAATAATAACATCATCGTCATGTGTCACAATAGGCGTAAAAAATGTGAAAAATCAAAATTTTAAAAGGAGCTATACTAACGAAAGTTGTGGTAAGGTTGAAACACAGCCTGGACAAGAATGATTACTAATATTCCATGGTGAACAGTGGATTTGGAGTGCTGAAGGTGGCTGCTATGCAACATTTTGACAGTTATGACGTCAGAATCTGCTCAAGACGTGTACTGCCGCTAAGTGAGTAATGTAACCGTATGTTTCGGCGAGTGTTACACTTTTGTTACCTATGTCCCGGCTTTGAGGTAGATTTTCCATTGAAGAATAAAAGCCAAGGATGCGGTTGACGATATTTTCAACCATGTAGGAGAAATGTTTCTGCTGGTAGTATTTTGAATAGTAACAAAAACTTTTATACCATAACACACTTTCAAGCGGACGAAGTTGCGGTAACTGCTAGTAAATTATAATTAATTACACTTATAGTTGCTGATAGTACTTTGTTGTTGATAGACTCGATAGTAATCACATTAAAAAAAGTACCAATAACGTCTGTTTTCGGATACCTCTTACATAACCACAATTCCAGCATTCTTGGCGGAGTTGTGGTAAACCAAATCCCGATAGTCCTCGCACTGTCGTAATATGACGATCTGGGCATTGCAAACTCGGCCTGATTTGTCAACAAGGAACTTCAAAGCATCCGGATTCCTTGAAAATTGACATTTACAGACAGCCGATCCTAATCTTTTGATGTGATTTTGATGAATAACTATATATTGCATTATGAGTATATATCTGGTTGTATGCAGTGTATTGTGTGTGTGGTGTCAAGTGTCCACTGTGTCGCAGTGCCGCCCGAGAACGTGTCGATCGAGGACGAGCGCGGCGTCGTGGTGCGAGACGTGGTGGGGCCCTACCCAGAGGGCGCCGCGCCGCAGCTCACCTGCATCGCCATCGGCGGTGAGTACCTGCTCCATATTCCTGCTGCTTCACCGGAATGGCCAAACCTCAGATCTCCTCAATACCCACAGGGAAATGTGAAGACAAGTACGTGTCGTCGGATACTCGACTCCAATGTGAAAATAACAAGAAAACCCCAAAAAGTGTAGGTTGTGTCGGACTACGAATAATGGTTTTTACGAGAATACGTCATTAAGGGGGTAGGTACAAATATTTGTAAAAATTGAAATTTAATTTTCTCCAAATCTATTTAAATTTGAGGGTTCAAATTTTGTAGCTCCATAGATCTGTCATAGTTACAAATAAAATTTGATTTTTAAAATAAAAATATTATTTACAAATATCTTCCATCCAAACTGACAGTTAAAAATATGTCGTCATTATGGTCTTTAATGATAGAAAGCGTAATATTTGAAATTGTGCAGAAGTATTTTTTTTAATATTGTTAACTAATGTCCAGGAAATTAGTTACAACAATAATATAACACATTTAACTTTATACTTGTTGTTAATAAAAACCATTTCAAGAAATTATTATTTTTGCTTCTATTTTTTTAAGCATATAGGCATATTTTCCATTTGTGGAAAGCGGGATAAACATTAATGGCAGGGACAGTAGTAATTAGTATGTAGAACATGTCCTGGAAATTTGAAAAAGATCTATGCATGTGGAAAAAAAGTTATCTTTAAAATCAATTGTTGAATTGCTGTTTTGAGATATTTAAGGTTAAAGATTTGGATTACCTTCAAGTGCAGTAAGATTTAAGTGGCTGTCAATCGTGCAGGACTTTGCTTAATCAGCATAATTCCCACACTGTTAAAAACACTTAAATAATTTTTTCACCAACTTGAAGGCAAAAGTAAAAACTATTTTTGTGAATAGATTTTTTTTTTTTTTTTTTAAAGGATTTAACTAAACTGATTTATTTTTAGTACGTCTCTCTAATACAGAAACTATCACGAGTTATAGGCGTGAATTGAATTAAGATTTTAAAAAATGATTAGTGTTCATCCGGAGTCTCAGTAAACGAGGAGTTTTAGGAATATGGAGAAAATATTTGCCATTTGAGACATGAAGTAATATGTGGTTTCTAGCCGATCGTCAGATACGTAAATGATTTCCAATGCGAGTTCCATTTCTTCGTCTATAGTCACACAGAAAATGCTGAAGTCATCTACCAAGCCAGCTGCCAGTCAGGAGCTATTACTAGCCCAATACGCGTGATAGTACTGTGCATAGTAGACTTTCTTCTGCTAGGCCGCGCCATATTCTAATATTTCTCACTGTTGTTGGCGGTTTTCTTACTTTCATGAACACTCTAGTTATCAATGGTCAGTAAAACAAATACGGCAACACTGGTACTCAATTAGTCGTGACTGGGCGTTTGATGTCGTTACCTGTAAGCAAACTATACAGGTAGAATTTGGAGAAATCGCTCTCATCTTTCTAATATCTCTAAAGGATTATTAACTGCTAATTTATCGAAAAATTTTATGGCGTAATGTAAAACTGGATCTGGCTGTACGAATTCTTGTGTTACTGGTGCATAAAAGAATTCATTTCTTTAGGAAAATGGTGACAATTTACCAAGGCCACATGATTTTTCCAACACATACACGAAATACGGTGATCGGCGGATATTTGAGTGTTGCAGAAGCACATCCGCATGTTTTTTCATGATGTGGTATGTCATAAAATATATGCAGTCACGAACACCACTGTTATGGGAAAAGTCAGTGGCTATGGAAGACTTTGGAATTGTGTGCCTCTATCATTTAATTTCTGTTGCCATTGTTGGGGCTTTACAGGAGGTGTTTTGGAGGAGGAGTGTTATATGCGGCTACTGTTAGATTGACCTCCCATGACGCCTAGCGCCATCTCTCACTCTGCAGACGTTGCAGGGTTGCTTGTATAGCGATGCTAGACGACCACTCTGCGGTCTCCGAAGGATTAAGCTCATTTGTACTCAGCAAGAAACACATTTTGGGGATTTCAATGGTCCGCTTATCATTCAATGTCCGTTTACGTAATTTGCGCTTGAATTAAATGGAGCTAACGACTATTATTCAATTACTGCACATTAATAACCGTAACAACATTTAAAACAACTTTTAGCATGTTTGAATTTATGAGAAAAATTATTTCAATACAGGGTAATTTAGTTTTATCAGTCACACAAATCTGAGGTTTGAAATTACAACAGCCGCATAGATATTATTTTCTCAGGTAAAATTCGTTACACAACAATAGTTACAAAATCCCTTAGGACATGATGTGTGGTTTGGAATTTATTTTTTCTATATGACTTCAACTGGAAAACTTTGTTTCCCGTTTATGCAACAGAAATAATTGATATTGTATATTGAAGGTGATAAAAACTAGGTACGTATAACTTCAAAACAAGGAATAGTCTGGTTTTTTTTATAACCATACCTCGTATAACGTGTGAATATTTAATACATCTGCTCAGTAGGCAGATAATTTAAGTAAGACTACCAATAATCACTTATCTGTAAGATTGAAACATCCTTAATGATCAGGGATTGTATTTGACGGTTGCGAAAGCTTGTCCGCTGATAGATAATTAAATGTTGCGAAGAGAGAGTGGATATTCTAGAAGCCGCTTACATAATTCACTGAGGAGGAAGGTTTTCAACGGGAGCGTTTTTGAAATGCAAAGTCCACTTATCTCTTCAGTAGAAGCGACTCTGAAGGGAGTTGGGACTGGCGTTCATTTTGCGTCGTCATTTGGTCGTCGGCCGTAAAGGGCCGAGTCAGTCGCCCGGGAGCTCCGTATTTCCTTACGCTACATGCGTGGCCTCTCACCGCCGTTAACAGTATTTTAAACATGAATAGTCGTAGTTTCTTCTTCTTTTTTTTTTTTTTTTTTTTTTTTAAACCTAAAGTTTACGTGCACAATGAGCGTTATGGGATTTTGATGTCATGGAAATAAGCACAAAAATCAGACGGCATATGTAACCTCCCCTCCTCTCTATTACGATTCTACTGTCTCTGTATTTACTTGCTTGGATTTGTCATCATCTTCTTCTATTAGCTCCCGTTTATTTCTTGGTCCCTTCGTTACTATTATCGGACTTCTTATTCCCAAATACTGCTCCCTCTAGAGCCATATACACTCAAGAAATCTTAACGGAGTAACGGGAAAGACTAAAATAAAATTTAATTATTAGAATCAAGTTCCACATTTATTAAATAATTAATTCACAGCACAACACTTTACCAATGAAATCTTAATGATCTTACTACTTCTTTCCTCTGAATATGATTTACTTTGTGATTAGTTCATTAACTTTCAACAACTTCTTTACTACAACACACATATTAATGTTATCTCTGTACCTAGGTGAGAGAAATTAAACACAAGGGGAGAGCGTATTGCTTACCTTATTGGCAGCGTGGCAGGTTCGTCATTATGGCGCGGCGTCACCACTCAACAACCGACACATTGACATGAGACTGCACTGAGATGGTACTGCACACTGAGATGTGAATGCAGACACTGAGAGCGTTACACGTGCGATAGGTCTTTTACCAAGCTCGTCTAACGCGATTCTCAAGGCCAGTCAATGGTAGGGTTTCATTTTAGTTCGGGTATAGACAGAGGTACAATCCTCGACAAACAAACCTAAGGGAACTCAAAATACCACCTCTGGATTATGGATTCCGCCACATAAAAAACAGAAAGGAAATCCTACCTCTCCCCTAACAAGGACCAGTTTTCATTTTACATGTTTGGTTGGCCGCAACTGCGTCAAGGGGCCTATATGGCTGGCGACTGACGTCACAGCGAAGGGCCCGCCAAAGCCTATAATGGTTGCAAAATAAGCTTCTCTTCAAGAAAATGTCTGTACTAACACTTCACCATATTATATTACCCAACACCTCCATAAACCAAAATATTGTTCTTACTTAATTCCTAATATTAAAGCTTACAGTTCTCTAGTAAGTTCCATATTTACTGTTCCTTCTAAGTTACCACCTTATTAATAATTATTCCCTTTTAGACGCACCACTTCCTGATTAGCATTCCCGTGTCGTTACTCATAGTAATTTCAGTTCCTATATTATTACACTTAACCACCACTGTACAGTCGAGGACAGAATTCGCGAGACCCCTCGCCTTTCGATAAAGCTTCGTTCTACAGACGAATACCGCATGGGACAGAATAACTGGTAAGTGGTACATTAAGTTCATAATAAAACAGACCTCTCATACCCAGCACTTTACCCAAGACTAAAACATGAACCCTCGCAGCAAGAATCTCGCAGACGGGCAGTGGCAGAGTTCGTAGTTCTACAGTAAAAATAATCACGAATAACACCATTTTAGTCATAATAATTATTGAAATAACCAAATCGATTGATTATAGAGAGATGATAACACTTTTTTCGTAATTTTGATAACCATTGTGTAATTTTTTTCCTTGAATGAACAGTAGACAATTCCCCAGCATTAAATATGGCGAATAACGAAAAGAATCGCTATATTACGCACGGAAACCCAATAAAAGAGTTTGAATGGACTTAGTTACACTTGTTAGCGCTGCAGCATTATAGAACTATGTGTGACAAATACACACAAAGGTTAAGGGTAAGTAGAAATAGCATTAACAAAACAACTCTAATGGTTAACTAAGTCACGAAATATAAATAAACAACTCTAGAAAATTAAACGAACATTAAACGGTTCGGAATATTAACACCTTAATTTTGTTCTCACGATACCATATTTAGAAGGTGAGCTTAACTTGAACGCAGTAGCAACAGTTTTAGTAGTAATAATAATAATTAAGAACAGTAAATAAATAAATAACTCCGTCTGCAATGTGAATTAGCGGTTCCACATTTTAAATCTGGAAGATGGAAGTAGGAAAACTTTCATATCTCTCTTTGTTTCTCACTAACACTGATACTAATATCAAATTTTCTGTCAAGCTTTACTTATTGCTTTGCAGGCCCGATGGGTTATAGGTAACACCGTTACCTAGCATTCTGGAGGACGCGAATTCAAACCCCGTCAGGCATCCAATTTCAGTATTCCATGCTTTTCGTAAATCTCTCCAGTTGAACTCCGGAAAAGTTCCTTCAAAAACCGTGGCTGAAATTCTTACCCGTTCCTAGTTTCCAATAGTATCAGGATTCATATCACATTGGCGTCGAAGATATGAAGAAGATAAAAAAAAGGACGTGGTGGGTATGTGGTAACACTGTACTCCGATTTTCGGGAGGTCGTGGATTCGACTCCCCATCTGGTCATCCAGTTAAGCGTTTTAGATTGTTTCCCCAAATCACTCTAGGCGAATGCCTGGATTGTTCTTTCAAAAAGCCATGGCCAAATTCCTCCCCATTAGTTACCCCCAGTCCTTTACTGCCTCTAATAACGTCGATGAGATTTAAAGCTAGAAGCAAAAAATAATTTCTCAAATAAAAATAATTACATCGCTGTGGTGTGTTTTGGGCGTTTTACTTGTTGGATTTATCTTATTCAACGACCACACGTGGAGAGTCATTAGTTCGGTGTTGTTTTAGGGTTAGTCGACGTCGAAATCATTAAAGAGAAAAAGAAGTGGGGGAATTTTTTCTGGAACGAATTCAGCCATGGTCATTTCACGGAATCATACCAACACTCACGGAGTGATTTTGATTAATCATGCAATTTCGAAATACGATGGATGTACGGAGATTTCAACCCCTGTCCTTCCGAATGGGATGGCTTGAACGTTACCGGGACTCTCGGTCAACGGTGCAATTCCGGCCAGGGGCATGGATGTTAAAGTAGGTGTTGTTGTATGTCTTGTGTCTTCTTCCAAAAAGCATTTGGAAATACATCAGTACACAGCATAAACACACAAAATGGCTTAGCTGGATGAATGGCTATCGGGAGGAATGCCATTAAAAATTAAAAACATATTTATTGAAACAAAAGGCGATATCTTACAGCTCCACCGCATCTCACAAAATATATTCTTTGTTTGGTGCCAACTAGTAACATGGCTGAATTCTAAAAAGGTATTAGGATAAAAAATTTGGAATGTAGGTGAACTGTAGTGAAGCTCTTTAGTGCACTGGGAGGGGTATTTAATTTCAGTTGAGTGTATAATATGATTTAATCTCTTAAACATTATGCGCGGTTATTTCTTAAGAAAAAAATATTCTTGTTGGCTCAAGAAATTATAAATCAGACGCAAGGAGGAAGTAACCGATCTGACAAACGTGAATTTACTAGCGGCTCTGAGGAAGTTAAGAATACTTATTCAGTTGAGTTAGTTCTAATAAGGTTTGTGAATATGACCATCCGTAATCGAAATATGCCCATTTTCTAATTACGAGCACCTGCAAATACAGGGACAGCCATTTGCCGCAAGTAACAGAAACAACTTCATATAACATATTATTAAAGTTACGTGATCATATTTAGAAGACCAAAGAAAATTTTGAAAACTTACATTGATCTAAAAATGTATTAGTCATTAAAAATTTCTAAAAATTACTTCTCGTTTGAAGGAACAATCAAGGCATTCGCCTAGAGTGATTTGGGGGAAACAATCTAAAACGCTTAACTGGATGACCAGATGGGGAGTCGAATCCACGACCTCCCGAAAATCGGAGTACAGTGTTACCACATACCCACCACGTCCTTTTTTTTATCTTCTTCATATCTTCGACGCCAATGTGATATGAATCCTGATACTATTGGAAACTAGGAACGGGTAAGAATTTCAGCCACGGTTTTTGAAGGAACTTTTCCGGAGTTCAACTGGAGAGATTTACGAAAAGCATGGAATACTGAAATTGGATGCCTGACGGGGTTTGAATTCGCGTCCTCCAGAATGCTAGGTAACGGTGTTACCTATAACCCATCGGGCCTGCAAAGCAATAAGTAAAGCTTGACAGAAAATTTGATATTAGTATCAGTGTTAGTGAGAAACAAAGAGAGATATGAAAGTTTTCCTACTTCCATCTTCCAGATTTAAAATGTGGAACCGCTAATTCACATTGCAGACGGAGTTATTTATTTATTTACTGTTCTTAATTATTATTATTACTACTAAAACTGTTGCTACTGCGTTCAAGTTAAGCTCACCTTCTAAATATGGTATCGTGAGAACAAAATTAAGGTGTTAATATTCCGAATCGTTTAATTTTCTAGAGTTGTTTATTTATATTTCGTGACTTAGTTAACCATTAGAGTTGTTTTGTTAATGCTATTTCTACTTACCCTTAACCTTTGTGTGTATTTGTCACACACAGTTCTATAATGCTGCAGCGCTAACAAGTGTAACTAAGTCCATTCAAACTCTTTTATTGGGTTTCCGTGCGTAATATAGCGATTCTTTTCGTTATTCGCCATATAATTGCTGGGGAATTGTCTACTGTTCATTCAAGGAAAAAAATTACACAATGGTTATCAAAATTATGAAAAAAGTGTTATCATCTCTCTATAATCAATCGATTTGGTTATTTGAATAATTATTATGACTAAAATATACCTAGAGGTAAAGCTTGATCGATCTCTTACATTAAAAACCCATTGTGTGGATCTGAAACTCAAAGTATCCGCCCGGAACAACATCATCCGGAAATTTACAAGTACCTCCTGATGAGCACATCCAAATGTGCTTCGTACATCTGCCCTGGCACTTAGTTTGCATGCAGCAGAACACTCAGCACCAGTTTGGCTTAACTCTGCACATGCTAGTCAAGTTGATATAGCATTGAACGATACTGGTCGCATTGTAACAGGTTGCATGAAACCAACTACTGTTAATAAAATATATCAAATCATGGGTATAGCACCACCTGACATTCGTAGAAAACAGCTGCAGAGAGGGAGAAGAGGAAACAGGAAACAGACCCCAGACACCCTTTGTTTGGACACGAACCTCAATCCACAAGGCTGAAGTCAAGAAAGAGAACAAGAGTAAAGTACAATCAAAAACAGCCATAACATCTTCTACTGGAGCACGCCGTCTATAACTAAGGCTAAATTCGTTGCCAGAAGAACAGTGGAGCAACACCAAAGAGGCACCGGCTGCGGGGTGTAACCAGCCATATGCTATATGGAAGGCTCTACACAGAATAAGAACTGAATTGTCCCGATGTAGATATATTATTAAAAAATGGGGTTACACTACTGACAACGATCTATGTGAATGTGGTGAGCTTCAGAACCCACAACATCTTCTGATATGCAGGAATCTCCCAGAAACCTGCACTGTCGACGACCTTTATGGGGCAAACTAGAAGGCCATCAAGATTGCGGAATTCTGATCACATTCCATTTAATTGTGTTCTATGGTTTAATATTAATGTTATTATTTTTTTCAACTTGTAATTTTATGTCCTGGACAGGAGAAATAAATGACTAAAATGGTGATATTCGTGATTATGTTTACTGTAGAACTCCGAACTTTGCCTCTGAGCGTCTACGAGTTTCTTGCTGCGCGGGCTCATTGTTTTAGTCTTCTGTAAAGTGCTGGGTATGAGAGGTCTATTTTATGATGAATTTAGTGTACCATGCGGTATTCGTGTCTAGAAAGAAGCATAATCGAAAGGCGTGGGGTCTCGCGAATTTTGTCCCTGACTGTACCTGTCGGGGTGGAGATGCGCCGTACACTTGATCATGGAGGTATAGTACAATGGGGCACCCATAAACTACATATTCACAAACAAGACACTTGTTGCACACAGAACATTGATACACATTTTGCTGACAGATGGTAACACTTCACTCCCTCCATTAGTACATAGCATCATCTGGCAGTAGGTACGAAATGCTTCGCGTCAGTAAAAACAAATGACCGCAAACACACATGTAAATTACACCTAGATTATAAAAGTTGTTTAGTCGGCAACCCGAAGGGTGGATACATCCTTCAGAAGGAGGCATACTAAGCCATCCAAATCATGGAGTGGCCTGGCGTAGCTCATATGAACAAACACAACTCTTAAAAATTCCTGCCAACACCGGGATTTGATCCCAGTGGGGACGGAATTTTAAAGTCTGGTTCTATAGTGTTAAACGTAACCTCATACTAATATAGCGTCTATGTTTGATCTGACAGTATTGAATACACATCGAATTTTAAGATAACAAGGATGCAACATAGATTTAACCGATCTGAAACGAATAAAGTTCAAATGTTTAAAATGAAATGGAAATTCACAGAGATTATAAGTGTAAAAGCGGGCCTGAGAAATAATTTGAAATAAATGATCTGCCTACTGTGTAAGGCTATCTAAATTGGATAAACAGCCAGAAAATTCAAAATTCGATATAAAGAGCACATAAGGGCATTAAGATGCTTTAATCATTCTACACATGCAGATCATCTAATTGAAAACAAACAGGAACACATAGAAATGTGAACAGAACTACAAATATTGGCAATCAACAACCACAGGAAAAACATGTTGACAATTCAAGAAGATTTTTATATACAAAAGGCACTAAATGAAGGAAAAATGTTATCAATGAATACATCCATCTCACGAACCAGACACTATTCAAGACACTAAAAATTAACTCGCATTCAAACACACCACTATAACAAAGATAAAACTTAACTACATTAAGTAAATTAGGTTGGTAATACATATGCCATAGACAGTTAGCATCTTTGAGAATCAACCATAAACAATAACTAAAGTTTGTTTTAAAAACTACATTGTGTGTAAATACGTGTGTAAATATGCTTTTTATACAAAATTGTTCACTTGGTGAATAGCCTCAAGAGGAAAAACAATAACAAAAGCTTGTTTCAGAAGATACCTTCAAAGATCTAACTTGTGTAAATATGTTTGTTATACAAATTGTACAGTGGGTGAGAAACCTCAAGAGGAAAAACTGATATGGAACAGGTCCACACATTAATGTAATATACAAAAACTGTAAGTAAAATAAGATAAAAATAACTGTTAATAACAAACTTATATCCATTTAGTTAAACATTATGCATAACATCAAAACTTGTACATAACTTGTTTTAGGGCAGTGATCATGGTCTAATAAACCGAAACGCATATACCATAACCAAGTTTTTCATTTGTTAGCTGCACTAGACGCATAAGAAAACCCAGCATTAGTACAAATGCTAAGTACAGTGACATAAGTTTTCAAAATGTTGAACTTCAATTGATTAAACTGAGTATCAGATTTTATTATTTTTGTGAGTGGCTGGTGAAACTGCGATTTTTATTTTCGTCTCGCTCTATGAATGACGTATTTTCACTCAAGAAGAGGAAAAGGTCTGTCTTCATAAAACTAATCACGGTCACATACTACGCCAAATGTATAACATCAATTTTTTTCCCCGTAGATAAAAGAAGTTATTTTTAGTCCAATAAACATTTGTTTTCCTGTACCTAATTTAATTTTTGTCAGCATAAAACATATTTGAATAATATTTTTTAAAAAATTCTAACCTATGAAATTAATCAGATCAGATTAATTTTCAGAAAACACTATTCCGCAAATATTCTACTATAAGCTAATACAAAATAAACTTAAAAATTATATTTCAATTCAGTTATGTATTGCCTGGTCGTTCGATAAATGGTCTAATATTATTTTAAATGATTCAATTACTAATCGAAGATTATTAATTCACTTCATGGATGGCGTTGCTGCGAAATAAATAAGAAAAGTCATCAACACTGGCCGTCTCTTATAGTCTTGTAAAGCAAGAAGAATCCAGTTTGACGAACATAAAAGTCTGAATATGATGAAGGCGAAATAGTTTTTACGCGGAGCATTTGGTTATTTTGCCTTGTCTTATGTGAGCTTAATTTTGCTATCTCGTGTCTCGTCTATCACATCCCAATATTTTTATTTCTTCACAGGCGTGATAATTACATCTGTTCGCTCTCGCCTCGCATTCGGGAGGACGGCGGTTCGAATCCCCGTCCGGGCATCTAGATTTGGGTTTTCCATGGTTTCCCAAATCACTCCAGGCAAATGCTGGGATGCTTCCTTCAAAAGGCCATGGCCGAATTCCTTCCCATTCCTTGTCCACCATCCTTTCCCGCCTCTAAAGACTTCGCTGTTAAAAAAAAAAACACACACACACACATCTGTTCGCTAGACTGTGACAGTTGCAAAAAGTGTTAGTTTTGAAATCGTACAGAGTTTAATAAGTGAACACTCTGTTGTAAGGACGACAAACATGCTTCCGCATTCTGATTTAATCTTCTCTGATGCGGCAGTGGCTTAAATATTTAATTAGATCTACAGCCCTTGCTTCTGTGATTATTCTTGACTTTTCCACCAACCTAATTAACGCTGTAGCTTCTTTATGTTCTGGCTGATAAATTTTTCTGTCTGTGGGTAGACACACTTGGAGTGTGCTTCTTTTATCACAAAAAATACGGAGTGCCTGAAAAGGTCTCGAATTTATACCATACAGAAAAATACCCGTAAATAATCATATGTTTGCTAAAAGACTGATTCATATAAATTTCCACGTCGACTGAAGAGTATGAGTTATATTATAAGTATCTAAACAGCGTGCGTTTTACTTAAAATTGGCCCGTTTCAGCCAAACGTGTACTTTTAACGCCTCCTTAATTGTATTATAATTTAGCCTAATCACAAATCTCAAGCATATTGTAGGTCTTATGAAGCGGACTCTGGCCCAATGAAGGTATCACAGAAAGCAGAAATTACCCGTTTCTTTGTCATAGACTGAGCGGAAATTGTGTGATCTGTTATGTTCGTCATCAATGGGCTGTATTGGTTGTAAGCAGTAACGGATTATTCGCTGAATGTCTTCAACAGTTAAGCATTACCTTCCGCTGCCACTAAATTTACTTCTCTAAGTCACAGTAAACTTTTGTTGTGAAACGTGCTTCTGTCAGTATTTTCACCCTGTTGTGGAAATTCCACCACCAAACGCCGTGCTGGTCATTCTAATATCTTCTAGGCGGTTCTTCCTAATCATAGGTACTGGTGAATTCTGTGCTAATACAAATTTTACTAGTTGTAAGTACATTTATTAAACATCTCAAGAGAAATCAGCCTAGAAAATATTATTAGCACTTAACTTACATACGAGGTTCGCGAACACATTTAGGCACTAGATAATTACGCCTACCAAACTTATCTGTCCACGGAAAATGATGTCCAAGGGTCACCTCACAGTATCATCAACTGTGCTCTTTGCATCGTAAGTAGCAAGTTTTCTGCAATAAAGGATGCTTCATATCTTGGTTATCACCATTTTTCTTAGCTAACACTGCGTGTTTCAGCTTTCGACAAAGCATCTGTTGCTTTCTTAATCACTCGTACCACCTTCTATAAGTTCTTTACGTCATTCCTTGGTAGATGGGTTAGAGAAGTAGGATTAGTAGAGTACAAAGATCAAATTGCAAGCTCGGATTCTGAGAATATTTCATGTCATTTAAGAAATGTGGTTTGCTAATTTCGTCTGAGTTGTACTTTCTTCTTTGAGCAAATTTTCAATACTTTTTTGCCGCCCGCATCAAATAATTTCTCAGCGGGTGTCAGAATGAGGTTGCAGCACGTACTGCGTCATCATCTGACATGAAATACGTGGCGAGGCCTTCAGAATGGCGGTATCCTCTCATGAACTGCGCCAAGAACACTTTTACTGCACTTACTGTTGCTTTGATCCAGGGATAGAGTGATGGGTCCAGCTATAGTCATTAAACAGATCTACCGCATTTTCTTCACAGAGATCAAAAGTTTCGTCAGACACCAGCCTAATCATTACTTTCTGATTTGCTGTCAAAATTTTTCGCTCCCAATGGTCGGAAACCTATCTTTTGTTCATACACTCTACCACAACGTGAATCTCAACAAGCTGAAATGTTAATCTCCTGTGTGTCAGTAACACTGTACTTTCCGTCCGAGAGTCATTTACAGTATTTATTCTCTGTGGAAATTCAGATATCTATTTTTATAGTACGCTGTAGAAAGGGGCATAGTTCTGTAATGTCACCATCGTATCATCATGATTACCGTTTTGTGGCATTTATTTCTAAAAAAAATTTAAACAAAAGAATTTCTTTTTTCTCCATCTTAGATGAATCTCATCTATTTGACCACTTGTGACAAATATTCATTCAAGTGAACTGTAAGACGCGGCAATATTTTATAAAGCAATAAACAATTATGGTAGCTTTGGCATGACACTACGATTTTTTTCCCATATCAGGCGACGTAATTATGCACCATATTCTTATATCTTCCATGTGAGTAAACGTCGTCACACTTACGCCTTTATCATTTGTGACGCTTCATATACTTTGTTTGCTGGTGAATAATGGAGAAATATATTTCAGGGTATCACTCGTTACGTCTTTGATGAAATATTTTTCCGTAATGATTCCTATTGTATCGTGAAAGTATAGCAAAATTTTATATATTACCTTACTTAAAAAGAAAGCTATTTCGTACCTTGAACGGCGAAACTAAAATTATTTTATTAGCGTTTAAAGTATTGTCTATTTAAATCGAAACCTTAAGAGATAATCATTTACTTTGCATTCTTCCTTGAGGACAAATTGTCAACTAGAGATTGCTTCCATAAAAAAAAAGCGTTCACTAGTGTACCATGCCAGACGATGTCGGTATGTAGTCTCATGTGTGATATTTCCACCGGATTATCTAAAAGTATAATTAAAAAAATATATATTTATAGTAATTGGGTTTATTATATCAAGCAAGGTATCATGCAAACAAAATTTTAAAATCAATTTTTGTTATAGGTTAGACCTACTTCTGCGAAATAATAATGTAAGTGAGCACAAAACCGAGGCAGTATCATGAAGAATTGTGTTCAAATTTAATTTTTTGTACATTGTTGACATTTAATTAGAAGGTTTATTTTAATATAGTAGCTGCAGCAAGTGCAGTAACTTATTAAGTAATTAATGTTGATATTTATTTATTATTACAGCCACTATTGAATAAATGTGGCTGTATTAAATTAAATTTTTGTAAGTAACCAAAACAATTTTGAATTATAACTGCTAAATTACGAGAATCAGTCTACAATTGTTTTACCGCAGCGGTAGTCACTATAAACTAATGGAAGAGTTAGAGATAGTCCAGTTCGAAGCACCATATATGGTGCAGCTTCAGTGGTAAAAGTATTGATCAGAACTACTTTGCGAGCATGAAATACCTCCCATTAATGTCGAGCCATATGTTTGTGCCAGTCATAGATAAAACGCACTTCCGCAGCAGTTGTAACAATATAATGAAATAACTTAAAATCTTCTAAGATACATTACTAAAACCTAAACTACAAATCAGCATTTCTCAAACTGTATCACTTGCGTGTTTTGTTAAACATTCTTTTGGCAATAAGGTAAATACTACAATCGTAATGGAATAACAGTGTCAAAAACAGAACCCATGTTTGAAGTTAATGTAAATGGAGGATTATGTGGAAGTAATCTCATCGCTGATAACATTCAGCCGCACGCGACATGAGTGTAATATCTGACTTGGGCCGTAGTTGCCATAATCGATTCGCATCAGCATCCCGTCCAAACTCGCCGAGTTATTACGGGAACGTCAGAGCGACGGACGAGGACAAATTTAGTGCAACGTAACTGATGTCCTGTGTACACGACTACGAATCCCGCGGCCGATATTCGTGTAATCCCTACGGAGGGAGCGCAGCGGTCCAATTAAGTCACCGTGTGGTTGCCCCTGAGGCCTGTCCGTTACTTACAGGCTCCATTGTTCTGACGAGCGGGCCGGCGCCAGATTCGATTTGGGCGTCCATCGTAGCGCGGCGATGTTTCTTGAGAGAGCCCCTCCGCTAAATTGAGGCGGGGAATCGAATTACGTCGGTCCGCTGAGCTTCTGACGGGTCTCGGTATTAAAGGCCGCGCCCTGGATTTTGGACAGAAAGGCGGACGAGGGGTTAATGTAATCACTGGTGATTGATTATCAATTCATTACCCATTACTTGCCCTGTGGCATCGAAGCGCACCTAGTTTGTCATAAATGAAGCTGAAAATCCGTCCTGATGGAAAACTGAAATTGAATGCAAAATTTTAGAACGAATTAAGATGGAATTTATTAGGAAACCTTGATTTGACACGAGGTACCAGTTCGATTAATCTAACGTTCCGTAGCCACTGCTTTTTTTTTTCGTGTACAGTAAATTGGTAGAAGTGATAATGGTGATACAAAGGTAGCTCCTGTCGTTATTTAGGTAAAGAAGTGCATTTTTAGTTTTAACTGAACATAACAGTTAATATTACCAGTTGTATTTTTGTCTTCAAAAATATAATTAAAAAACTCTCAGTGAGTATTCGCATTTCAGTTAGCCCAAGTAAGTATTCAAAAGCATCCGGAATGTTTCGTTGTTTTATGGAACTAAATTCATTCTGAACAATTTTATGTACAAAATAATAAGAAAAGCACGACCTATTTAATGGGTTCATTTTTCGACTCCTTTAAACCGTATCTCTCTCAGAGGAATGAGTGGTTCCTTTCTGTAATCCTTACCACTCATCCTATTCAGTGTATATAATTTGTCCAATTTTTTGCGGTAATTTGTACACAGGAAGACGTCTAGAAAAGTTATAGTTTGTTTTAATAATCTTGCACAACTCACGCAAACATGGAGAGCTCTTTAATTCAACATGGTATATATATATATATATATATATATATATATGTACAGGATTTGCGCCGACTAACGCTTGAATCTAACCGTTTATACCACACATCTACTAGCTACCTGTCGTCTCCATTTAGATATTAAACTGACGCCATACTCTGTACCTATCAGCACAAACTTTCATCTTGGCACATCGCAACAACACCATCTTTTATGGATATAAAGCTGAAGTCACAGAAGTATTTTTATTACTAACTTGTTTTGTTCCCCTCACTCTCGAGATTTCAATTATGCGACGTACCCAGTCACTTTAAGGTCTTCCCTTCGATCCACTCCTCATATTCATCCACCCCTGACCTCTTCTGATAAAAGCGTTGGCGTCTCTGGAAGTTTTCAATGGGGCAGAGATAGCGTTCTGCTTGAGTCTAGCGTACAGACTTCTGCATTCAGGTATCATTGATACACGTCAGAAGCCATCCATGCTCAACAGCAAAATGAAGCAATTCGATATATTAAAAGTTTTTTATGGTGTGTATAAACACATGGTGCATACAGTAACAAACTGTATGCAGCACAGGTCAAAGTTAAGCCCCATAGCAATAAGCGTTGAGAGGAAGGGGCGAATTTCGAGGTGGAAACATGCCAGTTTGTGAAACTGCGTCAGCCGTCTCCAAACTGCCAGATGTTATCAAAGATTTGCTTCTCCAAGACTGAATGCTATGTACACCTGTTTCTCTCAAATGTAGTTTCAAAAACTATTGATAATCTCTTGTCAATACCATTTGTCGTGTGTCCTAATTTAGGTGTCATTCTCAATTTGCATCTCCATAACATGCCTTTTTCGACTTCAGATAGTAACAGTAATTACTTTTGTTAGATGATGGCATAAAACTCTTTCCTCAATACCAAAGATAATACTTGACCAGCATGACTATTCAGCCCCTGTAGCAAAAATCAAATTTTACAAGGAGTAAATTCTACGACAGTTTTAAGGTATAAAATAGTCGTTTCTTTGCAACTGATGCATATGATTAGTTAGGTGTAGAACTGAATAAAAAAAAAGTTTACTTCAGCTTTACTAAAGAGATCTCATGCACAATGGAAAGTTTTGATGATAACCTTGAGTAAACTATTACACACTTTGTCACTGGATTCAGTTGCTGTCAGCTGATCGTACTGCTGACCACTGCGCCGAAAAACGTTATCTTTAGTATTTTTTTTCTAGTTCTATATATCTGTAAATTCTTAGATACCTTCTCGACATTTTAGCGACTGGCTGCTAGGCTCCTCAGCTCCTCCGCAGTAGAATCCAATCAGTTAAAGTTTCATGATGAACGCTTCAATTAACTTATAGGATATTACGTTAAAGGCATCCCACTAAATTTTAAGAAGAAGTACAGTTATAATGACAGGTATATGGGAATTACAGCTTTTTTATTTCGTGACAGAGTTATCACACCAACGGTGCAGTTGCGATTAATTTAATTTTTCTCCGTGATAACTTAAAAATTTATAAGAACGAAGTCTTTCTCGGCGTTGAGAATGTATAAACTGCTCTCGGGTGACTAGCCGAGCAGTTTATACAACTTAAAAATTACTGACTTAAGATAATCACAATTAAAATATCTGTCATAGTATTATTTTATTCAAAAATTCAAACTGTAAATAATTTGGTATTAATGTATCAATGTTCTTTTTTTTGCGACGCCACGCTCTTTTATTTATAATTACCGTAATTTGTATTTGAGTAATTCGTTTGGTGATACCACATTTTGAAATATTAATTCTTTAACCTCATCAACGCACTGAGCATTTTTAGATTAAAAACATAGGGGAATGTGGTTTTCATAACACCGCAATGCGTCAGAATCTAGATAGCACCAAACAGTTTATATGTTTCGCTAATGTGACGGAATTAAGGTTCATATTATTTAGTTATATTTCATCCTGATATTACCAGAAATTTGGCCAGGGCACCGAAAACGTTCGTCAGAAATGTCATGTTAGAAGAAATAAGATTCACTTGTGCTGATCCGCAAGTTAAAATCGCATCTCAAATGGCTTAAATCAGCTATAGGATGAGCCAGGTTGATAAAATAAACTTATGATTACTTACAATAGTTATATAAAGACGAGTTTAATAATGAATCACTTGAAAATGCAGTCTTACACAAAGATTTCTCATTCTAAGGGGATCTAAGCCAACTCTCTGGGAAAATTTCAGAGTTAGTGTTTCCGTTAGAGCATTTGTCATAGTAAACAAAACAGTAATGAACCTGTCACTGTAAGGGTGTAATTTTAACTATTACCAGTCACGCACGTACTTCATATTTAACCTCGCAGTGGTCGCGCTCTGAAAAGTTCCGTAAGCGGTCGCGTGGATTACATATGTATGCCATTTTGAAACTAAAAATAAGACGTCATTTATTTTTCAAATATCATTTGTTTATTTTTTAATGTTTAATTGACATATCTTTTATTGAAAATAATCATAAAAATAGACTTACATCCTTTTTGTCTTAAACAATTAACAGAAATAGAAATTGTTGATTATTTTGTACCAAAAATCACATATTTCTTACTTCAATTTTTTTTTTTTTTTAAACATTTCTTCATTTTACTAAACTAATTGCTGTTTTCTGAGCAAGACAGACATACGATCTTGGAATGATCCAGACAAATAATTTTTATACACGCACTACACACTTTTCTTGAGTTTCGATTACGTGCTCTTCCGCAGTCATGACAGCGCCCCACGAAACTCTTCCTTGTTCATTCTGATGATGATGGCTAGATTTGTACTTGAGGAATTCCAACAAAGTCTTTGATTTTTAGAGACAAAGTAGTATACAAACTTTTAGTCTCCAATCTTCGGCAAGCCAGTGGTTTCATCCAAGCCAGAGAAAGATCAATGATGAAGTCTCGGCGTCGAACAGCATTGTAATCTTTGTTTGCTGTGTATATGCATAATGCATTGAGGGTGCTAAGATTTAGCAGATCAAAGAAGTCCTCGAATTCCTGGACACATCATATAGCGAGCACATCTTGTCCACCATATCCACGCCAGTTTTCGTACGAATATAATAAGTTATCATTTCAGGCTTTTGTTGGTCGCCGGAATCTGCATCAATTGCCGGATCATTGTACATTGTCGACATTAAAATCGCCACTTTATTAGGCTTTGGAACATAAGACACGAGTGAACAAGGTGGATGGAAGCCAAATTTTGATGAGCACAATGGATTTCCTCTCGCCACACGAAATTCCCTTGGTACTTCTCTTTTGTCTTTCCGAACCATGGCAACCATGGTAGTTTTGTTTTCAAACAGTTGTTTGGAAACTCGTAGTGATGAGAACCTGTTATCCATTGTTATATTGATATTTTTTCCTAATACAGGACGAACTATATTCATTACCACATCGCTTCTTTCATTGTTCTGGTGAAGTGGTCTCTCAGGTTGTTGCCCTGCATAAATTTCCAAGTTGAATGTATATGGGTAGTGAACATATACAAGAGCAAATACTTTCAGTCCATATTTGGCAGGTTTGTTTGGAATATACTTTCTAAATGAACAGTGTCCTCTGAAAGCCAACAGTTGTTCGTCCAAAGTCATTTCAGCGCTTGGGACAAAATACTGCTGATAATTCTTCAGAATCAAATAAAAAAATTCCCGTATTGGGGCTAATTTGTCAATAGTTGTACGTACATTACGGTCTTCAATATCATCAAAGTTCTGGTTAGAAACTTAATTCTTTGCTCTGACATAGTCAAATATATTGAGTCAATTCCTGTATGTTTTATGTGCTCGAATATTTGACCAGTGCTTGAATGGCTAACTTTCAATACTCCAGCCATCAACAAAATCCCTATATACCCCTTTATTTCAGTTGCATCTGTTGTTTTAGCATCCCTATCTCTAAAGTATTTACTCTTGATATAATTAATTTTTATACTACTATATCTAGTAATGAGATCAATTATACTATCATAAAAAAAGAGACAGGCACTCTTCAATACTATTTTTCTGACGAGCAATTCCTTTGGGTCCTGGAGCCACAAATACAATTTTGTGGCTCCTAGTATTTCCTCTAATCTGAGGAGCAGTCTTTGAACAAACAGTGCCGTCCACACCTACGTAAAAGTCATCACGACTCCTTTTCTGGGGTGGCTCAGGAGATTCAGATTCTGAACCAGCATCCTCACCCGAAATATCTTCCTCCTCCTCCGACACTGACTGATGCTACTGCTCTTCAATAACATCTTCTTCTTCATTAGAGCTCGAAATGTGATCATAAATTTTATTCTCAGTCTCCTGCAGCCAAGCTTCTATTTGAGCTGATTGTCTATCCATGATTTTTATTAAATTACATAAATTATTAAATATTTACACACTCTAAATCAATTATTAGTAAGTAAAATACTTTTATCTTTAACAAACAAAAAGTAAAAATTAATAAGTAAAGAAAAAGAGATGTCAGGAATACTTACATAATTGGTCCCGCGGATTACAGGGGTAGACCAGAGAAATTGCGGAGCTCCTGTGACGGAACCAAACACGACCGACAATCGAGTAACACTGAGGTGGTCGATCAATTGTCGAACAACAAATACACGGAGGATCATAGCATTGGCCTAACAAGTTTTTTTTGTAATATATGATTTCGCTCGAGTGGATTACATATGTAATCCGCTTGACCACTGCAGGGTTAACATATTGCAGTTTAATAAGTGATTTACTATAATTTTAGGTGCACCAAAAATGTTTTTCAATATACTTTTAAAAATTTCAATATAATTTCAAAATAATTCAGTTTTAAGCTCAGTTACTAATGAAAATCTAACGTAAGATCCCCACTTAATAAATCAGTATCATTTGTAATGCAGTTTAAATCTCGTTCAACGTAAACTGTACAAATTAAAATCTTCATGGTTCTTGATCGTACTGATTTCAATGCCTGCAGTGTATTTAACAAACTGAGTATTGCAACAATTCAGTGATAACTCGAGTGCCATAAACCAACTATTAATTTAAAAAATAAATACTAGTAAATAGTTAGTTTATGAACAGTTTAAGCGTACATCATTTCATCATATTAAAAACGGCAAATTTGCCATTTTCAGACGTCAATCGTATATCGATATGAATAAAAATACCTGTGAATATAATTGAGAACTCTCAAAAACATTGATTTTAATTCTCTTCCATTAAAAAATGTGTGCCACCTTATACAGATGTTACACTGCCTTTGATTTACGTTTAAAAACGATGTCGTAAAGCAGTCGATTTTGCTGCTAAATAGTTGAGAGCAAACACATCTATAGATTGTTTTCCCATTTTTTAAAAAAGAGGGTACTTGTGACATGGAATTATAATTTTCCAAAACTGATTTCTCATATTTATAATGAAGTGTACCTAAGCCAATCTCGTAAAAACTAGCTGGCAGAACTGAAAGTTCTATACACATTTTGGTATAAGCGTCCTATCTTTTAGTATGAAAATATGTTTGTGTGTTAATTGTATTTTTTAGTTTAGATTATAATTCCATTTTTAATTAACATAAAAAAATTGTGTCTCGTGTTTTTAAAGTCTAAAATCAAGGCAATGTTTTGGTACGTTCTCTATTTTCATTGAAATGTTAGCATTTTTTACTCATGCAATGCCATATAAAAATTTGAAACCAATCTGCATTTCTCATAAAACGTATTTATTTACAGAGTTCTAAGCTAATCAGTATTACTTTCAGCTGGCATCCTTTCCTATCATTTAAGAAGCCCGGAATTGCAGTAGTGGTGTGGGAATCCATGTTTAGGTTTTCTGCGATTTACTTAAATCATCCAAGTGATGGATGGTACGAGCCCTTCATGAAGTCAATGGTTGATGTTATCACGCCCCTTGTACATAATCACCCCTAAGTGCACGGCGCATATATGTCTATTTTTTTTCTGTAAAAATATGGAAAAATAATACAGTCGTTAAGAGTGAGTACATTTACGTCATGATATGTTTTTGTTGCGAATTCTGAAACTTTCAAACAACTGGAGAAATATTTTTCATCGCAGTTGAACTAACTCTGTTGAAAAATGTTAGCACTGAGATAAATTTTATGTATAACGTAGTGCTAACATAGTGCTAGGTAACAGGCAAGAGGAGGTATAAAATTTCGTTACCTTGCTTTTGAACTTGAGAACAGAAATATTCCACAACATATTGTAAGTGATAAAATAATCAAAATTTCTCGTTACTGTCCCATTACAGTAACAATTTAATCACAGGTATGCATGTGTGGGCCACAAGTTTCTTTAATCATGTTGACTGATTTTCCACTATTTTTATCTTACGCCCAACTTCTTTCACCATACATGAGCAACGGTAACAGAAAGTCGAATTATAGACGGCGAACCTCAACATAATAAAAGATGTCAAGTTGTGTTTTACATAAAAGTAAAATTTACTACGTGTGAGACAACTATTTCCTTTAACAATCACTCGTATATTTAGTTAAGGTAAAGTTTTCATTATGTTCTGTGTTTCGTTATATGGACACGATTTTTGACTTCTCTTAATTCTTGTTTCGTAAATTTCGCTTCTAACTTCGCATCTGTTCTTAGCATCCGCGACTTTTTTATATGCGGTTGTGTTCTTCGCAAATTTTCTGGTATTTAATGTAGTTTACTATACTTACTCATCTTACTACGGTCCAGACCAAGTCTAGTATACCACAATCCATCGGTAGCACCATCAAGTACGGGAAGCTCGTATGATGTTGATTTTCTCAGCACTAGTAGGTAAAACGGCTGTGATTGAACAAAGACCGATTGTGATCTTTGCATACCTCTTGTCTACAGCGTACCTACATATATCTTCTATAACTTGATTAAGTAGGGCACTTTGCTGGAATCCTTCTGCTCCACAATTTTGTACAGATATTGATCTTACGTTACATATTACAATTACTAATTTACATCCAGGCATTATTTTTTTAAATTGTTATATGCTAATTTTTAATACTTTAACGGCAGTATTGTTCCCCGCACATCCGAAAACGATCCTACCAACAAAATCCGATCCCAAATTACAGTTCAAAGGTATGTAGTGACTGCTTAGTTGTTACTTCTTTCTCTATAACCTATTTGAAATTTGATGCTTAATTTACGTGCTCCGTTGATACACGAATGAAAGTAGATTTTCCATCTGTTTAGCAATATGACTGCTAAGATGAAACCTACAAATGAATTTGAGATATTTGTTTAGCTTATGATTTTGTTTCTCACTGCCTTCTCTGTGATGAAATATCAGCTCTTGGAAGACATCTTTGAAGTCTATCATAACATATTTTTCGGTATAACTAGAATTCTTCAAAAACAAATATATATATATACGAGAGATATATAGACACATAATGCACAGTACTATCTAAATATGAAGTAGTAAAGTTGTAACATTAGTAAAATGGATACAAATGAAGGGTTTCAGTTAAATAAATTCTTAATAAATGAAGTTAACATACATGCTATACATCGGTGTGCTAGACTACAAGCCACCAAAGTGAAGTAACTCAGTAAAACAAAAATAGAAAATGGAAACATCTCACTAATCCGAACTGCTGACATCTGACTTACTATTTTTTTTTATTAAAGAACAAAAACAAAAGGCCCTGAAACATTGACTCATTACTATAATACTCTCAACATTTTGTAATTGCTTTAAAAATAACGACAAATAAATATAAAAAAGGGCCGCAGAAATGTTAGCTAGAATAATTTGTGTGAAGCTAGTTCCAAGGAACGAGCAACGAGTGTTAAAAGTATTATATTCGTGTCTGTCAAATTATTTTTAAGGAAAGGTAAATTCTGTAGTATTCGCCAGGTGCTAGCACTGGATGGAGTTCCAATTAAAATCATCAAGAAATATTTTATTTTGGTTAAATTACTAACTGATAAATAAATTACTATCCTCAAAATTGATATTACGGGAATGTAGTAATAAGGTGAAAACAGGTGACAACGTGGAGAATCCAACCCTAGGAGAACTTCCACAAAATTTCACAAGCCATAGTTGCATGAACCTAGAAATTAAGAACTTGATGATCATTACCTATTTGCTTCTTAAACGCAGTAATATCGCTGAAATAGAACTAAATGATTTTATCAGAATATACGGAAAACGAATGCTACTTAATAAATCCGGATCACAGTGTCATCTCATCTTTAAATAAAAACCTAATATCAATAGATTCAAAATTTTCATGCAGCGCCTTGCTATCAAATTAAATTACTTGCAGGTCGGGAAGAGACGTCTTAAGAATCAGGTCGGTTTGCTTGTTAATACAGTCTAGAATACGATAACTGATTTTTTTTTTTTTAATCTGTTTTTCTGTTTTGCGTCTCTTTATCAGCGAGGTCTTTAGAGACGGGAAAGGATGGGGGCACGGAATAGGAAGGAATTCGACCCTGGCCTTTTTAAGGAAGCATCCCGGCATTTGCCTGGAGTGATTTGGGAAACTATGGAAAACCCAAATCTGGATGCCCGGACGGGGATTCGAACTGATTCGTGAGGTGTTAAAATCGTCTTCTATGATAGTGAAAATACCTTCCCTAAATTAACAAATAAGTTCACTTTGCAAATAGTGATAGTAAGTGAAGGTTCCTGCATGACCGATAATCTGAAAAGTATCCATCCCAGAAAGATCTCCTGAGGCCGTTTATGTAAGAAGGAAACTGAAGAAGTTTTTGCGTTCCTAGAGAGAAAGTCATGAATAAATGTTAAATTTCAATTATAGTCGGTTGATATAAAAATTCTAAAATCGTAGATAAAGTGGGAGGGGAGGCTGCAAATGAGATAACAGATAAATAATTTCTTTGAGTCTTCTAAGCCTCTCAACAGCGAAGCGTTGAATTTATAAGGAGGTATCAAGTGTACAGATTCAAATGAAGTAGAAGTACAAATAATTTGATGGCTGCGATCACTAACTTCAAAACATATTGACATGTATTAAACAGAAATACATGAATTAATGATAAATTAATTATTTTGTTGATCAAAGTTCTGTTTTACTTTGACAGCAGCGAGTGCAGAATCCTTGTGGCTGAATTCACACTGATGCTCACAGGCCGTCCTCGGCCGGTGCTCTCCTGGTGGCTGGACGGTCGCGAGGCGGTGCGGACTCCAGCCCCTGCCGGGCCCTACGACCCGCGCCACAAGGTCACCAACACCATGCGCCTGCCGCCTCTCACCCGCCGCTACCTCAACAGCGAGCTCACCTGCAAGGCCACCAACCACCCGGACATCATGCTGTCCACCTTCGTTGTCATCGACATGCTTTGTGAGTGAAAAAGCGGCATCTCAGTTAAATCTCAGAATAAATTTTACTGATGATCAGGTGTGTAGCTCATATCAAGGGATTAAGCGGGAACTGCCTTTCCCAAAACAACGATCCGGTAAAATACTTATACATCACTAACACTTCGCTGTTCAAAATGTTATACAACTTTTTTCAACAGGTAGTAGCTAGACAACTAACACCGCTTAGAGGGCATACACGTATTTCGCAATTTTCACTGTGTTATTTATTAATGATTTTAAAGAAGGAAAGTTGTTTTATATAAAGGTCCAAAAATGCTGAAATTTCAATTTAAATCATTCTGCTTTCAGTTTGAAATACTTGATCTTCTCTTTTCCTCACAATATCATTCGTATAAGAATATTGGAAGAAACGTCTGTAAAGCAAGTGCGATTCCTTTCACCACGTCTAATAAAAGCTGGTTTTGAATATGGTATAACTAATGTCATACATACATTTCTACGCTGTCAAAATACGAACTTTTTTTTTGGGGGGGGGGGCAATAAAGTGCATAAAATTAAAAACACCTTCATAAAATTAACCTTCCTCGATGACAGCTGGCTTTGTTCTGCAGTGGGAAATTGTACTTGGAGTAACAAGAAAACATTTGATGTAGAAATGGTTAGTTAGTCGGGAAAATAAGGTAGTTGATATTCCGATTACTGTATCGAACAGATTGTTATTGAAAGCATTTTTTGGCTACCAAAAGACATAGACTATAAAAGATGGAAGTATTTTGAAAAATGAATAAAAGTATTATCCTTTAATTCCTTTCCGGTTTGTCTAATTTTTACTGGGAACTAATGGCAGCAATTCAGATGTCGACAGACGGGCGGACATAAAATCGTAATCCAAATTTCCAGAAATTAAGTATTTTCTCCAATATGTGACAATTATTATTAACGCAGAAAATTTCGATATTTGAGGAAAGTAATCACCTACCTAGTAATAGTCAGTGGTCGAAAGTAATGTAGTGTTTAGAATTTGAACGTAGCAACGTACTAATAAAAAATTCGAATTACTGGCATTCTATACCTTTAATACTGGTGTTCCCTGAGAATTCTTATGACGTCAGGCACTTTAATTAATTATGTGAGGTAAATTTGAGATAGATTGCTATTAAATGTTTTCTCCCGACATGCGATAACGTGTATTGCTGCCTACAGTTTTATAAAATTATTCTATAATTTATTTTATTGCAGAAGCAAAATATTGTATATTGTTGGTTAGAGAAATTTGTTACATTAATAATCTAATGCTGGTATTTATTTCACTTGATTGGGAAAATATTACAATCGAGCTGATAACATTCTAAAGTCACATAAAATTAATTTGAAAGAGACATTAACAAAGTAGCTCTGATTTTAAGTATTTTTAGTGTATGAACCCCCCTTAGAATAATTTTTACAACTTTTCAATTTAATCTACTTACATGGAAACTAAATTAACGTTCTCTAAGTAACAGGTATTTACAACTGAAATTTACAAACTACGAGTCAATTTCTAGAACGATCACATCACGTAATTCTTTGCTGCAGCTTGAAGTATTGTTTAGCCCTGATGATTTTGTTGTTATCGGATTTTCATATTTTTTGTCAAGTTATAGATTAATAAGTATTTAAAGAAAACATTAAATTTTGTTTTTGTTAATATCTATTACGTGAAATAAGTCTTGTAGTGCCGAATCAATTATGCATAAGTTTTTATTTATAAGTTTCTTCAGGATCGTACTAAACTACATAATAACTTATGCCACGATTTTATTTTATAAAAGAATGCCAAATTGTCTTGGAATATTTTGATTTTGTGCACAGTTGTAAGAACATTCGTATCTTTCGCTCTCGAAGCTTAGGACATACATGCATAAGAAATATTTATTTCCGTGTTTCATTAATATTCCGTGAAGAGAAAGTCGAGGTAAAGTTACGCTGTCCAGTCGTTGTATTGGCCTAGTTTCTGTCTTGTTCCGTTATGCCTCCCGTATCAAAGCGTCTGCCTTGAGCTAGTCAGTACGTAGGATGCTTGTGTTTGCTCACCCTTGCCTAAACCCAGGCAGGCAATACTACTGAACACTAAGCTCGCTCGGTGAACAGAACACACAGTGGAATAAGCAGGTGTCCTGCGTAAACACCTTGTGGAGACACTGCCCTGATCCTAAATACAAACCATAAGGTTGCGCTCTCCATTCTGCAATAACCGCTATGACGGCTCCGACACCTGAACTGAACAAGGAAATAGCACATTAGATGCATTAATACTGTACGCTACAAAACAAAGCAACTACATAAAAACTATATGTGTTCAGAAGAACCTTCTGGAAATAAGGGAGACAAAAAAGCGCTGTAAAAACATAAAACTGATTTTCAGGTTGAAAATTTTCCCATATGTGGTACATTCATTTCTTATTGAAAAATCATCTCTAGACCGGAAGAATATTAACAAAAGATACTTTAATAATGCAATATAGTATCGGCTTTGTTGCCGGTAGCGTCTTAAAACAGGATTCGACGGCGTTCCCTGTCGCCTTCGTCAAGTATCTGCTGTTAGAGATATCCAGATGTATACTGCCAATAAGGTTATTTATTTTCTAAAGGACACTCTCTTAGAAGGCTTTGCTAGTTGGTGTTAGGTTATGAATTTAGGATTACTCTAGATTATATCGTATTCGGGGAACAACAGGAGACCACAGATCGTGTGGTCTTACGAAAAACCCATGTAGAAGTATTTTAGTCCAACTCGTTTAAGGTAATTACTTTGGTACTTTCTATCTGTGTCAAGATTTGGATTCACAAGTGCTAGTATTTCTTAGTCGAGTTTTTTTATTCTTTATTTATTTAATTGTGTAATTTTCCTGTCTGTGTTCTGATTTCATATTGGATGTAATTTATTCCTGTTTGGTCATGAAGCTGTCTAAAAGGCGCGTGCATTCGAGTGCCAAGAACTACAATTCGCGATTTTGCAATCTTTATATGAGTTCCATATTTGATTTAATCATGATTCTCCAAACTGAGCAGCCGTATAGCAAATATGGGAGGATGGTGGTTTTATATGTTTTGCTCTTAGATTGATTTGTGTCTATTGATCGAGTAGGATTCCTAGATAACGATGTGACTTTTGTCCATGGGATCGTTTTCAAACGTCCTCACTGACACCGCCGTCGTACGCCAGCCGGGCAAAGAGTACACTGCAACAACATGACGGGAATACCCCGGGCACACTTTAATAATGATGTGGAATGAAAACTCTATCTTTGATGTAAAATAAAAGGCTCAAAACAAAGTTCAGTAATCACAGATAAGAACAATGACATGTACTTAATTGATGATTTGTTCCGTTTGTCATATTATCAAAGTGAGGATCTTTGATGCCAAACATTTTTTTCCGGGTGTAGTTAAAAGTTAAACTTTTATTAATAACCATCCATTCCAATAATTGCATAAACTAAGTAACTGATATAAATCACACTTACCATTAACTTTATATGGGTAAACTTGAAGCATCTTCAAGTTCCTGTAGGTTGTGGAGATTTTCTGCGGGTTGCTGGCTTCAGCCTGATGACCCCACGCGGGACTCCATTACCAGAAGCGCTCTAGAGTTGATGGAGCCAACACTGAGCTGCGAAAGCGCTAACGAGAAGTAAAGGCCATTAAGAGATCGGTTTCTTGGTTAAGGTTTCACTCCCTTACAGGTATCACACCAAAAATGAAAGGACTCGAATTATTGATCATCGGTAGCATATCGTCTGCTTGAGAGTTCTGTTCACACATCAAATAAAAATTATTCTCATGGATGTTTCATAAATGAATTTCCATGTTCTTACTGCCATAAATTGTTGTCACGTAAAAGAATTGTAAATAGGTGTTCTTAAATAGCAGCAACCGAATATATGTATATTAATTATACGTGTTAGTTTCTTTTCGCTAACCACAACTTCCAAATGTTTTTTAAAGGAACATCTGCGATACTGTAACCAATTAATTTGACATAAGCAGACGTGTTTCCGAAATACATATAATAGCAGGAAGGCACTATGAACCATATTGATCTGTCGAGTTCGATGATTAATTTACCAAGTTCTTGTCAATTTGTTGAAAACAAATGGCGCTAGGTAAAGCAATAGACTAAGACATCACCGTGGATTTCTAAATACAAAAACTGTATATCTTCTTATTCTCTCCAGAATAAAATAAAATATAGATTCATTCCCTGCGTATTGTTAAAAAAAAAATTACGTTTGTTTTTCATTAAAGATGTTTGAACAGCATATAGCAAAGCACATACATAACTGAATATAAGGCCTGTGTGAACACTATAAATTAAAGAATATTATTGTTAACAGATCGTAAAAATTAAGTAGTCTTCGGTGGTGGAAATTATCTATATATTTCAAGTCCCTTCCCAAGTATTTTATTTTTCAACTTAAAACGTAGCTGCCACATCCAATTATTCAACTTCACTCATTAAAAGTGATAAATTTGATGAAGAACAGGGTGGGTACGTGCATTGTGCTAAGGAACGTGCGATATCTGTTTGTACAAAATTTTCAATACGTATGTTCGGACTGTGAAAATGATAATGTTTCACAAACTCCGTAGTAACAAAATTTCAAAATTGGCAGAACTTACTCTACTGTAGCATTGACAGGTAATTTAACTGATATTAAAGATTCTAGTAATAAAGTACAAACAAAATCTAATAAAAACTATAATGCTACATTCCTATATATTATAATTAAAAATACACATAGCATCACTCTTATAACATAACATACTCGGTGAAACTGTTGAATGATGTATGATAGCTTACCTTTAATTCTACCTAGTAACGCCGAGTCTTCGAGGTGACATGAGCTAAAATCCTCGTCCGGCCATCCTGATTTTGATTTTCCATCGTTTTCAGAAATCGCTCCAGGTCTTGACGGTTCCTTGAAAACACCGGGGACAAATTTCTTCTAGTACATATTTAGTACAATAAGGAGAGTAACTTGATATGAGCCGTTATTTATCCTATTTTTAAAATCTTGTAATAATGAAAGAAACTGATACGTTCATCAAATTTTAAAGCTTGATCGAAAAATGTGTTAATTCAGTTACACCAGTGACTAGGTAATGTGTATATCACATAGAAGGAACGTTGTCTGCAAGGAGTTTCTAGTATGATATACCTATTCTTCGAAAAACAGGACATACATAATTTACCAGAAGTTATAAATTTAATATTTTTTTCTGCTTATCGTCTCTGAACAGCGGGGTCTGTAGAAACGGAAAAGGATGGGGGCCAGGAAAGGGAAGGAATTTGGCAATGGCCTTTTGAATGCATTTACCTGGAGTGATTTGGGAGACCATGGAAAAACCAATTCTGGATGCCCGGACGGGGATTCGAACCGCCGTCCTCCCGAATGCGAGGCAAGAACGCTAACCGTTACACACCACGCTCGGTTTAGATTTGTTGCTACAATGGATGTGACAACACAACATTCAGTTGATATAGTTGACACTAATAAGTTGTTTAGCTATAGCTTACCGTCAATACTCACCCCATAAGTTATGTGTATTTAGAATATTTTTTAAACAACTGCAATAAAAATAAAGCCATCAGAACACTAATAAAACTACATGTGAACTCTCACTTTAAACAAATTTATGAGCACACTAAGGTATTTTCACCTCCAGCATGTGGTCAAATTTGACTCTAATTAGATTGCTCATGTATAAATAATATTATCGATTGGTATCTACACATAGTAATTGACGGTAGCATTAGATGGGCCACCTGTCATGAAAATCAGTATCGTGTATTTCATATACTCACTGCGGGGATTTATGTTAGTGAGCACTACGACCAGGGTTATTAGAGAAAAAGAACAGCAGTTTTTAAATAATGTATGTTGGAATATCAATTTCTGTTCAGATGGACAGGGAACTCATCTTTATGCGATTGCATTATTGCTTGAAGGAGAGATAATATGTTTCTGTTTATCTGAATTATGAGGTCATTACAGAAACGGTAGGCTTGAGTAGAAAGAATTGTATGGAGTTTTCTCTTGACCTTTTGAAGAAACCATCCATGCAATCTTCTGGAGTGATTTGGGGAAACCACGGAAAACAGAATTGTGCAGGACCCGCGTTACCACTCACCAAGTCTCGGCATCTCATTTAAACCGCCGAGGATGATATTTCCGCCAGTCTCCATTTATAGATCTTTTCAACGCACTACTCTGGAGGACACGTTCATTTTTACATATAATGAGGTGGATGACCTTTACCGAAGGCATGGTGAGAAACGGGACTATCTCCACGTAAGCCCCATAATTTTATGACCTTGCACGTTCTAAGCCGACACCTTGTCTTCTATTTGTAGAATAAATGGTTGTTGGTGACTTCAGCGGACTTCCCTTGCTTCCCCACACAAAGATAAATCACAGCTTTCATTAAGACAAATGTTTCTTAACTGTAACTATAAAATGCTTAGACTACAACACAATATTTGCTACTTATCTACGTATATTTTTGTTTAAATTAATTCATTTTACTATAGTGAATGCCTTGGTTAACCGTAGGTAATTATTGTGGTTACTATACTTTCATTCGTTTGAAGTGAACAAGATTAAAGAAGAAACTACACATTTGTAATAAAATCATGAAGCATCTATCTTGTTTTTTTTTATTTTATTGACTCTTGGCTTCTTGGCTGTACAGCCAGGAGGCGTTACACTTA
Source organism: Vandiemenella viatica (assembly GCA_031002005.1). Classification (NCBI taxonomy): domain Eukaryota; kingdom Metazoa; phylum Arthropoda; class Insecta; order Orthoptera; family Morabidae; genus Vandiemenella; species Vandiemenella viatica. The sequence goes on from JARYHS010013630.1 coordinate 272,897,014, forward strand.
GTGTTAGTTCCTTTTAAATATAAATACATACGCATATTGACATAAAAGCTTATAGATAAGTCACTGTTAAAATTCCTAGTTCATAATTATTGGAAAAATCTATCATAATGTTATAATGAAGAATGATTAGGGTCAGTGAGAAATCTACACTACTGCCAAAGATGCTGCTTATCTCCGTATATTTTAGTTTAAATTTATTATTCATTTTATTGCAGTAAATGCCTTGGTTTATCGTAGATAATTTGTGTGGTTATAATACTTTCATTCGTTTGAAGTAAAAAGATTAACGAAGAAATAACACATTGGTAATGAAATAATCAAGCATCTATCATGATGTTAAAATGAAGAGGTTTTAGGGTCAGCTGAGAAATCTACACTACTGGCAAAGGTAAGAATCTAAGTCTCGGGATGAGACAAATCGTCGAATGGTTCAACTTTTGAACAGTTACAACATGCCGAGTATGGTGAGTGAGCGGTAACGCTCCAGCCTCGTATTCGGGAGGATATGGGTTTGAATCCCCCTCCACCCATCCAGATTTGGGTTTTCTATGGTTATCCCAAATCAATCGAAGAAAATGACAGGATGGTTACTTCAAAAGACAATGGGTGAATTTATTCTCGTTACAATTAGTTTCCCAGCTCTAATGATCTCGATGTCGACGAGGCGTAAAGCCATAAGTAAAAAAAAAAAAAAAAAAAAAAGAAGAAGAAGAAGTTCAATTACGTCGTTACAAGGAACAGCATCAAGTAACAGTGTCATATTACCGCAAACGTTTAAGAGTTTGAGATACTGACTCTGCTGGTGTTGAAGCAATTTGGGATCAAGAGTTTATTAATATGAGTGGTGATAAATAGCTACTAAATTTAATCTATTAATAGTTTGTCTGTCCCAAATTCTGTATCAAATACTTTCTTATACAGTGTTATATCTTGACTAAAATTTAAAGTTTTCAAATAGAAAAATACAGGGCGTTCGCCGGGAAACGCAACCCACTGTTAGCGCTACAAGGAAGAAACTGCTCCCGGCGAGCGAGCGGTCAGTTTCCGGCATTGTTCGACCGTCGGCCGCGGACTATTTCATAATAATTACGCTTCATAAACTTGTGTGCTAAGCATTTAAATGTGACGTAATTCATTAGCTTACCTTATAAAAGATGCTGGAAGTGTTGACCCTCTTGTGTAATGCACATTTCACATCTTCTGAACATATTTCGAGACACACGCTGCCCTAACTGACTTAACGATTTTTTGGGTGACTGTTCTAGTCGAAAAGCGATATCGTCAATTTTCTCCTCTGTGAGAATATGGTTGACCGACAGTCTCTTTTTGTTAAAAAATGAACCCGTTTCTCTTACTTTTTTAACCAGACGCAGAATTGTTGATTTAGCTGGCAGTAAAGCGCCAGGAAATTCGCGACGAAATTTACTGCGACACTTTTTAAATGACTTCTTCTTCACATATGTATCGTAGAGAAATATTCTTTGTTGCAAACTGTAACGTACCATAATTTTACTCACACTCAAACACGGCACAGATTAATAAGAGTATGAAGCCCCAAACCAGCCAAACCGCAAAGAAACGTTTATTCACAACACTGATTAATAAGAGACTGAAGTCACAAACTATCTACAATGCAAAGAAACCGTTCTTAACAATGTAAGGGTCACTGCACTGCACTGTTGGGGCAGCGGAGGTGTTAAACAGTGCGGTGATTCACGGTGGCGTGTGGCGGAAACTGCTGGCTTCACTGACCGAGCAAGTTGCCGACGGCAACAGACTGGGAGGGTAGCGTTTTCCGGCGAACGCCCTGTATATCAGACAGTTATCAGAATCACACTGTAAAGAAAAGTCTTGAACAAAGTGATCAGAACCATTGTTGTGTATAGTATTTTAGATTGAATTCTGCAATGAATTATCGTCTTAAATTTATAAACTTATAGAAAATAAATAAAATCGTTAACGTTGGAATTAAATAACACAGAAATATTTTCGTCGAAGATGAAAAGTGGAACGTACGAGTTGAAATATTTTTTATTGGAGTATGTACTGAATTCTCTGCTTGAAGTTTTAGGTTTATAGCAGAAAGATGCCCGGTGGTCATCTTCTGTTAGTTGTTTCATATACTCCAGTGGTATAAAGAAAAACGGATGGTGTCACCAAGTGGTACGTTCTCTATTACCACATCGGATATTAATTATAGCTCTGAATTTGAGTGCATGTTTTATATGTAAGTCGGGCAATAGTTAGTAAATGGGAAACAGATATTAGCATAGCTCAACTAAATGTTGCAGGTGGAGTATATAAGTTTTAAGTATCAGAAATATGTAATTTGAACATTTAAAGATCTATCTTAGTTGAAGTTGTAATTTATAGAAACGTGCGAAAGTTATTTTTTATGTATTTAGAGCTACAGTATATCGTATACAAAATTATGTCGTCACAAATAGTTATTGGGTTATACAGACACAATTTAGTCAGCATAATTGGAATTGTTATGATGAATGAGAGTATAAAATTACAAGTACCTACAGTGATTCTTACTGTTCCGTGAAGAGATAGCTTTTATGAAATTACAAGAAGGACTAATGTGAAGCTCGCATATTGGTGATATTCCCTTGCTCCTGAAGCGGGATGCATTGAAATAAGTAGCTGTGGATTAACTTGCCATACATATGAATATTATGTTGACCTAATTACATCCGGATATGTCAACAGTTGCAAGTGGATAATTAGACCAATAGGATGACAGTATGATTTATACAGCTGAAATGGATAAGTCAGATCACTTAAATAAATATAGCTGAATACCAAAATTCTATTGGAGCATTATCATATTCTTTTTGCTGCGGGATGTGACAGAGGTATGTTTCAGAGTGATAATTTTGTGGCTGAATTACTTGAATAGTGAAAAAAGAAGAAAAACATTCTTTTATTCACCCTCCTACAACTCTTAACTCTTCGCTACTTACTTGACTAATTAGACTCTGAGTCTCTTCTTAACAAAATGTTTCAAAAAACTACAAGAGAAACTGCTTCTCACCTTCTCGCAATTTAGGGGAAAAAAAACAGCATTGCCGGGTTCCCGTGGGTGTTGTTTTTGTCTCGCCTCTGGCGCGAATTTAATCCTTTGAAACGGCCGGGCCGGAGCAGGGCCGGGCCGTTGTGTGGATGAGGCGGCGTGTTCGAATGCAAAGTGTTTGCGGCGCCACCTGGCGAGCGAGCACCGCTGCAGACTGCGCTCGGCTGGAGGACGAGCGGCTGCAAACAAGATCACACGGCGCTGCGGCCGCGTTGTCCCGGGGCTCATTAACACGCGACCCAGACAGCACAAAGGACAGCTCATCCGGCAAACTGCATTCCGAGGCCCAGTCGCTTTTTACCACTAATGGCCGCCGAGCAGAACGTATAAAGCCGCATAGAACGTGAAAGATTCTCCTTCAGTCCATTCTCAGCTACAGTATAGCATTAAAGAGTTCGTATGCTACGAAATCTTGATTGACATCACGATTACAATAAAATCTCTAACTCTTTGATGAACAATTACTAAAAAAATAATTTTACGTAAATTAGACATCAATTCAACCATAATTTTCTCTACGAGCGATAAGATGATAAACCGGAATAAATTTATTTCACGTTTGTTACGATTTCCCTTTAAAAGTATTATTTACACATCATTCTCAGTTAAAAGTACGTACTTCTAAATAAATACTAGAGGGAAAAGAAAAATTAACATTCCGTCGAACAATGTAAGATAATGTTTGTTTCCTCTTGCGTGAATAAACTGGTGCTGTTTTTCGAATGGCAAATAGTTGTGAAACTGTGATCGTGGTCTGAGTAGCACAGACTACCTTAGTATCAAACTTTGTATCTGCAGAGCCACAGAAGCTAGGGAGACCCACATTTAATAAACACACCAACAAGACTATTTCAGGAAATGCGTTTGATGCGACAAAAATAGTTACAAATGATGATGGAACAAATTTTTAATCATCATTTAAGATTCATGGTATCATCAAATCAGATATTTATTCCATATGCCAGACCAAATCAAAATTTTGGATAGTTTGTTTTCTTGGCGAGGATGAAAATCAAGTTTTTTTTTTTTTCCTTTCAGTAAGTTCGCAAGAAAATATCTTCAGCTGCGGACGTGGAAATGGTATTAAAAATCTTTTTTTTAATGTTCATAGCAACAGGTCATAATTTATTTGAAGCTGGTGGATTCACTTTTGGAGCAACATTTGTTTTTCTTGGTGCATTCTCTTTTTTATTAAATTCACTGTAGAAATGTATAAAAAAAATTTTTATATAAAAATATTTACCTGCAAATCAACATATTACCTTCTGGGATGTATGAGGGAGAATATACTCATCCTTTTTTTTTTTTTTTTTTTTTTACGTTCCGGAAATGGCTGAGGTGATTTTGATTAAATTTGGTAGACACAGTGATAAATTATCAAAATACCGGTGCTATGCTAATGCGTATACTAAACTTTATAGAGACAAATAAAAATAGTCTGGAAAGGTGGCTTGAGCATTATTGTTTATGCCGAACTATCAGAATGGATATTAGAGAGAAACTCTGAACTACTTGGATATTATATCTACACAGTGTTAAAAACAAAAAAATGAACAAGGAAAATATTTTCTAAGATTTCCAGGGGTCCTACCCTTCCTGGGTCGCTTCAAAGGCTAACAAGAATTTCAAATACGGCATTTACATTTCGTTGACTAATAAGATCATTTATGTCAAACATAATAATGATTGAAGTTGCCGAAGACTGGTTAACAAAGTCGGCTCACAATGCTCAGTCATGACGATAATCCCACAATTATAACAATAATTGAATATGCTCACCATATCGGCGAACATGGGGCATCGAAAACAGTTCATCCGGCAAAGGATAAAATTGGCCCCACGTTGAAACACTGAATCCTTCAGCTGAACGAACTTGCACTAAGCGTATCTGCTCAGAACTCTTCAATCATAATTTTTACGGCGAAACTACAGGTAGATACAGGTCCAGGAGTTACAGTTTTCAAATTTAAAGTAAAATTAATTTTCTATGAATGGCCTTAGATTCTAGACTCAGATCGGTAGCTCATATCAACAACCCGAGTTAATAAACATTAAAATTTGCTACGGTTGGATTGAGGAATATGGTGGGAGGTACATCCACAAACTGTATTTCTGATGTTATTGCCAACGATTAGATCTCGCATGGTTTACGACTTTATATGCTACGCAAGTGGAACTCTGCAAGCTTTCACAAAGTAAGGCAATCTACGATACCATTGCTTACGTACACACCTTCGAGCAATGCAATTAACGCCAACAACTGCGCTGCTGATAGGAGCAATGGAACTATAACATTATCACTAACCCCCCCCCCCCCCCAAAAAAAAAGGAAAAAATTACCTGAGAAGGTATTTCTCAAAAGGTCTGATACAGTAACGCTTCCACTGCTTGAAAAACTAGGAGTGCTCATGGAAGATGAAGCAGTGTGTCAGACAGTGTACAACTGATTCTTTTACTAGCCAACTGGATACAGGTTCTGACTTCATACCATTCCTCCAAAAACGACATACATTTAGGTCTTTTACAGAGCCCTGTCTCAAGCCTCATTATTACTCGGAAGGTGAACCTTAATCAAGACGGGAAATTGACTTGCACAGAGTTTGTCCCTGACAAAGAAACAAAGATGCAGCTATTTTGAACTGATGGATCTAGGCAGGATCAGCGTAATGATGCTGGAAGTGATTACCTACAGAAGACAGCACTTCCGTCTACCTCCTGCTGCTTCTGTCTTTTCAGTGGAACCGTTTGCGTAAGGGAGGATGTAAAATACTTTAGATCTTTAGAATTTCGTTGTCATTTTCAGCAAATACCGAGATTTTCTGCAGTCTATTGTCTCGCCGAAGCTCAATAAGGAAGTACACAGTACTTTTTTCGAAATTGTGGATAAAATACAGAAAATGTGACGACCAGAGCATGAAACAAAGTTTTTTTTTTTAAATGGCTTTTGGCATCTTAGGCCATACAGCCAGCCTGATGAGCTTTTCCAGATAATTAGACACACCACATGACGGACATGACATTCACAGACACAACACTCAAACACCCATACCCGCGGCCGGACTCGAACCGGCGATCTTCGGCACGCGGAGCTAGCACTTGTAACATAACAGTAGCATTCCGCCGCGCCGAAATGAGCGCATGACTACATTTCAGTCATTATCGAGGTATGGTAGCGGACGGCTCGCGTCGCGTAATGTGAGACGCTATACTAACTGTGCGGGTGTAGCAAGAAGTAAGAAGAATGAATGAACTAGTTTAACCATTGCGACGTATGTTTTAAATTGATTTGAACAGTGTGTTGAGATACCAGAACAGTGAAGTGTGGCATCGAAAGTAATATAGTGTGGACTGATTTGGATTAATAACTTTCCTTTTTTTTTTTTCTAAGAATCTTGCAATCGACGGATTACGATGTTTCAATAGCCTTATCATCTAAATTCTGATAGTGGCCAACTGGTTCGATGTGTACTTTATTCTAATAAATGTGTGGAGAACCTATTTTCATTACTTAATACTTGAAGATTTCTCTTAATTAGTTATCCTCATACTTTTATCGGACTGGTTTGGACCCTATCTGGCGACCGGCGGCGACTACGAACTCATCTATCCGGCTTCTAGTGCTGTATGTTAGTAATTAAAACTTTAGCAAGCACGAAGTTCGGTCAACAGTAAGTATGTGTCATGTCAACCCCAAGAAAGGCAGTAGTCTTACATGTCGACGAGTGACAGGACTGTGTGGTGGAGATTAGTACTAGGAGGAGAGACAATTTTTCTCAAATCCTAGGAAAACACACAAAGAAAAAATAAAAGGAAAACTATTGATATCAAGACGACGACAATCGAAACAGGTGTTGACAATACCCAAAGGTGCGGAAGAACTCCCACTCGACGAAGGCAGCGCGGCTGGTCAAGGAGCAGCGGGGAAGATATTCTACATTGTTCGACGCGGAGCTGGGCAGCCGAGACGACGAAGGCGGGAGAAAGAAGAATCGTCGTGCAGAGTCTCCGAAAGCTAAGGACGCGCTGTGCGCTGCTTGTTTGGCTATTTTTGAAGGCTTAAATCCTTTCCTAATTTTTTTCTGACAATTTTCCTTTTTTTCTGCGAAATATCGAGGAAGAAAATCGGACAAGATTTTTCTCTCCTAACTCGACAATACATTTTCTTATCCTTTGTCATCAGTTATTTAAATTCCACCTGTAGTTATGCCTGTAGTGCAACCTTTTATTCCCTTTTTTCTTTAAATGACATGCTTAGCTAGATAGCTTGCAGCGGCTGGCGCTTCGTGTATAACGGCGTTGTTGTGGACTGGTTGTCTGATTCGCGGGGAGTGAGTTGCCATATTTTGTGATCCTGTTTTCTGTGCAAAATTATAATCATGCCGGAAACCGAGGGAAGCGCCAATGCAGATATAATGGAGATGTTACGAGGGTTAAGTGAGTCAGTAAAAAATTTAGACACGAACTCTGAGAGGCAAAATTCCATGTTGGAAAATTTAAATTTGGATCTCAAATCTAGTACTGAAATCCTACATGATAAATTTGAAAAGTTAGATTCAGATCTTAAGTTAAGTACTCAAACCTTTGATTCCAAGCTCGATAATTTAAAAGCTGAACTAAAGTCTGACGCGGAAGTGTTACATTCTAAGTCTCTGAAAGAACACAAATCCCAGATAGCAGAATTACGTAAGGATATGGAAGAGTATCGTGCTTTGTGTAATATGCGAGCAGAGGACTTAGCAACACAGTTTTCCGATTTAAAACAAGAGTTAAAGGGTGAAACTAATAGTTTGCGCCAGGAAACCGACGCCTTGCTAGAACAGTATGCGCAGTTGCAAGAAAAAAGCGATAGTCATTACCACCGTATAAAGACGATAGAAGGACAGTTCCAAACATTGCAAGAAGGTACCCGACAGGGCTATGCGGAAGTGAAGTTTGGGATGAAGGAGATAACTGCGGAGGTGGAACAGCTGGATGAGAAGTTGGAGAAATTAAAAGTGTCAACTGCCGTATTTGTGGATGAAAGAATGAAGGTACAGGCTCCGCTAATTATAAAACAAGAAGTATTAAAACAAGTACTGGGGGTAGTGAGAGAAGAGTTCTGTAAATACAAAGAAACCGGAAAGGGCACAGTAGTTCCTGTTCAATGCTACGACGAAAAGATTGATTGGGAAGAATTTTCTGACCGAAATGGCATCCATCCTGTAAAGTTTATTAAAAATTTCGAAAATTTTCCACATTTTATGGCTGCTAGTGAGGAGAAGAAAATTAATATGGTAATAAAACATTTAAGAGCAGGACCCCGACTGTGGGCAGAGCAATTAGAGGAGGAATTTCCATCTTTTGAGCAGTTCAAAGAAGATTTTTTGAATCTTTACTGGTCGGCAGAACGGCAGATCGCCGTAAAATCAGAATTAATGTGCGGTGACCGTTATGACCCGAGAAGAGGATCGCAAACCGATTTCTTCATGCGGTGCTATGCATCTTGCCGGTACTTAGACCAGCCTCATAGTGAAGAAGAGTATGTGCGAATGATTGCGGCTAGGTTACCGGAACAGACACAGCTAATACTTACTAGCCACAAGATCCGCTCCATAAAGGATGCTGTAGATATGCTGGGAAGATTAGATGTACAAGAGCAAAGAATGTACAGAACAAGATACCAGGGACAACATAACACTAATCATTTTCAAAATAACGGATTCAGACAGGAAAACCACCGAAGAGAAGGGAATAGAAATTTTCGGCAAGAACCGGAAAACTCAGGCCGGCAAGACGGAGTTCGAAAGGAAAACATAGAGGAAGGAAAGTCTCATAGGCGGTTCCAGAATCATAACTACCGACCGCAAAGTGAAGAACATAGGGTAGCCGTGGTTTCAGAAGACAGTTGATATTTCAAATCCTTGTGAATGAACCTGACGCATGTTTACACTCGGTACAAGGAATGACAGTTACGGTAGCGAATGGTGGTAAAATTAAAAGAATCACCCAGCAAATTCGAGTCGATGGTGAGATTGGAGGACACAGGATTGAAATAAAGGCATTTGTTATCCCTAAATTAACCGTTGATCTAATTCTGGGAGTCGATTGGCTTGCCGAGAAAATGGTTAAACTGGACTGGGAAGAAAATAGTCTGCAATTTATTACGGAAGGGAAAAGAGTAAATATAAGTTATGAAACCAAAATTTGTGAAGAAGGAAAGGAAGCGGTTCAAGTTAGAGTCATTTCAAGAGGAGAGGTGCAGGAGTTTATATGCTATGATGAGCTTAGTGAGGAAGAAGTGCAGCTGTCACAATTATTGGTCGAAAAGGACAGTGAGGATTTAATGTACTCGCAACAACAGCTCGAAAATGAAGAAGAAGCTCAAGTGCGGGTGCAGGAAATTATTAAAGAGTTTCAAGAGATATTTTCAGATAAACCTGGCTTAATTAAGGGATATCAGTGCCACTTCAAGGTCAAGGACGACACGCCATTTACGGTTAAACCATATCCTATTCCCTTTGCGCTGAAAAGCAAGGCACAAGAGGAGATAGATCGTATGTTAGAATGGGGTGTGATCGAACGATCAAATAGTGCATTTGTAAACCCTTTGGTCGCAGTAACCAAAGCTGATAAATCAATAAGACTAGTTTTGGACGCAAGGGCGCTTAATAAAATTCTGGTTACTGAAAGAGACCATCCATTACCAGTCGATGATATCCTTGCAAAAATTTCATGGTGTCAAATACATGAGTTCCTTGGATTTAACAGCATCCTATTGGCAAGTACCCATTGATGAAGCTTCGAGGAAATATACCGCTTTCCGGTTTGAAGGCAAATGTTTTCATTTTCGTGTGTTGCCTTTCGGGTTGAATAACGCCGTAGCCAATTTTATAAGGGCACTGGATCAGGTGTTAGGAAGGCGATTGAGAGACAAAATCCACACGTATGTCGACGACATAATTATTGCTTCACGAACTTTAGAAGAGCATCTTGAGACACTACGAGAAGTGCTTACTGCTTTGAAAAAGGGAGGAATGACTTTAAAAATTAAGAAATGTGTATTTTTGAGGAAAAGATTGAATTTCTTGGGGCATGTTATACTGCCTGAAGGGATAACCGTTGAAGACTAAGAAAGTAGAGGCGATCAATAAATTCCCTAGACCAACTACTAAGACTCAATTAAAAAGTTTTCTGGGATTGTGCGGTTATTATAGAAAGTTCATACCCGGACAGGCACTGAATAGTGTCCACCTCAGAGATCTTGGGAAGGCTAGGACACCTTGGAATTGGACTGAAAGTTGTGAAGAGGATTTTAATCGAATTAAACGAGAGCTGTCACAAAGGATTGTGTTAGCACACCCGGACTGGAACTTAGACATGTGTGTGGCCACGGATGGGTCCCACTACGGACTTGGTGCACAGGTTTTTCAAGAGGTCAATGTCGGAGGGAAAATTGAGCAGAGAACCATTGCATTTGCCAGTAGAATGTTGAATCAACATGAATTGTCCTATAATACCACAGAAAAAGAGACTCTTGCGATTATATGGTGTTTCCAGAAGTTTCGAGCACTATTTCTAGGAAGAAAAACCGTGATATACACAGATCATAAGGCATTATCTTTTTTGATGAACTGCAGGTTGGTACACGGGAGGCTGACCCGGTGGGCCTTACTAATGCAGGAATTTGAGTTTGAAATTAGATACCGACCTGGTGCAGAAAATCTGATAGCAGACTGCCTCTCACGTTTACCTGTCGGTTTAGTCGAAGGGAAGAATAATATTCAGCCAGCACAAGAAGCACACCTTCACTATATTCATGGGGTGACAGGAGAAAATGAAGTTGTAAAATTACTGAAGAATATGGAGAACTTACAGGAACAAGATGAAGTGATTAAAGCAGTAAAGGAAGAAATTTTAAAACCCAATTACCAGGGAAAATTATCAAAATATTATTGTGTTCATAGAGACGTAGTCTTTCGGCGAAATTCAGAAATAAGTAAGGACTGGAAATTGTGGATACCAGATAAGTATGTAGATATCTTGATTAACCATCATCATTTGAGTTACGGTCACTTTGGGCCTGGTAAATGTCACCGAATCATCAAGGAACACTGTTATTTTGTTAATATGGCGAGGAGGATAGCAAAGCTACTGTCCACATGTGACCTATGTCAGAGGACGAAGGTGGATAATGTGTTGAGGAGAGGAGAGATGAAGTGTATTTTACCTGAAAATGTATTGGAGTTAGTCGCAGTTGACGTGTATGGCCCACTGCCTAAGTCTAGAGGTGGAGTGACACAGATACTGGTCGTAATTGATGTTTTTTCAAAATTTGTCCGAATTGTACCCGTTGAAGAGGGCTACAGCCAAGCTGATGGCAAATAAAATTTTAAATGATTTCGTACCGAAGGTTGGAAAACCTAGGAGGGTTGTCTCAGATAACGCCCCTCAATTTTGTAGCAGTAAATGGACCGAGAGGTTGGAGCAAGTCGGGATAGAGGTAGTGCGAACTTCCTTATATCACCCTCAAAGTAATGTTTCTGAACGCGTAATGAGAGAAATAGGAAGGTGGTTTCGATGTTACTGCACAGATAACCATCAGAGATGGGCCCTTGAAGTTGAACACCTGGAGCATATATTTAATAATATTCCACATGACTCTACCTCGGTAGTGCCACAGGAAGTCATGTTCGGCGAGAAGGCATTCCGTATTGTAACGGAATTCGTAGATTTTCCTACCACTAGTCAAGTGAACCGTGAAGAGTTGATTAAGACAGTTCAACGACAGATGAAGAAGAAAGCTCAGAGGAGGAAGAAGCGGCATGATCAAAGAGGGAAGGCAATCGACTATAAGCCGGGTGATCTGGTACTGGCGCAGACTCATTATAAGTCCTCTAGCATAAATAAAGAAATTAGGAAGTTTAAGTATTTGTATGAAGGCCCGTATCGGATTGCTAGCTGCCCTAGGAAAAATTCCTATGTATTAGTGTACCCTGTTGGTCAAAATATCAGGGGTACTTTCAATGTTACTTCCCTTAAACCCTACAAAATGTTACCAGAAGACTTATCTGACTAAAAGAAGGGGACACCCTTTGTCCTTATCTTTTTTTCTAATTTTTATTTGGCGTATGCCAATTACCTCATCGCTGCGGCGAACAAATCTTTAATTTTTTTTCCGGCTAAAGCCAGTAAACTAAATCCACATTTCCACTCTCGTACCCTGCCTGAAAATATGCCAAAGCAGCAGCAGCAACAACAGTAGGCTTTGTGTAGTGCAGTGTAGTGCAGTGTAGTGCAGTGTAGTTCGTGAAGTGCTTCGACAAAAGTCGTATAGAGGTTAATGACCTCTACCAGTGTCGCAACCGAGGACTCCACCCATAGAGCCTACGGTAGAAGCGAAAATATTATTTATGTCATGTTGTATATATGTTCTTTCTTTTCAGTTTTATTTTTCTTGAGAGCTGACAGTCTATTTGAGAACTGTGACCATGAAAACTATAACAATTTCATGTGGTTCCTTCCTGTATTTTTTTTTTATATATATGTTTTCTTGATGTTGTTTGTGTGCCTGTTTTTTTTATATTTAAATATGTTAAATGGCTTTGTGTATCTTATGTTAGTAGGTTGGCCACACTCGAGAGTTTGAAACTTGGTATTTGTAAATTTTCTTTTTTTTTATTGTAATGATAATTCTTCAGTTTCTTTTGGAAAAAACCTGAACAATTATCACAAATTGGTAGTTGGGGAATGTAACATAACAGTAGCATTCCGCCGCGCCGAAATGAGCGCATGACTACATTGTTTAAAGTCAGTCGTTATCGAGGTATGGTAGCGGACGGCTCGCGTCGCGTAATGTGAGACGCTATACTAACTGTGCGGGTGTAGCAAGAAGTAAGAAGAATGAATGAACTAGTTTAACCATTGCGACGTATGTTTTAAATTGATTTGAACAGTGTGTTGAGATACCAGAACAGTGAAGTGTGGCATCGAAAGTAATATAGTGTGGACTGATTTGGATTAATAACTTTCCTTTTTTTTTTTCTAAGAATCTTGCAATCGACGGATTACGAAGTTTCAATAGCCTTATCATCTAAATTCTGATAGTGGCCAACTGGTTCGATGTGTACTTTATTCTAATAAATGTGTGGAGAACCTATTTTCATTACTTAATACTTGAAGATTTCTCTTAATTAGTTATCCTCACACTTTTATCGGACTGGTTTGGACCCTATCTGGCGACCGGCGGCGACTACGAACTCATCTATCCGGCTTCTAGTGCTGTATGTTAGTAATTAAAACTTTAGCAAGCACGAAGTTCGGTCTACAGTAAGTAAGTGTCATGTCAACCCCAAGAAAGGCAGTAGTCTTACACACTCTAGCCCCACGCTACCGAGGCCGGCTTGAAACAAAGTTTGGCTGGGTAAGAGGACACACGGGAAGAGGAGGAAATAATTTGGCAGACGCTCTTGCAAAAGATGTAGTTGAATTGGTCATAGTGGCTAAATGCTGTTGCCACCGTCGGGTTTCTTCTCGATAGTTAGAAGTTTGGAAAGCAAGTCAGTTTGAGCGAGGGAGAAGATATGCAATTTTTCAGAACAACGTTCTTGCCAAACCAAGATTTAGGAAAGTAGTAATGAGCAGGAAATTCGTCATTAGCATAATACGGTTGCAATTCGGCCATGTTGCATATTTTTTAATTTTTTTTTATGCATCGTCGATGGCTTAGGTGATTAGTAGAATGGGACTGGGGGACAAGGAACGGGAAGGAATTCTGCTATGGCCTTTTTGAAGGAAGCATCCCAGCTTTCGCCTGCAGTGATTTGGGGAAACCATGGAAAATCCAAATCTGGATGCCCGAACGGGGATTCGAACCCGCTTCCTCCCGAATGCGAGGCCAGAACGTTAACCTTTCACCCACCACACTCGGTGCCATGCTGCAGTTCGGGAACATGTGCACAGGATAGGTATGGTTAACACCCCATTATGTGACGTCAATGAATCAACGGCAGAAGATCTAAATCACCTCTTATTTCAGTGTAAAAAATTCCAGACACATCAACACAGTTTGATATGTGCCTAAGTGAAACAAAAAGTACCAGATACCTACGTATGTTACTTCTGCAGCAAACAAAATTCTTTACATGATACTGGCAGCCTTCATTAAAAGTAGAGCAATGAGCATATAAGTACTAAAATTGTTCATCGCAGCGGGAAAAAATTAATGAAATTCTATCGATCAGCGTTTCAAAACCTTTGTAAATAACCAAATGGCAATAAAAAAGATTAATATAACTATCTGACAAAATATCATGTATGAAAACATTGTGACTTTAAACTGTTAATTAATTTGGTTAGATTTCAAATTTTAACTTTGGTATAGCACCTAAGCGGCTGCATAAAGTAGTCCTGCGTAAAGAACATTATCCCACTCATTGTTAAAAAGGCATGAAAATGCTAAAATCGGAATGAAGATGTGAATAGGAATATAGATGTGTCAATCTATATATACCTACCTATACTGCTAGTAATCTGTAACATGGTTTGGAATAATTTATAATCTCAAAAAAAGCTACTGAATTGACTTTGAAGGCGTTTTCACAGTTTAAAAACTAGACTGATCTATACTTTGAAATGGATATCTACTCGTTACTTTAACTGGAGACGCAATAGAATATTAATATCTGTTCAAGATTGTAAAAAGAAGTAATTTGACTTAATCCAAACATATTGTTTCTTTTGTGCGAGATTCTAAGCGAATTGTTTTTATTTATTTATTTTTTTATTATTAGGTATGTTCGTCCTCGTCTCTTTTGATACACGGCTATCGTGTTTCGACATTGTTTAGCTGCCAAGTTAACTGCAATCCTCTTCAATGAACGTATGTTTTCTTGAATTCCTGCAGTTATAATGTGGATCAAATCGCCAAATCAAGACAAAGTAAAGTTAAATAAGCTCTCGTATTATGAAATAGTACCGTTATATTGTATAAGCGAAATTAAAATAATTTATGCAGGCTGAAAGAAGTGACGTTCGAGTCACAAACCTTAATCAACATCATTTGAGTTGCTGAGATGTGTAAACACAGGCTTAAGAGCTGTAGTGAGTAAACTACTTGTTGAAGATAGTTGTAACAAATTGGTGATGAATTCCTCACAGATAATGGTGCCATCAACATCGAGTAGGGAAACTCGTATCTTGCTGGCATAACGTAACTTAAAATTGCTTCCCTTATCGATTCGTGATGTTAGCGTCAGTCGTTTACAAAATATCACATATTGCTTATTCATCAACAGATGACGCTACGAGTAATTTATATCGTTGTACAGTTTTGCTAAGCCTGAGTTTTGTTAAAATAACAAAGGACTTGAATAAACATAAAATTCTACTAACCACACTGGAAGAAAACAAAGAGCGCGATTTCATAATTAAAGTGCAACTTGAAAATAATCAAGAATTCTAAGAAAAGCGGAAGCTAAAAACAGGCAAGACGTGGAATGAAACAAGGAAGGAAATAAACCGAAACGAGTATGAGAATACTGGGGCAAAAATTAAATCCCAAGGAAGCAAACAGATTAAATAACGTGGTCCATAGCTGGCCAATACTAGACATAAACATTGCTATCAAAAACAAAAAAGTTATATTTGTTATTTAACAAATATTTTCTTTAATTTTTCCACCAAGAAATCTGCTCATTACAGCCGAAGTCGAGGGCAGACTCTAGTAAAAATATAAACTTAAAGAATAACGTGGACGTTTCCGTTTTAACTATTCTGCTGAGAGACGAATCATTTGCAATTACTATTAAAAGCGAGGCGGATTCTACACACACTTCGAGTCTTGCTACTAAAATATTGAAACAAGGAGTCCCTAATTCCCAGTCGTAATTTAAAGATCTCACATTGCGCTAGTGGCTGCAGCTCCGTAATTAAACTCTTGCTCCAGTTATATAGAATTGCTTTTGAGGAAGAGTGTTTGGAGCAACTTTTGGAACACGTTCTATGACTACACTTCTTTCACGTAGACACGACATTTAAAAATATTTTCTGGTCTTTGATACTACTGAACAAGATTTAATTTGGGAGTTATTTAACGTCATAGATATCTCTACCAACACATGAATCCTATTTAAAAAATGTTTTCTACAGGAAAACTGCATAAATTTTGAATTTCTGGCAGTGAATAGTATAAAAAGATTCTTTACTGTAACTTCACGATACATGATACATACCCACTGTATTTCAGTAAAATAAGTAAATGTATTTTTCCTTACATGTTATAGCTGGCCATCAGAACACACATTAGGAAACTAATTTGTTACTGTATGACATTAATTAAGTAAAGCAATAAAGATCCCCTTCACTGCTTATTCGTTTCCCTAGACCTCCTAGTTCACGAAAATATACCCCACATTCATGCCTAGGCGTCGGTCCAGCTAGTTTGGCTGCTTGGCAGAAATTAAACTAGTCTCCCATCTGTCAACTATCTAATTGGCAGAAGATAAGGCAGGGTAAAACGTTTGTACCAATACGCAACGAACGTTTTAGTATCCTTTAAAGAAATGTCGCTTAAATAAGACAAAAAAACTGGCGTGTTTTTGCAGGAACAACGTTGTTTGCTCACATATACCCGTTGCCCGCAGTCCAGGAAAACTGAACTCTCTAGATGGGAAGTGGCAAATGGGTATTTATGAGCATACGCCGTCGTTGGATAGCAAAGATTAGCACGAGAAAATGGCTGTAGCACAACATTCAAAAAGTCGGCTTTGTGCGTAATGACCAAGCGTCACCCAGACAGCCAAGAGACAAGTATGGATATATTTGTGACCATTGATTGTAAAATAATAGTGAATATTCTAACACGCAATATCCTTGTCAAAACGCATTGCGGTTCTTATTGCTTTCTAGTTGTAGCTATAACAAAACAGAAGTTTATAGATCGTCAAACGAAAACCATGGACTCGATTAGGAAAAATGATAATTGGAAAAATTAAGTCTTTACACCATTAATTGCATCATAACAAATTATTAATTACTTTTTGTAGAAATATATGCCAGAAATAATATTTCGTCACCTCTAATCAAGCAGCACTGATATTTGTGTGAGTAAATTAGTTAAAACAAGATTATAACTCTGCAGATGTATTACTGAAAGCTCTGCTGCTTGTAACGTTACGGGAGTTCATTTAGGGATTTAATTGAGTGTTGTGAAACATCTACATCTACATATATACTCTGCAATTCACAAAATTGTGGGTGGCAGAGGGTGCTCAGCACCAAAGCTAATCTCTTTGCTGTGCATTCCAATCCCTTTTGGTACAAGGGAAAAAAGAATTCATATAAGAATCAGTCCGGCACCTTATTTCTCTAATTTTATCTTTCCTGTCCTTCCGACTCAAATAGGTTGGTGGAAGAAGTATTTCACTACACTCAAAAGTGAAAGTGGGAGTACGCATGTTTTCCAATAAGTTTAAACGAAACGTGTGTCGTCTATCTACCAGAGACTCCCAACCAAGTCTACTAATCAGTTCTGTGACGCTTTCATAAGGACTGTAGCAAGCGGTCACGAATCGAGCGGCTCTTCTCTGTACTTTCTCTATACTTTCGATCAATCCCTTACGAAACGGATCCCAAATGGCACAACAATAGTCCAAATGTGGACGCACAAGAGATTTGTACGCTATCTCCTTTGTTTGTTCATTACAATTTTTCAAGATTCGACCTATGAATCGCAGCCTAGAATTTGCTCTACCCACTAACAAATTAATGTGTATGTCCAATTTCATATTCCTTTGTACTGTTACTCCCAAATATTTCATAGAATCGACCATATCAATAACTGTATTGTTTAACTCGTATTTCTGAACAATTGGATTCTTTTTGTTAGTTATGCTCATTGTCTTGCACTTTTTACAATTTAGAGTAAGTTGCCACTCAGCGCACCAAGCCAAAATAACATCCAGATCGCGCTGAATTTCTAAGCAATCGGCCAAATTTCTTAGTTCCCTATAAATAACCGCATCATCTGCAAACAATCTAAAAAGGCTTTTCAATTTGTCTCCGAGATCGTTTAAAAAAATTAAGAAAAGAAGTGGTCCAATTACACTTCCTTGAGGTACACCCGATGTAACATCTAGATTAGAAGAACTTTCTCCTTCAACGACAACATACTGCGACCGACCAGTTAGGAAATCCTTTATCCATTCACAAAGCTGATCCGATATACCGTACGCTCGAAGCTTCGCTAAAAGGCGGTTGTGTGGCACAGAGTCAAAGGCTCTCTGGAAATCTAGAAAAATTGCATCTACTTGTGAACCTGCATCGATAACTTTCATTACGTCGTGTGTGAATAGGGCCTGCTGTGTTTCACATGATCTTTTCTTCCGAAATCAGTGTTGATTTGTTGTAAGCAAATTATTATCATCTAGAAAATTCATAATGCTCGAGCATATAATATGCTCCATAACTCTACTACACACAGATGTTATAGATATGGGACGATAGTTCCCAGGATCACTTCGATCACCTTTTTTAAAAAATCGGAGTTACTTGCGCGATTTTCCACTCTGAAGGTACTTTTCGATCTTCTAATGATTTACTGAATATGTCTTTAACTAGAGTGAATCATTATTTGTCTTGTTTGGTAACTGAAATCAGATCAACATTTAATGGGGAGTGAGTGAATTTGGCCGAATTGTGTGTCAAGTGTCTTATGTCTCTGATAAGGTTTAGTAAGGGATCAGCATTTTTGTCTGTAGACTCACAGATTAACTTCAGTGCTTTTGGCTTTGAAAGGGCGGAGACTGTTGAAGGTGTTGTGTAGGGTCCGAAGTATTTAGAGACGATTCAGCCAAGCTATTTCAATATTAAATTTGTTTTAGTGTCACTACCAGCGAAACAGATTTGCGTGGAAGCAGTTAAATGTGAGTGTGCCGACTTGTGCAATTAGCTGACACGGTGTCCACGATATATGTAGAGAAACAGGAATTAATGTAAATCAATTAGAAGGGAACATTTTTGATTTGACAGCGTTTACTTAACAAACAGCAAATAATTTTTTATGACCCTACTGTTGAGAAAAGTAATTGATAGAAAATTTCAAATGTGCTGTTAATTTTTTGGAACCTTCTGATAATTTATCTTTCAATTTAAATAGTTTTTCTTGGCTTCTTTGAAGTACAGATAGAAACATAAGTCTCATACTATTATAATCAAATTTGCTTCGATTTTTATGTCGGTAGTTAAAAAGAAACTTTCCCTATTTCTGTTGATGTTTTAAATTGTAGGAGGCTGAAGATCTTCCTGAAATGTAGTGTAAAATGGAGCCACCTATAGTTTTATGATTAACTACTCCCTTGAAAGACGCCACTAACTGCGATCATTTAAATGCGTCTTGCAGATTTGAGGGAGTGGGATATTCTGATTCAATTTTTGTAATATAAATAGTCTTAACATGCTGGTGAACTGTCAAATATCTTTAAACTACAGCACGCAGATAAAAATAATTATAGGTGCTAATCATATGTGAAATTCATTAGAATCTACTTGGCTACAGATGTGAAGGTATGTAATAAATATTAAGCACTACTTATCCTTTTTTATTATATTGTTATGATTTTTTATGCCAATCAGAAATTAACATAAACTTCATCAAGGCTAGTCATATTTTTGTAGAAGTAAGAAGAACACCATATTATATTGATGGTATAATTCACTTGATTAAAGGAATCGAAATTATTAAGCAGAAATTTTTTAAATAGAACAGGGAATACTATTACATGTATAGCTGCTTGAACTGTTGTTAACAGCTAAAATTTAGAATGTGATGTTTAAGATTTAACACCAATATTACTTTTACCAGTGTAATAATGAATACACTGGGAGAGAATTGTTGAAAAATTAGTTCGATACCACTGAATCAAAATATCTGTGTAGTATATTACGAGTGCGAATATCTGAGATTTTCCAGCATCAGGGAATAAGACCACTGCCGACAAAAGCTCAATGTCCGTTGAGGAGGTAGTGCATAATACCGGATGACAGCAAGAAGTTGATGATGCAATATTATATCACAAAATTAAAACCCTAAAAATGCTAGTTAACTAGTAAACAACGAGGAATACTTATTGATGTGGGATACTCTTAATCTGTAATAGGAAAAGTAAGGGAAGGGTTAGATGTAAACTTTTACTGTTTAGAAGTTAGAAGGAGTGATAATTATGAACAATGTTATTTGTGAATTCTAGCGTTCTTCACTATTTTCTTCCTAAGAGAATTATTTGAATTTGTGAAAAATACATGCAAAGATAGTTCGATAGTACATAAACTTTCTTTAGTTGGACGTTACAAACTTCAGTTTTATATTAATTCCTTAGTTTCTATGCGTCTCACCAAAATAAAATTAAAAAATTACCTTATTCTACTAATGGGATCACAGGCTAATACATTAAACGAAACACCATGAAAATCTGTCATTTTTTTTCTTGAATGGCATTCAATGAAAATTATCTTAAAGTTTATCTTTGAATGTTACAGAAATAATAATAATAATAAAAACAACTATTTTATCCACGGAACACACGATGTACATTAACTGAAATACAAACAGAATCAGAACACTAGTTTTTATTTAAATGATGATTAATGAACAATTTTCATAAATATCTCTTCAGTTTTGCGACGTCAAATCAAAAGGAAACGCACGATTACAATGGCTTCACATCAATCGAGTTCACATCTAAATTCAACCAATATGTTTCGCATAAATCGCGTCCTTCACAGTGAAACATACCTTATATTACCCACAGGTCCACTGGCTGTAAAATAAACAAACCCACACTAGAATCCAACCCATAAGGCTTGCAGGAATCGCATTCAAACAAAAAGTATTTTAAATTGTCAGCTAAACGGCGCAACATCGAATTGAAAAATCCGTCTTTAACCACGTCTTCACCGAATAATTATTTTATATTTATCAGCTTTTTCACACCAAATCGCGGGGAACATAAATTTTCTCGGTGACAACTGGCTGTACATCAATTCCAGTCCACCAAAATCCGACATGCAATTTTCGTATGAATCATGTTCAGTCAAAAATTGTATAAAATTAATCAGCTTTAAAATGAAACGGACTGTGTTTTAACCGTAGGACCATGGTCTGTCCATTAATCTTAATACCGTCAAAATACGACTAGTAGTTTTTGTACGAATCCTTTTTATCCCAACTTGCAGATAGCCAGACGATTTTTTTTAAAAAATGATTCCTTAACTATGGCTGATTAATAGTACACCCAACTCATTTCTTTTTAAAAAATCTAAATATGCAGTTTTTTCAGGTTTCAGTTTATTGTAGGTATAGATTAAAGTTATACAAGACTTTTAAGATACTTGTTAGTGTTATTCTCGTGTAGCAGCTACTTTTACCCAATTTTATGGTAAGTAATTACAGAAATAAGTTAGTTAGTCTAGAAAATTTGTTAGAAATACCTATATTTAGCATGGTGGAGAATAATTCATGTACTCCATTTATGTACAGAGAGTAAAAGATATGTGTTAATATATTTCTTTCATTTCGTTAACAGTAAGAAACATTGAGTGAATTCCCTACACTATTCCGTCAGTTTTCCCAGTGTTTGATACTTATTTGTTTAAACTTCTAAGAAATAATATTCAGGTGGCTTAAAAAAACCGGAACTGCGTGTATTCTCTCTGTACGCATCCCCAGAGTTCCCTCGACAGAAATTTTCGCATGTCTGCGTGCAGGTAGTTGGGCAGCAGGTGTTTGGCGCTGTGCTGAGAGTACGTGCTGCGTCTGAGCACCTGGAAATAACAGCGCTACGGAGCATAGCCTCATACGGCGTCATCTACATACCGTATGGCAGGAGATAAAACGTGGCGGCTATTACAAAAGTGAGTTGGAGAAACATCTGCACACTACCAACTTTACTTCTCGTATTCCCTGCTCCAAAGTTAAATTTTATCCACTGTCGTGTAGGAAACACTGTACATGTATGTGCATAAAATTTTGCGTAGGTGTTTCGCAAAAGTTTTTTAAGCGGAAATAGTTGCGAAATAACTTGTAGTTCTTCACTAGTCCCCATTTTTTAAATCAGATCGCAATTTTACATCGTGAGTAATACTTTTGAGAAAGAATTCTTGGAGCACAATTGTAATATGAAGTTCACAAAATAGTTTAGATGCTACTGTAATCGATGAAAAATATACTTCCGGACAAAATAGCGTTTTAATACGAATATTATTTCTATAAAACGAATAACACCAAAAAATAAACGCAGTGAAGTTAAAAAAAAATTAACGCTATGGAAAGAAATATATTATGTAACACGTCGCAAAAAGTAGAGTTCGTAGCACATTTTGCCAGCACCTGAATTGTGTTGCACAATGGCAAGAAGCAATGAGCAGAAGTATGTGTAAATCAGGGAGTCAAAACTGTGCTCTCCAACGGCTAGTGGTATTCCAATAGGTGTATACACTGAAAGCTTTCAACATTTAATGATACATTTTTCAGGTTTCAAGTAAATGATTCGTATATTTTTAAGCAATGTTTAAAATATTTCATGGTTTATTGTTCTATTTACATATTAAATTATCTTAAAAAACTAGATTTTTCCAGAGACTTCACTCATGCATGGGAAATCCTCCGCTAATTGTAACACAATCGATACTGATCCTAGATCATTATGTTCATAATTTCGTACACTTACACAGAAAGATTTAAATCAAGGCTGATATTTAGTATCTGATCATCTTGCTTTTAAGACTCTGCCGAAAGAGCCAAGGGCAGACATTTTTAGGGGTGGTTGTAGTTCGGTAGAAGAGCAGGAATTCAGAAGCTATGGAGACTGTTATAAGGCTGAATGCAGATTACCCCCTCTCCAAACCGTCATAATTATTACGTTGATCGGCGATAATTCGATATTTAATTTGGTTGGTAAAAACTTACGATAGCGTATTCGAAAGTATATTTTATTTTACTTGCGTCTTACTTGGCATTACGAACTACGATGTGGGATGGTAGCCATCTATAACAACTATGGGTGGACATTTTGAAGATAAGTTTTTCGTTGTCTTCCACCGTGCGGGATTATAGTGTGCGTGTAGATGTGGACGAATGTGTTACTTGTAGTGTGCTCTACAGGTAATGCATGCATGGGGAAAGAAACCTTCTCTTTCAAAAATCATCAATAGGCCATATAATCTAGTTCAATGGCTCCATTTGACTAAGAGTCAACAGCATTCAATGCCTGAATTCCACAGACACGCACACACATTGCGGTGGTTTTGGAATTCAGCCCAGTTATTAGCTTTTGTGATAAAAATTTACACGCCACCATCGTTAGCTAGACCACATGAAAAAGGTATTCCATGGCTATCATTTGGCAGCGAATTTTATGCAGTTAAATATTTGACTCAAATAACCTCTGTTATTTAAGTGCTCTCGCTTCCTGGAAAATTTAAGGACTTAAATCAAGTAACAGCAATTCAGAGTGCTTTACACGTTGTTCGATGTATCTATCAAACTTCGATTGCAACAAATTTCAGCTGGTTCTAGAATCCTTCCTTTTTAATGTAAAAATGACTTTCTAAGTTTGAAGTCATGAAATTTCAAGCATATTCATGAAAATCCTGGGACTGTTTCGTTGCCATCGTAGATTCAGTCTATCCAGCTTCCGTGTTTAGCGTTGTTAATGCGCGGAGTTGTCAGGCTGACGTATTGACATGTAAAGCACGCGGAGTTAGTATTCATGAGCCTGCACGAACCCGGGCGGCGTGTGTACTGTTACACTGTTGGTACGCCTGTTGATACAACTGCGATGCGTCTTGCAAATGTCGGCCTGCATTACGACCGGAAGCTAACAATAAAATGCAGTAACGTGTTTCCAACTGTAATCATCTTTGTCCTAGCCGGGCATTTGCTATAACAATTTTTAATTATGCTCACCCAAATCTATTTTTTGTTGTTGATTTTCAGATTAAGCTCTTAGCAGCCTTCCCCATTAACTGACTGTACTTGCTTTAAATCGAATACCTACGCACTTCAATGTGAAATACTGCTGTTTCCTCTACAGAAAACAAATTACACTGTTGCGTAACAGCGACTTTAGTTTTTCTGGAGAATTGATTTTTCTCACATTTTCCGGCCGTTTGTACTAGGTCAATACTATGCCGAGTGCAATAATTTGAAACAAGTGCTATATTACGGGTGACTGATTTAAAATATATAAAAACCACAATAGTGGTATCATTTCGTTCACAGCAAACTATTACAATTATTACCACTATTTCTTGAAGATTCGAATGTAAAAACTTACGATTACATATCACTGCTATTATTACTTTTTCCCTATCCGCTTATGTCATAGAACTTATAGCCTTAATCACAGTCCGTATCCATTCTCTCGCAGCTTAGTCTGTGAATGGAATGGACGCGATGTCAATAACCAAGGCTTAAATCGAGATGGATCGAGGGATTTTTCCTCAAGAATGGACCGATAAAATGGTCCACTGAACATGTCACGAAATGAGTACTTGAACAGTTTTCCCTTTTCTGTTTCTCTGATAACACTTTCTCTATTCAAGTACCAACGTCATAGTAAGGTATTCGATAGTTTATATACGCCAGCCGCAGTGTTTGAGAAACATGCTACGTCCATCCTTTCCAGCTGGAAATAAAGAACATTATTTTTACTCAGTTCTGATGGGGGAGAGGGGAGGTTACTTAGCCTAAATACGTAGATGAGCGTCTAAGTTTCATGACATCACGTTGGAAGTGCTTTTTAATCATGTTCTAATTTCAAAATTTCAAAATGTGTGATGTTACAGAGTGAGAATGAGAGAATTTAACTTTAATGTGTAGAATGACGTGACAAGAAAGGATGGTGACGTAATTTATGGATGACAAAAATTATGTTATAAAACCGCCATTTTTTGGCATAAAATTCGCCACGCAGCTGAGAATATCAAATAAAAATCGCAGTTTACTATGATCTTTGACCATACATGACTAACCCGAGATGAGAAATTCTATTAGCATGGGCTACTATCACCTACGTTTTTCAATATGGATGCACCAAAAGTATTAAACAACGTAAATTTTCAAAATATTCAGTACTTCTTAATTTAGTTTGTGGAAACTTTTTGATACTTTGAAAAAGGAAATAAATACTTCTCCGTCAGAAAAAAATTAGCTACAAATAAAATATGTTAACATTTAGAATACAAATAAAATAACTCCTTTTGGAACTAAACAAATTTTGCTCGGAAAATGTAATAAAGTTTTAAAGCAAGATGTACATATAACTTCTGTCTCCTGGTTAAGTTATCGACGTTCACGCCCATTACAATTAACTGTGTATTGATGGCGACGTTCTAGAGAATGTATGGGAATCTTACTTTACCATCAGCCCACGGTTTACACTTATAGTGTGCCACTAGCTTTTGAGAAAAACCCCTGATGGTCCTCTTATAAGAAATGAGGTGAGATCATAATGGCTCGTTGTACATCTATGACAGCATTCATAATACGTTGCGTCTGTTAAAACGAATTATCGGCTGCTAGTATAAAATCATCCTCATCAATCTTGTCGGCCATCTCGTCAGCAATAATTCGCTGTTTATCATACCATAATAGTGACAGACTAAAGCTGCGCATAATAACGCCACTTGCGTAGTTCGTTATTTCTTTAGATTTATCAACGCAAAAGGATTTGATACTTCCCAAATTCAAGGTAAACTGTGAGAAATATTACAGGAAACGAAAAGCAACGACATTGCGAATTGCCTGTAGGAAAGTTCCTGGTAGTGAAAGGAATGGGAGGATTAATACTTCGATAGATGACATTATGGAAGAAGTAAATTCTACAGAAAGCTAACATATAATAAACTTTTCAAAATTATAAACAGATTCCATGAAATTTCCAGATGTTTTACAGTATACAGGATCTTTACTGAAAAATTATTCTATCGTTGATGTACAAGATATGTAGATAAAATATTGAATGACTTGAAGAATAGTGAAAGGATCGAACCTGAAAGCGACACGTTTTCCCCCAGATCCTAATTTGTAAAGAAACAGGGATAACGCGTACGTGAATATAAAGTTGAAACAACAGTCTATGGAATGGTGCCACTGAAGTTCACCAAGATGTAAGAAGTTTTACTGTTCCTCGCTTCATTTATTTCTCGGCTCATTTTTTTTGTGGATTTCATAGAGCGTGGTATATGATTCTCAGAGAAGGTGTTTTTTGAATCTCTTCCGACAATGAACTGTGGTGTTCAGAACGAGCGAGGCGGTCTGACGACATTTGAAATTATCCTAGTTCCATTGGCGATAACATGCGGCGGCACACTGTTGATCGCTCTCTTTAGGATTCTTCAACGGTGGTCCCCCTCATTAAAGAATCCCCACTTGACATCTTACACCTCTTCCAGGACACCAAGAAGACGTTTATTTCTCAACACATCGAGGAGACTGACGGACTGAAAGCAGCAATGCGGCATTGATTAAATTTGCAGGTGGAAAATATTACTGGAAATTTGCGCAAGAAAATTTCTTGTATGATACAAGGTCATGCCCGAATTACTAACCATTCCTCGTCCTCAGTCTTTTCCCTCATATAATGAACACGATGTCGACGAAGCGTGAAACAACAAAGGAATAAACCTCTCTAATGCAGTGATCCATTATGGACAGCGCGGTAACAACCAATATCATTTCAAGTATTTTCCACCTTTGAAATACTGACAATATTTCTAGAATTCTTCCATTACTGCCTTCTTTCTCTTAACAGACAGACGCCCTCTCCGATTTGTGGATATTGGATCCACTTAAAAAATCTGATGACGCATGACCAAAAGTCAAAACGCAGTTCTCTTAATGATTTTAGTATATATGGTACTAGTTTTACGCAAATCATTCTTAAATTTTTGGAATCATGTCCCTCTATTAGTATTTTGTTTTGTGATTTTCTTAGCAGTTTAGTTGTCGGTCTTTATTCACGCCCAATTGATTGCGTTTCCTTGCAGTGACTTATTTATTTACTCACTCATTTCAGATTTTTCTGTTGTTATCTATTGTTTTAATCTGTATCATCGATCTTGTGCAGTGTATTATCTCAAAAGTTTTATTTTTTATAACTAATTTCGATATGGAAGGAGGTCGAAAACCATTTTATAAATAGTTTATTGTACCTATGTGCAAAAATAGGATAAGAAATGAACATGATAAAGTGTATTTTTATGTCCCGCGATATGCGAATGTAGGAAAAAAGAGGTGTATAACTATGAGAAGACAGACAGAATCATCAAATAGTTGTTCATATTGTCGTGAAGATCATTTTAATATAAGTACATAATTTTAAAAAAGTTTTTGTGTTAAATTCATTACCTATTAAGCTATCACTTAGTTTACAAATGTTTAATAGGTATATATTTCAAATCATTTCTTATTCAAGCTTAATCCAAAACAGCTGCGAACCTTTTAAAACACACAAAGGAGACTATAAGAAATTTTAAAAACGGATTTCAATCTCCTGAATATATGTTGAAGGCTATACGTCTGAACCCATCTGAGGCCACAATATGTCATCATTTAATGATTGAATTGGCTGATAATGATATATCTGTGTCGTTTCTCCTAATGCAGCTACGAAAAAAAATCCAAATGTCTTTTGTAATTAAAAAATTACATAGAGTCAGCGTGGTGTAGGCGGTAAGGTTACAGTTTCCTAATTTTCCACCCCGGATGCAAATCCCCGCAAACCACCAAAACAATAAACTTATTAACAAAACGTTAAAAAGTTATGATTGGCTTATATGGTTGCTGTGAATTTCCTACGGTTGTTCCTCCGGATTGTGTTGTGAAAACAGAATCCGCCGGTATACCCATGAGAACTTCATTCCGAAACAACGGGGTGCATTTAAACTTAACAACAAACTCCGCAAATATACTAGACCTATATTTGAATTACATGCATCTTTCCCATTGTCAGCAATTTCATTGGCGGTTACTCCGGCGTGTCCCTCGATTCAAGTTCGGTGTATCTAATACGTAACTAATGCACTAAATGCGTAAAAATAATATATATATTATTCACGTATCTAACACTTAATCACATTGCATCATTTACTCCTCCGACGTCAGAGACTGTAGAATCCGGATTTGATGCAAAATATGTTGTCGTCATGAAAACATCGTTTTTGGGAGATTATTTTACAAATCCGCTTCCATTCATTATTTATTGTCTGAGTATTCTCGCATGACTGCAATATTTCACCAATTATGCTGATAAATTACGATAAAATTTAAACACAAAATTATAAGAACATCAAGTAACTATGGGCTTGCTTTGACGTCTCGATTCGATTCGACCAATAGTGATGCTTTTTGCGAAACTACGTTTTCCTGGTATTCTTTTAACACTTTTGTTTAATTAAAATTAACGAATAAATGCTAACAAATAGGAGAAAAAATTTGTAGCGGTAATTCTACAGTAATAAAGTTTCCAAATAAAAATACTAGGCATATATTTGAATTGCATATATATTCCCTATTGCTGATCTTCCGCAACAACGGCCTTTATCAGAGCGTCAGCGGCGACAGCACATTTATCACAACGAAAGAATAGGTGTTTGTGTGAAGTTGTGTGGTGAGAAGCCATATAATTGTACGCCACAACTCCCGCCTCACCAGGAGGCTTTGTACAATTTGTAAATCAATAGTCAGCGAGCGCGGCTCAATCTAAAGTCCACTTTGTTATATAAACAAACTGCTGGACTCTGCCGATCGATGCTTCCAAACCACGAAATAGCTTCCTGTTGGCGAACATTAAATGGGCCCCTTTAGCTGGCACTACCAACTAGTATCTGCTTAATGCACCTCAGTCTTATTTTAAACGGAACGCAAATAATGACTTTTAATTTTTTTTTATATTAGCTCGTGAATTAAAAATAAGGATAACTTAGTAGGTAACTCTCTTTTACATACCCGCAATGAGTTTAAATCAGTATCTCTATTTAATGTTATGAAATTTATAAAAGGTCATCAATTAATCTGTGCAGGGTTTTTTTTTTAATTTTTCTCTAGAAAAAAGTTTTACATGAAAGTAAAAGTTTTAAAGTTTGGTATCTTCTGCAAAAGTTACCACACAATTTTAGTTTAACGTTAACACGGATGTCGGAAATAATAGTTACTGATGAAGAGCCAAGAACGAAAACACCCTACACTTTCTGAATTTTAATATTATAAGACACTCACGTTTTATATTCGGCCTCATAAAAGTGTTTTACTCTTCAGTCCGCTATATCCAAGGGAGCAGATATAATTATTTTGTATTATCTTCAAAAATACCGTATTCCCTTCGCCAGTGCTTGTGGTATAGACTGTACAAAACTCTAAATTCGTGGAATCAACACTAGGCTCCAATATTTTTCACAGTTCATAATCATAAACAGAGCACTATACTTCTATGTCCACTTCTAATGAGTCCAATGCTTGGTAATGATAATATGTTATAGATATTGATAATAAATCAAAAGTTTAAAGTTTTTGAAAATAGTGAAAGTTGTTTAAGACTAGAAGCAAAACAAAAATACTCGTAATTCAGTGGAGATAAACGGCAGCCCTAGAAAATTACATTAGCAAGAAAATGAAAGAAGATAAAATGCCTGCTGATTTGCGTGAATTGTATATTTTAAAAGATAATCCTCATAAATCATAAAAAGTGATGGACACCATCGCTGTTTCTGTGAATATTTCATTTTTACTATAACTTTTATTGTTATTGTTATAAAGTATAGTAGATCATATGCAAGGATAGACATTTTTATAAACGCTTACTTGTGCGTTGAATATATATATATATATATATATATGTCAAATTCTTCTTTTTCGTTGATTACTTACTCAATAACCCGACTCTATAACATAGAAATGAAAAAGTTCATTCCGTTATGTTTGAAATCAAGTACTAATTTACGGCCATGGTTTTCTCTTCCTTACTAAATATTATCACTTAGGGTTCATCTAATGTCCATCCAGACTTCGTCACCTACTCATGCCATATACATACCCATTTTTTTTTTAATCCACTTCCAGGATTTTTCATTCTTTTTCCCTTATGTATCCTCCAGTTACCTCACGACACAGCCTTCTGTAACTTTTTCACACCACCTTTACAATGTTTGCTGCCCAAATAAGCTTATTACCACATGATATGTTAAGATATAAAATATTTTGTGCACTCATCCAACGTTTCAGCTGTTACCGAATAAGCAATCAATTTATTTTTCTATGTACTTAACAAGATGACTATTTTAGATTTTATCTGCATTATATTCTGACCCAAGCAACTAGATATCCTTTCCACATCCCTATGTAGCTCAGTACAGTTATCTTTGGTATAGACTGTCATTATACAGCGTTATTCTTCATAATTTTGAATACATTTTTTCCGTTTTAACACTATCACACGTTTTTATAAGTAAACGAACGTCATGAATGTAGGTTTGTTTTTAACGTCAGTATTACCTCCATGATTGCTTCTGTTGTAGTCTGGTGTTTCTTAATCGCAGTCTTACTGAATTAAGTTCACTTATGTGAATACTGTTACTGAAGGACTGTTGATATTTTTTGTGACTTATGGTACTGTATAGTAATTTCTTTACATGGCAATGTTCATATGCCTTTCTAATGTCATGAAATTTTCGAGGATTTTTTATTAAATAATGTAATTAATTCTATTAATTTCAACTAATGGAATCGAATAAGTTGTCAAAGAAACTTTTGATACAAGTCAGTATTTTCATTACCTTTGCTCTAGAACAGAGTGTCTATTGCATGAAAAAGCACTGAGCCAACATATCACACCATTGAACAACAACTTCTCCCCTGAACCTCACTCTATTAAATATTACATCAGACAAATTTAGTTGAAAATTTTAGCGCCAGCTAATGGAAGTAGCAGGGCGGATCTCTTGGGAGCGTGAAGCTGAATTCCCTCTCTGGAGAGTCCACCGGCCTGTCTACAGTCAAGTTGTTTACCAGTCGAGACGAGAATTAGCGCCCGCCACTAATTAACTATAATGGTTGCTGCCATTACAAGTACAGTTTGAAAAATCTTACAACTTGCTTAATTCTTGTTCTAATTAAGCATTGATAAGCAGAAGTAATTGACATTGTAAAAAATGTGGCAACAAACACTTAAGGAATAATGTAAGTTAAAAAACAAAACACTTATAGAATAATAGTTATATCTTCAAGAACCTGTTAAAAAAGTTACGTAATAACTCTGAACAGTAACACATGTGCAGCTCATCTATGTAAATGAGTGTGGATTTTAAGTTCTTTTGTTGAACATCAGTTTAATAATTACGTATCACATCACCTGTAAGGAGAACATATACCTCGTGTTTATCATCTTTTTCACATTATCTATGCATATAATAAAACTGTAACTGAAAAAAGCCAGTACACCTAAGATTTGTTTTAAATGAGTTGGGTGTACTGTTACTATGGTACACAGAAGGAATATATCATTTTTTTTATTTATATTTGCCTGAAAGCCTGCACAAACGGGATACACGAAGAAATGTTTAAATTAATGCGCATCCACTGGTATTGCGGATAAAATAAAGTGTGTTTTATTTAATATAAAAAGCTGAAAATTTACGATAAAAGTTTTAGGAAGTAATAGAGTATGTTAGGACAATTTGGGAAATTTCAGTATTGAAGCCTTACTGTGCTGGTCAGTGCGTGGTATCAGATTTAACATAAGATTGATATTTAAGGTCAGAACGTTGTGCAGCTAATAAAGCCATGATAAAATTTAATAGCATATGAATTGTCTAGTAAAAATTAGGTTTCAAATAGTGTTGGGCTATTGGATCACATAGTCTGCTCCTTCATAGCTCAAGTATTAGGCTTATAAAGCCTTCAACAATCTTGAAAAATTATGTAGACCATTTCTACAGTGCTCATGTACACGAATGACTGAATCCACGACCTAAAAGACTTGTATGCCAGATCAGTTTCTTCTTGCTCTTGATACATGTTGGACGACAAATATATTTCCTGATGGTAGTGATCTAGACATTGTTGGGATCTTAAAAGTCTCCATGAATGCATATTTCTTGAAATTTTCTCTGTAGAGTCGTCTATAGATCGTTGAAATGCTATGCCGTCGCTCTAGTACTTAAATAACCTCATTAACGTTTGTTTGATTCATTCTTTCCTAAGACCACAGAAAATGCGCACTCTTGGTTTTGATATTTTCTTACGATCTGAAAGATCAAAAGAAACCTTAAATTGTATCCTCGTAAATCTTGAGGGAAAAATAATATACAGCATAAACGAAAACATATTAATATGTCATTGTAATTCACATAGCCCCATCAAAAATGGTTCGAGTGATCCCTACACGAGCAAAAATCGTTGTTACGGTTCCTTGACCAAGAAATAATTGGCCAATTTTTAATATTGTTTAAAACAATTTTAATGTGTCTCAATACTCACCACGACTTCAATAAATAATACCTCAGTCGAAACTTTTACCCTAATTTTAGCATACGAACACTAATGTATTAATCAAAGGAATTAAGCTACACTTTGTTGTGGAGTACCTTCACACACACAAAAATTTATGATTATAGATGATGATTTGTTTCTCCGTAGTAAACATTTAAATCAAAAGATGTCTGTCTAGCATGACCTATATTTCTCAACGCTTTGCCATCTCTTAGTCGTTAAAGTATGAGTATGGTTACTAACATAACATTCTGTGGCGGCAGATTTTATGTTTGTCTGAGAGTACATATCTATGGGTCATACGGCATAAACACAGACGGATGTATATATTAATGATTACTCCCATTATTTTTACCTCAAGAAGCTTTGGAAATTAGTGACATCAAAATTTAATTGCTATTAAACGATCACTGGTCTCACTGATCTAAGCGCTCCGTTGTCTTTAAATTTAAATTATTAAAACGTCTTTTCCCATACAGAATTTGTGTTTGAAAATGTTCGAAGAGATGGAAATTACTGTCTGCATTGCAGTCGTGGTGAGTATTGAGACACATTAAAATTGTTTTAAATTTGAACGCTTTCGCAGAGCGTCATTGCACCATGTTATCGACCTTTGCGCTCAGCTACCAACAGTTTGTTCTCATTTCTAACGTTATGGGTAACTCTTGTATATAGAGTAGCGCTGTGAGAGAAAGTGGGTAAAAAAATCGGCGTCCGGTGTTAAGTTGAAGTTAGTGCCGACTGTTTTATTGCTGAGGCGGCGATAACGCGCGGCCACCTGCTGCCCGCGGGATAGCAGCCACTCTGTTTTTATGCAACCCGCCGTGCAATGCGCCGGCTGGAAGCCGCCCACCGGCGATAACGAAGTGCGATGCCGGTCTAATAAAATCACGCTTTTAGTGGAGGCGCGTGGCGCGTGCTTTCTCCCGCCGCAGATGGCCCACGTGTTACTTTTATCCCGGCAGTCAGACTCCGAATTTGACAGTGTAACCAAGCTCAGATTTTATGAGAGGTAAAATCCGCATTACACTTTTTTCGTATGCGTGAGTACCATTCTGGAACAAAATAAAAGTGGAAGGTAACAAAAACATTTGAACTGGTACATTTGGATGTTTTTTTGCGATTTTATTGCAGCTGCAAGAGCTTCTTTTTTTTTTTACAAAAAATAATAAAAATATAAAGCAGGAAGAAAGAGTAACGGAAAGAAACGGTAATTTCTCGTGATGCAGAAAAGACCTTCACAGTTACAACTGAGACCAGAATTAAAATTAAAAGTATTAATTGCTAATGGTATTGTAAGGTGCTTATTACACTAAAAAGTATCATTCGCATTTATATTTTCGTATCAATGAAAGAAATTTTATCTTTGAGTTCTAACAGTTACGCTGTTGATTTTTTTTTTGCCATTAATATTCAATCACGACACGGATTATGAAATCATGATGGAAAATAATTATTAGATTATCTGCTTCTTCTCGAAATTTAAATGCAGTCATATTAATAATAGAGTTATGTCCAAATGAAATTTATGAATACCAAAATAGTGATGAGCAGAGGTATAATTGGAAGCTCGGTACGTTATCGGTACCAAAGTAATTAACAAAATATGTCAAAATCAAATACAAAGAGGTCAGTGACATGGAACCCTTAACTTGAAGGAAGCAGCATATTTTAATTAGGCTTATTTAAAAAATCGAGAGGAATAATGTAAACAACAAATCTGTTCTTTGTATTCTACTAATGATGCGCATCAGTTGTCGCCTTTTTGGAATTATAGCCGTTTGCCTTGTTACTTTACATAAAATACAGTTTAGCACTGAAAAAGAAGCTAAAAACTGAATCCAAAACCGAGAAATCAAATATGAATTATCTTCTGATGCGAATAATTACCTGACATGTTATTGTGTTCAGCTAATAACGGTCTAAAAAGCACAGAGTTGGCCATATGTATGTCATTTCATGATTAATTAAAATTTCTTGAATGAAAGTAAAATAAAACATTTATTGAAAATTTCTAGTGTAAATTTGAACCATTTACAAAATATTCTCTGAATTAAGCGACAAAAAGAAGAAAACAATTGTGTAACTCAACGCCCCGTTCATGATCTACAAAGCATTAGCTATCACACATAATTTCAACTAATACTTTTGCAGATAGACAAGTACTAATTTATATTATTTGCAGGAGTTCATGTGTAACTGCTCAAACTCTTGTTCAGGTGCTGAGATTGACGTATTCGCCATATTTTTACGAATTCTCTCTGCGTACTAAATCATTAAATCTCCAATAAAAAAGTGACAAATCAGCTAGTGAAATCTTCTAACTTGTCTTGTACTGTTATTCTACTAAATAAGAATGAAGTAAAAAGAGCGAGGTATAGTTTAAAAAATAAATTTGTTAATTTCAATATTTAAGAACATATTAGGCTGCTGCTTTTTAAAAGACTACGTCTTATTCTTGATTCTCTAGAGAAATGTTTATACAACCTTGGGTACTATGTTTCCGACTGCGAAAGTATGGACTTTACCAAGGGTTCTTAGTGCAATCTTAATACCGCTAATAAGAATACGCAGCTTTCAGCGAACTCTCGAAGTAAATTCCATTTAACCTGCTTTTAGTCCGCAATGAACTTCCTCGTAAAAGAATCTTTCAGAGAAATGGGAATTTTGCGCTTTTAATTCAAAGTTACAGTCATGTCTTCTTCAGCACGAGAAAGGCCCATCACAAGCTGGATTATTTCGTTGCAGTTTGGAATAAAAGTTCCCATTAATTAGGTTCTTAGTGAGACAGAGTGTAAAAATGAATTGGCGGAAGGAATTAAATAAACAAGTAACAAGGAATCTCGTTAATATTATTCATTCATTGAAAGGAGTTAATTTGAACCCAAACATTTATGTCTTTTGGATCCACCTACGGCAATTTGAGACCTTATTGTTATCATTGAATAAAATAGACCTAATTGCCATCAATGAAATGTAAACTTAAACACCGTTACAAATACTAGGGAAACATAAGGACCGAAGAGAGCCTAAGTTTCTAAAGAGCATATCAGTAGTCTAAACTTCATCAAAGACGGAATTTAGATGTTACCTTATTTTTTTTTAAAAAAACCTATGATTTGTCATTACAGGTTCTTCATTTCCAGGTTGCAATTATTTAAATTGTATATTGTCTTACAGTTTGCTTGGTCTCCTGAAATAACTCAAGGCATATGTGTCGATGGCGGAATTCTTTGCATTCTTATCTACAAGTCCTTTCCCGCCCCTAATGATTTCAGTCAGGCACATATCCCTAAGTAAGAAAAAGAAAATAGTGTTCAAATTTTATGGCTGCCATGCTCAGAAGCAAATGGAAACCTGCCGCCTAAATAGTTTTCGTAATACGAACAACTATACAATGGTTCTGTAAAATCACTGGACCATCCGTTGCATAATACACAAAATGTAATCAGTAAAAATATTTTTTTTTCATCTCACTTTAACAGAAAGACACGAAATTAATTTGACTTTCGACAGTTTTCCTTTCTGTTGAGATACATGAATCATGGGCGGTTTTTTAAAGAAAATTTCTTAACTGAAGTTGGTTAACTGTTACGGCAAGAAAATAAAACCACAATTATTTTACAAAGATAGGAAAATAGTTTCCAAAGTATAAAAAATCGCACTAAAGTACTTTATAGTGATAAAACTGAATCTGATTAAACAGTAAGAATAATTCTTATATTACAGCAAATTAAACAAGGCTATTTCATAATGAGAACGTTTCAGCGCAATCAACCATCCGAATTCAAATCATAAAATAACCATTGCACTTCTAGTAGCCATCTAATCTGACATCCGAGGAATTCTTTCTGCTTCCTTAACTGAATGGAACCTTGAAGAATCTTATTGGAAGACACCAGAGGAAATAAAAAGAAGAATTTCTTTGCAGTAATACATGGCTACATATTTTTAAAAAGCGTATTCAAACAATAGAAATTGAGGTTGACCTACATTGTTAGCTAAAATGAATTAACCCTTTAACTGCTGCGGTTCGGCCGGCCGAGCCCTCGCCGAGTGCGGCTTTGTTTACGGCTAAGCTGTTTACCTGCGCTGGCCTGCCGCGTTAGACCGGACCGCTGTGTGCTGAATACGTCTGGAGCGTCGTGTGTGGCGTTCTTCTGCTGTCGCTCTGTGGTTTGAAACCGCAGATACAAAATAAATACACTTAATATAACATTTAAAGGTTTTCAGTTTAAAACTCCTCTAAAAGTGAGTGTCTGCGTAATCAAACATGCCGGTACTTCATATACTAAACAGATATTACAGCAACTGAAATGTTTTTAGTTTGTGAGCGTAGTAAATGTAATATAATTTTAACTCTGCAGTTAACCATGGTTAGTAATTCATTTGTGTGATAAGCCTTGAAAAATGGTGCAACACACAGTGATACATTACATGTTCTGCATTGGTTTTTCGACGCACTTTCTGTATCCTCACGGACCTGATCTTACAAGACGGGGAGGGGGGGGGTGTCAGGAAATCCTGAAAAATACCTCACGAAATTTAAATTTATGGATGCAACAGACGAAACTCTGCAACTGGCATTTTTCGTCCGGTTACTACGCGGTGAAGAGCGTGAGCATTTAAAATGCAGTGTTCGAGAATGTGGAAAAAGAACTTTTTAAACCACTTCATAGTGAAAATATAGTGTGAATTGATTCTCGCGTGTCTGTTGGTCTCATCAGCAATAGATATCATATGATATTCCGTTAGAAATATCAGGAAAAATGACAAACTGCTGGAATGTTAACGTAATCCACACTTGTGTCCTGCAGCTTAATCGACAAGCACATACTGTCAAACGCGTCACTAAAGCATTCTCTTTTTCAACACATTTCGCTCGCACAATCTGTAGCTTCAAACTCTGAAAAATGGTCATTATCCACTAGCTGATGTACACAGCATAGGAAAATTACATCGAGATCCTGTCGAAGGGTTATCACTGTCATCCATATCAAAGTGATCATATTCACTGTCACTTCCATTAAGAATCTCCATGATTTCTTCCGCGGTACAAACACGACGGCGTATTCGGGAGGACGATGCTTCGAATCCCCGTCCAGGCATCCAGATTTGGGTTTTCCATGGTTTCCCCAAAACACTCCAGGTGAATGCCGGAATGTTTCCTTCAAAAGGCCATAGCCGAATTCCTTCCCATTCCTTGCCCCCCAATCTTTACCATCTCTAAAGTCCTCGCTGTTAAGAGACGTTAAGCAGTTAAAAAAAATAATGACTGTATGCCATTTTCTCAGCGAAAACTAAAAGGAAAAGAGCAACACAAATTAGATCGCAGCTGCCAATGCTCAAGGGCCGAATGAGGAAAACAACTAACCACCCTGGGTGGAAATATGGCTTCATAGCCAGGCCGCTAAGAGGCTAGCGTGTTAACACGTCTGGAGTACAGACAGGGCGGCGGGGCGGCGCGTGTATACACGTCTGGAGCAGAGACAGACCGGCAAGGCGGCGCGCGTATACACGTCTGGAGCACCTGGGCGCAGTAGTAGCCACGCGCGTTAACGCGTCTACAGCAGTCAAAGGGTTAATAGTTTCAACAACTATTTTATACCAAATAAACTGAATAAGTTGAATAATAACTGCATTAGTGTTTTTAAATAAAGATGCTTTTTCTATTAATAATAATAAAAAACATATCGTACGTACTAGTATATCATCTATTCTGTTGTCATTATTGCTACAAGAGTTAAAATATGCTACAATGTAAAATAAAATTTAATCTAAAATCATATCCTTTAATATCTGTTTATAAGATATTCATAATTCAAAGTGTACCTATTAAGTACAATTCTGTTTCGATTTTTTCTAGAAATACTCTTGTGATAAAGAAAGTGTGCTCGTTAATGACATAATTTTGTTTTTTGAAAATGTCATAGCTAATTTTAGATTTTAAACACGTAGTATACTGGATTATATTTGTGTAATGCGTGGTATAAAATGTTTATTGAATATAGCGTGGGCACCCAGCAAGCCATATATCGAAAATTTATGTAAATGTCACAGATATATTAAGATATTTTTTTTATGAATGTTTCTCGGGAAACAAACTGAGTAATATTTCAGAAGATGGCGACAACGTATGAGATCGCCGAAATATTGTGTAATTATAACACTTCTTTAACTCGGCTAGTCATCCGACAACATTTCATATATTCTGAACACCGAGAGAAACTGCGTTCTTGTGAAACCCAGTAATACCATTATTTATATACAATATTTCGGCAACATAAATCTCCGTCGTGATCTTCAGGTGTAATCGAAAGATTTTCAATTTGGAATTTTATTTAGTTACATAATTGCACGTAGTAGACGAAATGATGGATTCGAAAGAAAGAAAAGGTAACAAAGTATTGATTTGGATTGAACTGCAATATGGAAATTCTAGATGAGAGATTAGAATGAAATTTAACACAGAAATGGAAATAAATGATGGAAAAATCAGCAGGTTTGTTGTTATGAACTGCATAGCGGAAGAACTGTGACTATGTAAGTACACCAATATGTAAGATTAATAAAAAAAAGTTACATTTGTATTTGCAGAGACAGAAGGGTAAAGCTCATTAAGCATGTTGAATGTTTCATAAAATTGCAACATGGAACAAAACAAATCAAGAAATATGAGTCAAATAGAACATTGCGTTTCAAGGATCAAATGTTTTAGTAACTGTAGTTAAATAATTAAAATACTGATAGATTACAGGAAATATATATATATTCACCTGATCATCACTAGCCAATCCAATAATGTAATGGTGTCAACCCTTAAAGTCATGAGTTGAAATAGGATATGAACACGTAGATTTCACGCTAGGTCAAAATTAAGTACCGATATTATAAGTCGTCCAGTCTATGATCAAAGCGTAATTTTCTGGATGATGTAACGTAAATAACTGTGTCTGTCATATTATTAACCAAATACGAAGGTGTTTTTCAACGAAAAGGTAGAAGGGATAAGCATGTCCAGAAACATTAGTAGCAGTAATGTTTCATCCTCCTCCACGATGGAACAGTAATATCATCAAATAGTGCAGAAAGAATCTAACATTATAAATCGTGTTTCTCGTTGTTTCATCTTGTTGGTAGATCAACAAAAATCAGTTTTTGTCTCAAAGGACTTGTCACGATCGAACAACGGTGCACAGACAAGGTTTGAGCTAAAATTATACTGATGTCAAGCAAATTGAGGCAGCCTGCCTACGGGGATTCTGCTATATTGTCCTTACAAGTTTCAAGGTGGTTGAAGA
Organism: Vandiemenella viatica; assembly: GCA_031002005.1. Taxonomy (NCBI): domain Eukaryota; kingdom Metazoa; phylum Arthropoda; class Insecta; order Orthoptera; family Morabidae; genus Vandiemenella; species Vandiemenella viatica. The sequence continues at coordinate 272,936,912 of JARYHS010013630.1, forward strand.
TGTTTAAGAATAGCCCGGAAAATGACCGACAACCCCCGCTCTGTAAGGCCATCCTTAGTCCAACCGCACAACTAAAACTTGACTCGGTGCGTGATTCGTTAAACGCTGACCGCTGAATTTGTGTTACGATTATACCACAGACACTGAAACTTCAAACAGCCATTGCGGACACGGGAGAGGAGATCACCGACACCTGGATGTTCTATCCTGACAATGCTCCTAGCCACACCACTATGGGCGTCCGCGAGTTGTCGGCGAAACACATCTAGACGACGCTGCCTCAACCCCCTTAGGGTATCGACTTGGCTCTGGCAGAATTCTTTTCGTTTCCATGGATAATACCGCCCTCAAAGGACACTGTTTTGAAGGCACTAAGGTGATCCAAGTCTCCGTGACAACAGCCTTGATCGAGGCTCCCGGTGAATCTTTTCGAGGGCGTGTATCGTGCCTCGGAAAAAAACTGGTACAAAACTGTAGAAGTTCGAGGGGCGTAGTTTGAATGTTTCTAAAAGTTTGTAACTATATGTTAAATTTATTATCTAATGATAGAGTGATGTAATAGAGTTGAGGTGGGGTATGTGACGTGTGTTGTGGTTACAGTGTCTCCGCTGAGCGTGCGCCTGCTGGGTGAGAACCAGCCGCTGAGTGCCGGCCGGACGTACGAGCTGGCCTGCCAGGTGGCCGGCTCGCGGCCCCCACCCAACATCACCTGGTGGACCGACTCGCTGCCGCTAACGACCCCCACCACCACCACCGTAAGTAGAAACTGCCACTGGCAATTTATTTAGTATTCTATAGTGCGTTTCCGGTTTGTGGCTCGGACAAAGGGGAGGGGGAGGGGGAGGGGTTGGGTGGAAAGCTACTTAGGGCTACGTTAAAGGAGGTGGAATGTTTTCGCGCCAATCCACGTAGCTTTTTATTATTTTTCATAGTTAAAAACACAGAATAACATGTGAGTATTTGATCCGGGAGGTAGAACGGGGCCAAAACAAGCTCCAGCCTCCACCTACTGGCCGCCTTAACTGCGGTTATTGGGCTGTTTTCGCAGACATCAAGATGATTGCCGGGACGATTCTTAAACTCCGTTTCATAAATTACACTTTTTCCACAGGAAAAATAATGAATTTATATCATACAGAACATAGTTATGCATTTCGCAGACAGATTTCAACACTTGACTTCCTCCATTAGTACGTATTACTACCTGGCAGTAGATATAAAACGCTTGGCGTCAACAAGGTCATGTAGCCGTAAAACCATAGCTTCTAATGTAACCATGCCAGGGGTGGAGTGGGGGGGGGGGGGGGTAACACTCATCAAAGACATCCGAACCCTAATGTTTTGAAAAGGTGTGAAGGAAAATATTTAGCTTCTGTACAGTGGAAATGTCATTTTTACGATATCACCATTCTACATAAAATTACGTGCGAAATGTTGGCCGTAGTGTCTTAATTAAACTATGGAGCTAGAACCTAACCATACCTCAGATTTTTATAGGTTAATGTATGGGCGGCTTCTCTATGAATTCCTGCACCTATAAAATTTCAAACCTCTTAAAATTTTCATTAAATGCTTCGTTATTTGATCATCTTCCTATTTCCAACTCTCCTGAAACGCCACCACAAATAAAACCACAAACGCTGAAATATTAAGTACTTTCAGAAAGCCTCAGGCGGCGTAATTTCTATTTTGCGTAATTCTTCACTTGTGTTATTCCAGGGATCGTGTCAACCTAAACTGTTCGTCGTATTCCTGTGGGTTGTAGTTATGTTTCAATGCGGCCGATACCAGAAGATGAAATTACATTAAAAAACATACGTCAGTTTCGTGACTTCCAACATCGATCAGCTTGGATCAGCAATTTGGATAAATTGCAGCGAAGTGATGTTTTCTTCATATTTCCACCTCTCGTTTTTTCCAATAGTCACCTCTAATAAAACCAAAAGCACTCAAACCTGATGAACCTTCAGAAGATATCAGAAGGCTTACTTTCCGTTTTGCGTAATCACTTCATTTATGTTATTGCTGCAGGGATCATATAAACCTAAACAGTTTTTTGGCTTCTTAGCGGTTGTGGTTAGGTTGAAATCCGGCTTTTACTAGAAGAAAACATTTAATTAAAACCATAACTCATTTTCCTTCTTTGATGTATATCTTCCACTGTCGTTTTCGTGTCCAATGGAAGGAACAAAATAATCTTTTAGTTTATCATTGCTTCAGAAAGCACTGTGATTCGTCTCAATCAATACTGTACATTGGTTTATTTCTATCTGCCAAATTGAATTGAGCGTTGCTCCACATCTTCGCAGATATCCAATGACAAGTACGAGATCAAGGACAGGAGCATAGTTGATACAACACAGTGCCGAATACTCATAAATTCCTTTTTTTTTTAACTGTTTAACGTCTCTCAACGTGGTCTTCAGAGACGGGAAAGGATGGGGGGCAAGGAATGGGAAGGAATTCGGCCATGGCGTTTTTGAAGGAAACATCCCCGCATTCACCTGATTTGGGGAAACCATGGAAAACCCAAATCTGGATGCCCGGACGGGGATTCGAACCGCCGTCCTCCCGAATGCGAGGCCAGAACGCCATAACTTCCAATTTTTTTTTTCATCTGAATTTCTACCACCGAGTATAGCTGATGAATTAAGAAAACATAAAAACATTGGAATAAGACATTGTTTTAAGAGATTTGTAATATTGCTGTGAAATTAAAGATATTATACGGCAGTGGGAATTAATGTGATATTCATAAATTCAATGGCGACATTTTGAAGTTTCCCAGCCTTTACATATTTCGATGGTTTTAATCTCAACAGTGGTGGATATTTACTAAATTGTGGGTGGCAAAAGTGAGGAAGATATTATATGAAATTAGTTAAGGAACATCTGAAGAGGTTGGAACAATTATTTTGTAGGTATTGGAAGTCGATCAGTATTACTTTTATTTCAGTTATTTACCTTTATTGCATAATTGGCATGTTGAAAAGAAAAAATTGTGTGTTACTTTCAGAATTAGAGACTCATAACGCCAGGAAAACACATACGGTTTTGTCATCCTTAACATGAAAAGTTAATAAGTTTTAAACAAGTGTTAATTTTCTGAAATAGCAACAAAAATATATATTTACGAATTTATGACAATATACCAGCGATTGGAGTAATGAAAGTGTATAAAATTTACTGTTTTAATTTAATTTAAGTGCGATGGATTGTACGCATCGGTGACAATGTCCTTACACACCCATTTCCCCCTTTTCCTGCACACACCTACTTTTGTCCTCTCCAAATTTCAGCTTTAAATTGTTTCTACGTTTTTGTAAATTATTCATCAATTCTCTTGGTAACTTACTCCAATCCCTGACCCCATTACGTACGAATCTTCATGAAGCACCCTTGGGCATAAATCGAGTGCCAGTTTGTGGTCATGGTTACCTTCTCCCCTCCATGCATTACTTATAATTCTTACATCAATATGTTTCCATGCCTCATCACCAATATACACCTTGTATATTTGCATGATTCTCTTCACACTCCTCCAGTTTTCCAAAGAATTTCACTGCAGCTTTTTTATCATATCGGTTACTGATTGAGTTCTACGGTAATTTCCAGATACAAATAAAACAGCTCTTCTTTGCAACCCCTCCAACTCTTTTTTTTAATTGCTTAACGTCTCTTAACAGCGAAGTCTTTCGAGACGGGAATGGATTGGGGGGGGGGGGGGGAAGGAATGGGCAGGAATTCGGCCATGGCTCTTTTGCAGGAAGCATCCCGGCATTCACCTGGAGTGATTTGGGGAAACCATGGAAAACCCAAATCTGGATGCCTGGACGGAGATTCAAACCATCGTCCTCCCAAATGCGAGGCCAGAACGCTAACCGTTACACCACCACTTTCGGTTCCAACTCCTGTATTTGATACTGCTTGTGGATATTCAGCCAATTCTTAACTCCTTAACTACATAAACATCTTTTTGTGAAGTAGATATATATAAAGATAATTACCATCAGCACTCATGATAAAATTGAAAGTACGAATTATTGAAAACACTTACATCTATTAAATGTTTATTGTTTTACAGAGGTACAAATATAGTGACATTTCATCAAATGTGTGTTTATTTATATGAATCACATGGAATTTCTAACTGTTTAACAGAAAAGCATATATCTCATAGCATTCGTGTTCATTCTTTAGTTAAACACACATATCTCACAGACAATTCATGAAGGTTCAAAGGAATGACGATGAATCTTCTTTTTTTTTTTTTTAACTGCTTAACGTCTCCTATAACAACTAGGTCTTTAGAGACGGGAAAGGATGGGGGGCAAGGAATGGGAAGGAATTCACCATGGCCTTTTGAAGGAAGCATCCCGGCATCACCTGGAGTGATTTGGGGAAACCATGGAAAACCCAAATCTGGATGCCCGGACGGGGATTCGAACCGCCGTCCTCCGGAATGCGAGGAATCTTTTTCCTTAACGTTAGGAGAGACGTCAGAATATGATTTCAGATTTAATTTACATCTCTTTTCGAATGATATTATTCCTGCTGTGCGGAAATGAACGAAACAAATCCTAGCCATTTCATTATTGAAATCTGTTCTAAAGCATATTTTATTTTTTGGATTGAAAAAGAATTCATTTTTGTTGTATCGTCAAAATCCCTGATGTTGTTCTCAGCATCCTTTTCAAGCTTCTACAGTGTTACGTTTAGGAAAAATAAAAAAAGTTTGTGAATGTGAATGTGCGTGTGCAATCCAGAATCTAGAAGAGGGAGAGCAAAGAGAGACAGAAAGAGAGAGAGGAACGGAAATTGCTTGTCTGACATTCTGGCGGGACATATTAAAGAAATTCCTCAACGTTTCAGTGGACAGCCTTGTGACCATGAGCTACGGAGTGGACAGTTAATTTCCGCAGCGCTGATATTTGAAACCGCGACTAGAACCGAGAATCTTGTGATACATTGGTATAGTGTGGGTAAGACTTCAGTGGCTTGTACGACTTTTGGCTTAATGGAAGCCTGGTAGATAGGCAGTTCTCGATTGTAATATGTTATCTGTGCATGAATTATGTGAAATGCTGGGATCCAGGTTTCACTGAATTGTAATATGCTGTTGATTATGATTTCCACAAAACATATCCTTACAATGTACTTCAGGATTGCATATCTGCTGATTGAATTATGAACAACATTAGCGTCGGTATATTTCGTACCAGAATTAGGGGTTTGAACTTGGACGGTCAGGATGGTTCGATCAATACAAGTATTGTCACAAAGACAAGGTATAACGTACACTCTCGCCTTGCAAGAATCAGAATATCCTTGAGTCATCCCAATCAGGCTTAGAAGATGTGCGCTATCAGTGAAGTAACCTAAAGCACATAAACCGCACAAAACTACATGAATCTGACGCATCTAACAAAATCAAGGTGATTAGACTTGTTTCACATACTTTTTCTCAAATAATCCTTTTTCTTGTCGAAATATAAACTCTTTGCCGTTCCACTCTCATCCCTAATCTCATAATCTTACCAAATATTTGTGAATATATATAAAGATATCTTCTTTCCAGGCTACACATTTTTCACATCTACGGGTAACGTGCAGAACATTTTTGACTGCACTGAATAGATTTATTATTTCCATAAGATTTTTGTTGTAATGACTATAAAGGTTTTTTTTCCGAGATTGAGTGTCAAATCTTAAGGGTTTTGACCGAGATGGCTGCTTCACATTTCTGCAAGGAATCTTTGTAAAAATGGAATCTCATTTACCATCAGCATGATCTTGCATTTATTTTCATACTTAGGGGAAAAAATGACTAAATTATGGTGTTTTATCAGGTCTTTGTATTATATCTTTTCAGTATTGTAAGTATTTTAATAAAATCTGATAAACTATACTTGTGAGTTCAATAACAATTCGCAATCTTTTTTTAAATGTAATCCTTGGATTTACTGAATCTAAATCAATGCAGGGATTGTTCCTTCACTAACGCAATAGTCAATTTCCTACCCATTCTTTGTCACAGTCATCTTCCATCTCAAAAACCCTTAGTTGATGGCTGTATGGCACATGTAGTTATTTTTCGTAACAACGACAGTTAATAAGAGTTAACTTGTAAAAAAAATGTTTATGCTTATTTGTTCTCTTTTTATCCATAAAGTTTACCTTATTCCATTTTAGGACTTTTTAATCTCCATGGGTATCAATCATAGCAACTAAATGAAACAGCAGGCACATGCAAAAAGTTAAAGGAAAGTTTCGCTGCCTCATGTAATTTCCGGAAAACATGAAAAATTCAGGTCTAAATATCTTGATAAGGGATTTGAATGCAGGATTTAGAGGTATCCCATTATGTTAAGGACGCTTAGGCTTCACACTATCCATCAATGGCGTGGGTTTGAAGGTGGATGTAGTAAAAATAAGTTAGGATGAATGCTATAGGCAAAACTGAGACAACTCTCTCATTTAAGTAGGCAGTATCAGATGATATATTGTGAAGAGGACAGTAACTGTATTAGGTGAGATTATAAAATAATTCTTCATTTAAAGTTAAATAAAACTGTTTGATTTCCGGGTGCCAGTGATGTTATGGGGAGTAATAAAAATATGAAGACAGTAGATATGCTACGAACATCATATATTCTACTTTTGCCTTTTGTCCTAGATTCAATATTCGAGTAAGTGGAAATATTTTTTTTTTTTTTTTTTTTTTTTTTTTAGATTAGCGTTACTACCGTTTGAATTAGAATTTCCTGTGTAGTATTTACTTTTATAACGTTCAGAATCGCTTCTGTGAACCTCAAACTCCCAAATAGAAGTGAACTAGTCTAATCTGAAAGATTAATTTCTGCGATTACAACGGCATTAACGAAAGATTGTTCGTAATTATGGTATTCAAACGATTTACAAATTCGTAAATTTATGTATGGTATTATTTAGAAAATAACAAATAGTTTAGATCTGCTGTCCCGCTGGCTTAAATGACACAACGCAATGGCATTATTAATAGCCGTATATTCGTTTTAATTGAGAACAAAGGGATAACATTTTTCAGAACTGAGTAAATTTCATAAAACGTTGAGCTGAGGTGTGAACGCATACTTTTCCAGATTATTTCTGAAATATAAACTTCGCACTGCACTGTAGGTCTAGTCATCGCAGCGTGAGCATCAGACTTGAAGGTGACCCAGAATACACCAGCGATAACTCATCTTCCATCAACATCATCCGGCGTTGAGCTGACGGATAAATGGCAAACATTTGTGGAATGGTAGTTGTTGACAAGCATCTGAAGAGTTAATGCGAGGCATACACTGAGTGGGGTGAAAAAAATTCCGTGAGCGGTTAATTCTTAGGTCGGGCATTTGGGAGGAAGCGACTTCCAATCCCCATCCAACTATCCAGATTTCGGTTTTCCATCGTGTCACAAAATCGCTGCAGGCAAATGCAATGACGGTTGAGTCAAACGAGCAGGTATTACATTGTTATATACGTGTCATCTTTGACTCGCCCGTATAACTATTAATTACATATACGAAGCTGGAGCATTCGCCTGGAGTGAATTCGGGAAAACAAGGAAAACAAGGTAAACCCGAATCAGGATGACCGGACGGAGATTCGATCCCACCTCCTCCCGAATACCAGGACAGAGCATTACCGCTCATCCAGCGCGCTCGGAGCTTAACATAGATCAAATGGTGTAGCTACTTCTACAAACTAGTTTAGCATCTGAATTTTTATCAGCATTTTTCACAAGTCAACTAACGTTTCGTACGAACTTTAAATTTAGTAACCAACCTCTGGAAAGAGGAAACGCATAAACGCATACGCGTTTTCCATAACTACTTTCAAATGCGTGGTTACCTGACTTGTGATTGTAAATTATTATTTTATAACTAATTACTTTTCTATTACTATTATGCAAAACTGTAAACTACTTCGCAGATAAAGATGAACTTCAAACTTTTTAGTGGGTATCAGTATTACTACTGTTACGTTCTGAGCAGCTGGTACTACAATACGTTTCTGGGATGAACTAGTTTCTTTGATTCATACTGCAAGTGATACATTACAGATAATATTTAACGACCATAATCAAGCTTCAGTCATTATCAACGAAAATTGATGTTGTTTGAGTAGTTGATAATTATTACTTCCGAAATTTTAATTGCCACGCAGGAAATTAAAAATCTGCGACGTAATTGTAAATAAATGTCTTTTAAAAATTGATTAAAAATCGGAAGCTATGAGGCGGAACTGTCGATATTACTAAATTTGAAAGAAAAGACCTCGATTCATTAAATCAGCAGTCGCTGTGGTCTCCCCTTTTATCAGGCTTCCTGAAATACCTAATATACGATACGACCACACAGCGCTCGCCCCAGCACTCCTGACATGAATGGCGACAGTACATCAAAGGGCGTCGCAGCAATTTAATTTTAAGTTCACGGATAAAGTATCTTGTTACATGCCAATGCGCACTTTTCTGTTCCTCCCGCCGCATACAATATTCTTGTACCAAAATTTTGCGTTAGCTCTATCCACGACAAATAGCGTTGTTGAGCCGAATGCTGATTTTCTTCTCAAAGGTGATCGTGTATCTTTAGAACATTGTTGCAGTGCCAGATATAGGGGGGGGGGGGGGAGGCAAACCGGGGCTCTTGCCTCGGGCGACAACTTCAAGGGGGCGCCAAAATCATGTGTTGGTAGCATCTTTTTATAAGCGCCATGGCGAAATACCTTTTTTTTTTAGGTAAAGCGCCGTGGTACACTGACCGCCGCGGCAACTTGAAAGGACGGAAAATTCATTGTTCTGTGACAGAGCGGCCTTAATACAAAGCTATACGCACGGAATGGAATTCATTCCGTCATTGTTAGCGGAACTCCCGATATTCTTGGATTTAAAAATTTTGCCATTTGATGTTCGCATCCTTGCAGCTGCGTTCGAGTGATTAGCCCAGTTTTGTTTTAATATCTACTCTTGTGCTGAACGAGTTTAAATATTTATTACTGGAAACGAACAATTAACAGGTAAGGAAGAATCTATCTTTATCAAATATCTCAGCGTTTCTCATCATTTGTCAATCCGAGGACCAGTAAAATGTCAAAAAAATCGAATCATTAACATATATGGACCTTATTTCATACCTCTCTATATATTATGAACCAAACCTATCAATTGTTATTAGCATATACCGCCGTTTCTCAAGACATATAGCTTCCATAAAGCACTCATAAAACGTCGCTCTCCGAAAACGTATTTAGGGAATACCACATATACCAGAATATACCAGATTTTTTTTATGGTAGTTGAAATATTAATTGTTTTTAGAAAGTTTGGATTACTAGCTTATTCTCGCTTACAGTCTTATACAGGACGAGACGATATCATTTTTTTTTTGTATTTCACTAATATTTTTTGATATGATGCCTTTGAGAATCAAATTTTTAAAATACTGCCTACGGATAACTTGCACCAACTTCACATACCACAGATTGGAGACGCTGAAATATATTATAACGTTAACTTATTTCTTTCTGTCTCATTACTGTGTTTGTTAGCGCTTAATCCACAGTATAAAATAATGGAAATTTTCCCCACGCCTTGTCTCTCACATCAAATACATTAAGATGATGGAACCGTTCTAGCAAGCAGATACTCCAAGGACTTAGACGCAATTGATTTTAGCCCATAACTTGCCGTGTTTAAACAAAAAACTCAATTTTTTATTGGAATCGAAGAAACCACTAGTCCATTCTAATTTTTGCAACACATGTGTAAAAATGATTTGCAGGAAGCCTTTCCTAATATTTGTATAGCTCTGAGAATATACTGCACGTTACCAACGACGTCCGCAAGCTGCGAACGGAGTTTCAGTAAACTAAAATCATAAAAACCTACCTGCTATCAACAATGAGCCAGGAACGTCTTTCTAGCCTCACGAACTTATCAGTCGAAAATAGAACAGCTTATGAGACAAATTTTGATGAAGTTGTAGACTATTTCGTGGAAATGAAAGCTCAACGAATGAAGTTGTAGGAACATTTAGTGCAAATTTTGCTAGGGCCTAAGAACTGCAATTATCAGTAGTCTGGCTCGTGCGTTACGTATTCTGGACCGAGCGGGGCGGTGTAACGGTTAGCGTTCTCGCCTAGCATTCGGGAGGACGGCGGTTCGAATCCCCGTCCGGGCATCCAGATTTGGGTTTTCCATGGTTTCCCAAACCACTCCAGGCAAATGCCGGGATGCTTCCTTCAAAAGGCCATGGCCGAATTCCTTCCCATTCCTTGCCCCCATCCTTGCCCCCCATCGTTTCCCGTCTCTAAAGACCTCGATGTTAAAAAAAAGAGACGTAAAGCAGTATCAAAAAAAAAAACGAATTCTGATTGTGCGTATTATATATAATGCAAGCAATAAAAGAACTCATTTCCTATTATGTCTTTTGCCTTTTTTTATCATGTTACTTTAATAGTACCCAACTGAGTGTGTGTGTGAATGGGGGGGGGGGGGGCGCCAGCGTGAAGTTTTTGCCCCGGTTCGGAAAAATCCTAGATCCGTCACTGCATTGTTGATTAACAACCATTACAATAAAAAAATGCAAATCGTTGTAATATTTTCGTGGTTTCATTTTAGAACTTGTTAAAATCCGGAATGTTGCCGACTATATAAAAAAAACTGGAAGAAACTCAAAACGAAAACAGTGATACCTTGTAGATCCCAGAAATTGCGGTAATGGTGAAAGTCAAAGAGTGTACAAATCCGGTTGTTATGAAGCATTTATCTTGTTAATAAAATTAACCCAGAGACTTCCAAACTTTATTATCCTGCAGTCCACATGCCGAACATGTTTTTACTTTTATTATATATATATATATATATATATATATATATTGCAGCTGATATTGTGCTGTTCAGATATTTATTGAAACGATAGAATCAAAAATCTTATTTTTATATTTATTACAAACACTAGAGCACCATAACATTGCGAATATTTTAGTAGGATGAAAATGTGATTCTAAAAAAATAGTTCTAAGTTAAAAATTAATTAAATTAAAATTAAAATTCAACACGAAGTTGGCAAATATTTGGAGTTATGACAATAAAAATGAGAATTTTGTGAAATTATTTTAATTTTCATAAAATAAAAAATGAGTGGTGAAATATATAATTTCCACTTTCAGTTACTTTTAACCCATTTCTTTCTTCCTTATGAAGATTGGTTACTGCACTGAAGTACTTTCCATGAAGTATTATAATGTAGAAGCTATAAAAAGCTTTCTTGCAATAGTTCATAATGTAGCCTAGGCAGCATGTGCAGACAGCTGTCTGAAGTCAGAACAGCTGATACCCCTATTTGACTGCTCCTTACATTCTTCGTTAGTGCTTATTTCGATCAGTTCTTCTTGTAGTACGATATCAGATTCTTCTGTGGCTCAATATGGATCTATAAACCAGTGCTGTGTTTTCATAGTCAAACATCCTCAAACCCGGTTTTGAAGTAGGCGTAAAAAGCACTTAAACGTTGAAAGTCAGCATCCTGCACGTTTGTCGGTGACAAGTTGGGTAACTGGGAAACTTTGTGCCTTCCCATACTTTCCTTGAATTGATTAACCCTGTGAATAAAAGCAGATATTATGGACCTTTTTTATTAAATTCAAACGGAGACCTCGTAATTACAAGGAAACCTAATAAAATTTACTATAAGTATTTTAAGTAAGTAATATCTCTTTTTCATTATATCTGTCTTGAAACGTTGAGCTTACTTTACGAAACTTCTGTATACACGACGACTGTGGGTCTATCCCAGTTTACATCTCGTGCACCCCAAGATCCCTTTGTAAGACAAAATTGACCATTGGAGATCGATATAGACCGCTTTGGGAACCACTGGTTTAACTTTTTTTTGTGTGTGTTTTTTTTTTCCCTACTGCTTTACGCCTCGTGGACGGCTAAGGTCATTAGAGGTGGGATGGGGATGGGGACAAGGAATGGGAAGGAGTTCGGCCATGGCCTTCTTGAAGGAAGCATCCAGGCATTCGCCTTGAGTGATTTGGGGAAACCATGGAAAAACAAAATCTGGATTCCCGGACGGGGATTCAACCCGGCGCGCGACATCCTCCCGATTGCGAGGCCAGAACGTTAACCGTTCACCCTCCAAGCTCGGTACTGATTTAACTTAACGTGCAGGTTGCAACCTCTCTACTTATCACAGATCAATGAGTAATGAAAATTTCTTCCTTATGAATTCATGGAAACGGTTTTTCCAGTTTACTGATGAACAATACATTTTACAGCTCGGAGATAAAAATACTGCTAAAAATGAGTTTGCAGGATTGCTGCATATTGATTGCGAGCCAACAGGCTCGGACACTGTCCATTTTACACTCGGTAAAACAGACTGAATATGCAGCGCTCTGCGAAAGGCGTATCCATCAGACTAGAACAAACCTGAACACGCTGAACAACCTCGACAGCGTATGGAAACACAGACTACACTATACAGCATTGTTAGTTCACCCAGTAACTAGCAACTGCTAGTCGTAATTAATATGACACTGAATAACTTTACATATTAATAAAAATTGTTTGGAAATTTTTTATTGTGTACAGAATTTAACAAAAAAACTACCGTGAGTAGCTAATAAAATGAAATATGTTATGATGGTATCCTGGTAAAATTGTTGTCTGTATAGACTCAAGATTTTGCGACGTGTTGGAAGAAGAGTATACTACAAAATGGGAACTATTTGGATTACAGAACCATTTATAAGGCCACAGAGAACCACGTAACATTGGCCACCAGGTTAGACAGACGGCCAGTGTGGATAATGAGTTGGAGAGGGCATGAGCTATACCCGAATTCAGATCCGGAATTGTGAAACAATCAGAGGTGTAATGATTGTGTTGCCACCTGTCGGCGTAACTTAATTTATTTATGTCCTTATGGCTTTACGCCTCGTCGACGTCGAGGTCATTACAGGTGGTATGTGACTAGGGACAAGGAATGGGTAGGAATTCGGCCATGTCTTTTGAATGAAGCATCCCGGCATTCGCCTGGAGTGATTTGGGGAAACCATGGAAAACGCATATCTAGAAGCCCGGATGGGGATTCGAACCGGTGCGGCGTCTTCCCTAACGTGAGGCCAGAGCGTTACCGCACACCCACCACGCTTGGTATGTAGCTAGTGGTCTGTGTGGTATGTGTGGACTATTATTGTTTCTTAAATGTGTGGTTTATGAAGCGGAGATTGGGGACAGTCCCAGAATTTGCTTGGATTACAGGAAATCGCCTAATAACCGCAATCTGGATCTCCAGTTCGCGAGTACCAACACTCGAACCAGGCCCCGTCATTCCTTCCCGTTCCAGTTTGGTGAAACTTAAAGACCATTCTTGGTATGTCATGTATTTTGTAGATTGCATGGTTCACTTTTACGGACTGGAATGAATTCAGCGATATAATAATCGATGAAAGACAGACTTACGGGCGTCAATAATATTGCAGTTAATGGTGGGTCCACTTTCTGAAACACTTGTGGCCGTCCATTGTGTTCCAGCGGACTGGAATGCACTAATGAGGTGAGACGAGGCAGTGGTAACCGAGTAGACGTGGAGAGCAGTCCGGCTAACGAAGCTCCCTGCTATTGTTCAGACTAGCCGCATTATCGACAAGCGAGATGAATGTTCGCCCTACTCGACTCCGGCAGCTTCTTGCCTGCGCAAACACCGGCCGACCCCAAGTAATTACACAACTTCACTGTTTTACTTGTGGCCATAGCGGGAAGGTGGTCGGTCGAAGCGGTGACGGCCAGATTGCTGACACTGCGCCTCAACGCTTAATATTCTGGTCGCGGTGTAAATACAAACATAACGATCGGACTAACGAGAAGATGAACCGACATTGATGACAGGTACTGCAACTGAGGTACTGCTCTCTGTTGACTCCCGCATTTTACGGCAGTTTAATGGTGAGGTTTTTAAAGAAGATACTTGTATCTCAATCACATGGTGAATACATAAATAACGTATAAATGAACATTTACATTTCTCTCGACAGATTAAGAAACGATACTGAATAAATGAACATTTACCTTTTCACTTAACAGATTAAGAAACGATGCTGAAGAACTCAAAACGTTTCAACGGTACGTTGGCCTTCAGCATTCTCCATATTATAGCCCTCCCCCTGAATATTGCTCCGCTTTAACAAAACCTCCTGTTTATCACATTTTTCTGTACGAACCAGTAATACCTTAACATGTCGAGATAATTGGTTGTAAAATAGCTATGTAAGGTTACGGAAACAGATAAAAATGTAAATCTAAATATTTTGGTTTAAGTGTCGTCTTGATGTCAAGCTGTCTGGAAGTAACGACACATCATCAGATCATTATTACCATAATTACTATGGTTACAGATTGGAATCTACGTTTGCAAAAACATTCTATTTTATGACCGAGCGTTGTCCGTGAGTGGTAACGCTGTAGTTTCGCAATCGAGAGGGGTGGGTTCCAATCCCCGTCCTGTCATCCAAATTTGGATTTTGTATTGTTGCCCCAAATTACTCCAGGAGAATCACGGGCTGGTTCCTTTAAAGGCCATAGCCGAATTCACTCCCGTTCCTTGCTCCTAGACCTTTTTCGCCTCTATTCACTTCGGCGTCGACGTCATACCGGAATAAAAGAAAAAGCCTCTGAAAAGTGTGAAATCGTTTATTTTGTGCTATTGTGGTTGCCCATCGAAGTTGCAGACGTGTATGATTACCAACCAGGTTGAACATAAAACTGATTGTTTCATTTCACGTAAGGGACTTTAGTGTATTACATTATCATAGTTTAAAACATCTGTGGGACATATTTGCTTATAAAACTTCATCTACTCATCGAGTTGTTCTTAAGAATGAAGTTCACTAGCGCAATGAAACAGTAATACCTGATTAACCACTTAATGTATTCCTGATTGTTTAAATCCTTCTATAAAAAATAGTTAATTAATGACTTTTGACGATATTTCAGAAGCTAATAGACTAGAAGAAACATTATCTATCTATCGTCAGCTACGGAACCATTATATTATTTAATTAAATGTAAATATGTTTTAACGATTAAAGTAGATGTCACGAACCTTTCCATTACACTGTCACGCGTAATCTAGTAGCCTGTATGATGCTTTAAGGGATTGAAGTTACTGGTATTAAAGATGATTAAGACATGGATATAGGTTGATACAAGATCTCATAACTGATTAATGTACTTTCGGAGAAACCGTTGAATATATTAAGTCGTTAATGAAACTGTACGTTGTAAGGTGTGTATGATACAACAGTTGAATAGAAATTAAAAAATTATATTCCAATGGAAGAGAAAAACCACTGCGTCAATATTCTTTTTTTTTTTTCCGCAAGTAAGCGTAAATTCTTTATGTGAAAACCCCGTATTTTGAAAGGTTTCAGGTGCTTAACTGTTTTGCAGGCCACATTTTCTCCCAGATTTTTTACTAATTTCATTCATCACATACAATTGTTTCTCAAGGTTTCATATTATTTATTTTAACGTCTTCATCATGGTTGTTCCGTTTCAGATATGAAATCTATAACAAAACAAATAAAACGAAAATATTTATTAGAAACGGAGTATCAATTTGAAAGTTTTATGAAGATTTCCGATTAACTAGTAGGAAACTATGCTGATTTTGCTTAACGTATGTAATTAAAAGTTATAGCAATAAAGTAATTCCTCTGTAAGTATTGACATATTTTTCTTTCGATTTATGTTTCAGCAGCACGTAACTCTTCATTACAACGTGAGGATTGCATAGTCAATTTCACTACTTTAAAAGATATCTTTCTCTCATGAATTACGTGCCCGTGCTAATATTTTTTAGAAGTATCATGGGGTATTGTCAGTATTAGCTAAAGAATTTAGCGTTAAGGGGAAATTGATATCTAGCCGATTATATCGCCGATTAAACATTGGAACAGTTTACAGTAATGTAAAGATGTTAAGAATTGCAATATGCTACGATGAAAAGTTTCGATTTACATCACCTATAAATAATAGTATTATTAGTACTACATTGTTTAGAATGCATCATTTCTGAAAAAAAAGAATTTATAATCTAATTTGTACCATCAGGAGATAAGTAGCCTTCAAATGCACATGGCTATTTTTCCGGTGTCCTCAGAGCAGGGGGAAACTTTCTTATAGGTTCCGTTTTGGAGAAAAACCTCAGTCTCGCTAATAGTCTCTGATGGTATCGAGCCTAAGAAAAAAAGGTTTAATAAGAGCCAGTGCATCTTCCTTACGTTTCAGACGAGCTCCGACGGCAACGTGACGACGAGCGTCCTGAACCTGACGCCGAGGGCTGAGGACTCGGGCCAGCAACTGTGCTGCAGGGCTGCCAACCTGCTGCTTACCCCAGACGAGATCTCTCAGCCGCTGTACGACTGCTGGACTCTGCTCGTCCGCTGTGAGTGCGATACTTGTTAATGTCTCCCCCTATAAACTCGTTTCGTGTAAAATCTATGCATCTGTATGAATAAGGTGTCTGTCTATCAGTGCAAGGTAATAATTGCCTTATCTGAGACATTTCGTCTTGTCATACCGCTATCGAAAGGTCGGATTTATTCATGATACAACGTGTTGGTATTTGGAGGCCACTCGCTGAGCCCGACACCACCCAGTTAGGCAAGATGTGTTGCCATCTGTGCACCATAAATGTGTTTTTTGTCTGAGTAATGTGTAGTTAATGAGGTGGAGATTGGGGCAGTCCCGGCATTCACTTAGGCGATGGCTGAAAACCACCTAAAGACCGCAATAGGGACATCCAATATGAGCGGACCAAGACTCGATCCTGCCCCGCTATTCGTCCCAGATCCAGTGAGCTTCGCCTGGGCGCAATGAGCAACACTGGCGGATTACCTTACTTGTGACGTAATCACTTCATGTCAGTGTAGCTTTTTACGAAACCAATCTTTTTATATTCACCATCTTACTTCCCTTATTTCCTGTACACATTCTACAAAACAAATTGAATCTCTTACTGGAACTGGCATTAAAAAGCACTAGATTCTACATTAAGCATATCAGTTTGCTGATGTAGTGTCGCATGGCGTATCAGTGTCAAAATGCTAAAATTAAAAATCCCAACATATATGAAAATAATAGCTTACCCGAATGTTCATCACCTTACTCTTTACTCTTTTTTTTCTAAACGTGTGCAAAAATTTCAGTTTTATGCTGTGGGCAGGTTACACCCATTTTGGATTTTGTAAATATATTTATCGAAATTAGAAAATTAATTGAAAACTAAATATGTTGTCATTTTAGAAACATACTTGTTTCTTAGAATCTAGTGGGTAATAAACTTATCGTAGTTCAACGTCGTGTGTTGCTTGTTTGCCGCACCGACAGCTTTGAAACTTTTTCTTTCCGATTTTTTTCCTCCAGTTTTCTTCAATCCATATAGTCAACAACGCTCCGAATTTTGAATGAATTTCGATACGTTGTAAAGAGTTGAATTTGATGTAAAGATGATTATTAGCAGCACCATTTCAATTTTGTCCTATTTGGCCAGTTTTTTTCAGACAAATTTTAATACATTTTTTTCTCACTCTATAATCCCTATTCCACTCCGCATTCTATGTGCAATTACATTTAGTTTTTCTCACATTATGGGTCGATTTAGGCACTTTTATTTTCCCACGTCGTTGCATTTTCTGATTCAAATACCCGTAATTTTTTCAAACTGTTTAGGGGAGATTCCAATTTTCTATTATATTGTAGTTATGATTTTTTCAAATTTCAATAGTTGGAACTTATAGGAACATTCTTACAGTCTCAGAAAACTACTAGAAAAGAAAATTCTGCAAATCGCCAATTTACACCTCTTGTGTTATTGTATCAGCAGCTACTTGAATTGGTAGAACATAGTAAGTTATGTTAGAAGCTGACTTTCTTCCTCTACAAATTGACATCTACATAAAAAGAGTTAGTCACTTACTCTACCGTCCACGTGAAAAGATATATTCAATTTAATATCGTAAAATTATGCTGAAACTCCTTTTAACAGGATTTGTTGAAGCTTGAATACGTTATCGTTTCTGGAGCCAAATAATGTGTTAACTTCTCTGCGAGTTAATGTTTTATTGTACTTTTTACTAATCATTTTACTTTATTTACCAAACAAACCATTCAGAAATTTTGGTTGAATTCTACATGTATCACCATAATGTCCTGTTCTACCGGTGTAAATTGCAGTCTCTCACATACTTTTTCAATAATTCTTCCCAAATATGTTTTACGTACATAAATAACGAAGTTCAAGGAAAATAAGACCATCACTCACCAAAGTAGAAGGCAGGCAGTAGACCGAGCGTGGTGGTGTAACGGCTAGCGTTCTGGCCTAGCATTCGGGAGGACGGCGGTTCGAATCCCCGTCCGGGCATCCAGATTTGGGTTTTCCATGGTTTCCCAAATCACTCCAGGCAAATCACTTCCAACAAAGGCCATTGCCGAATTCCTTCCCAATCCTTGCCCCTCATTCTTTCCCGTCTATAAAGACCTCGCTGTTAGAGAGACGTTAAGGAGATAAAAAATAAAAAAGCAGGCAGTAGAAGGTCTGCTACGAACACACGAAATACCTTTTCGTTTAAAGGCGGATGGACCAATTTGGCAGTGGGGCTGTATACCAGTCATACGATAAACCTGGATGTGTACACACCTATCTTGACAAATAATCCGTCCCTCTCTGCATGAAAAGGTATTTCGGGTTTCCTCGTAAACTTATGTCTGCCTTCAGTTTTTTTCTACACTTCCTAATACCCGTATCCCTTTCTTAGTATCGTTATATATACGAAACTTTATTCACCAAACACTGAGGCACAGAAATTGAAAGTATAAAAACCTGAAATGTTTTAAAAATTCATGTAATTCACATATATACTGGAGAGTCAAAGAAACTGGTTTAGGAATGCGTATGCAAACGCAGAGGTATGTAAACACTTAGAGTACGGCGCTGTGGTCGGCAACGCCTATATAAGACAACATGTGTCTGGCGCAGGCGTTAGATCGGTTACTGCTGCTACAATGGCAGATTATCACGATTAGAGTGAGTTTGAACATGGTGTTATAATCGGCGCACGAGAGATGGGACACAGCATTTCCGAAGTATCGATGAGGTGGGGATTTTCCCGTACGACCATTTCACGAGTGTACAGTGAATATCGGGAATCCGGAAAACATCGAATCTCCCACATCGCTGGGGCCTGAAAAGATCCTGCAAGAACGGAACCAATGACGACTGAAGAGAATCGTTCAGCTTGACAGAAGTGCAACCCTTCCGCAAATTGCTGCGGTTTTCAATGCTGGGTCATCAACAAGTATCAGCGTGCGAACAATTCAACGAAACATCATCGATATGGGCTCTTTGAGCCGAAGGCCCACGCGTGCAGCCTTGCTGAATGCACGACACAAAGCTTTACGCCTCGCCTGGGCCCGTCAACACCGACATTGGGCTGTTGATGATTGGAAACATGTTGCCTGGTCTGCCGAGTCTCGTTTCCAATTGTATCGCGAGGATTGACGTGTATTTGTATGGAGACAACCTCATGAATTCATGGACCGTGCATGCCAGCAGGGGACTGTTCAAGCTGGTGGAGGCTCTGTAATGGTGTGGGGCGTGTTCAGTTGGAGTGACATAGGACCCCTGATACGTCTAGATACGACTCTGACAGGTGACACGTACGTACGCATCCTGGCTGATCACCTGCATCCATTCATGTCTATTGTGCATTTCGACGGACTTGGGAAATTCCAGCACGACAAAGCGACACCCCACGCGTCCAGAATTATTTAAAGTTAAAAATTGTAGAGGGCAAATGTAGGGGGGTGCAGGAAAGGGGGAAGATAGGTGTGTAGGGAAATTTCCACCGGTAGGTGTGTAGGGAAATTTCCACCGGAGGGTGTGCTCCATTGCAATTAAATTAAATTAAATTGCTACAGAGTGGCTTCAGGAACACTGTTCTGAGTTTAAACACCTCCGTTGGCCACCAAACTCCCCAGACATGAACATTATTGAGCATATCTGGGATGCCTTGCAACGTGCCGTTCAGAAGTGGTCGCCACCACCTCGTACTCTTACGGATTTGTGGACAGCCCTGCAGGATGCATTGTGCCAATTCTCTCCAGCGCTACTTCAGACATTAGACGAGTCCATGCCACGTCATGTTGCGGAACTTCTGCGTGCTAGCAGGGGCCTTACACGATATTAGGGAAATGTACCAGTTTCTTTGGCTCTTCAGTGTATATTGTATACGCTGTGTAAATAGCGTTACTGAATGGCAGTTACAGCTGTAGATAGAGAACTTCTTCTTTCATTACGTGATCACAAGTTTTATGACAGTGCGGTGTCCATGAGAACATTACTGCAATATGGCACAGCAGAGTTTTCCGTGTGGCCCGTACCGAGACTCTGAAATAAGGTCTCTGAGACTATATGGATAATTCGGAGTGCAGCTATCGACAGGTTATTCCGTCTCTTCAGTCTGATAGCTCAACCAAAATGTATTTAATACGATATCCATCAGGAAGTATCTACCGTTTCTGTGCGGTAACAAATATCGTTCTGCATCCACTGTCACTGAGTAAACACGATCGGGAGACATTACGATTGACATCCTTCAGCCAATCCATTAATGGCACCACTAATCGGAAGTTCGAGTTTGGGTCAACAGACGAAATCTGCCGCTGTTTCATTAGTACAAAAGATGAGGGAGGAGTGGATAAACATCATATTTCAGCCCGTGTGTGGTCTTGGGGCCTGTCGCTCTATTGTTACATTTCACAACGTAGTGAGTAAAAGAAATATTTGTGTTCATCGTAAACAACACAAAGATTTCTGTTTTTGTTAGTTATAATGACCTTGCCTAGGTATTTGTAATTACGAACGAAACTGTTGTTGTATTAAGATGGTCAAGATACTCAGTGGAAAGTAGTGGGAAGAAATAGAACACTAATATCTTGTTTCGCGGAATAGAACGCCAAATCGTACACGCTCAGCATATAAGTATCCTCATTCAACTCAATAACTGATTTTCACACACAGTTACCACTTCGTTTGTTCGGAGGTACCTTTACGAAATTCGAGGTACAAAATTGTGGAATTCGTAGATGACTTACTTAAAAAAGATGTTTTAAAACTTGTCTCTAGGGTCAGGAATAACTTAAATGTTTTAACAAATTATTCTTATGGATTCTGACATAATGGTTACTGGATATGTTAGCTATATTTCGTTCAGGCGTTCAAACCAATTTTGAAAGATAAGTGAATTACATGACAGGAAACTCATTTAGTGATTTTTGTAACTTTTAATTCTGTTTATCGTATTACGTGTAGTGGGCTGCGTAAGAAATAACTTAATTAATAATTGTTCTTGTAGAAAAATTCAGTTCCTATTATATTTATAATATCACAGTTAAGCATAAAAGATGATTTTGTCGTTACAGCAGATTAATTCATGGGCATCTTGACAATTCTCGCGGAGTAAGAAAGCACACTTTTTTCGTTGAGCTCTGTGAAAGGAGGCGTTATCGCCCAGATCGTGTTCTTTGGAGGCTGGCGAGCAATTTCCATACGGCGGCAATTAACTGCGTGTCCGATAATCCGGCACAGTGTGCTCGCATACCGGGGGCCTTTGTGCTGGCCGCCTTTGTTACCATTGTCACTGCGATCGATGGGCTCAATGGGCCGCGCCGAGCGACCGGCTGATTAGAATTAACGTCGACGGCGTCCGCCCGCCTCGTCTCTTGTAGCTGTCGCGCATGTTCTTTCTTTGAACAGACGGACGTGAATGACTGACTGGCTGTGCAACGCCCGCAATGACAACGACCGTGGCCTTCTACGATGCTATTGTCTACCTCCCTGTTTGTTGCTTGCGTCCCAAACGAATACCGGCATGCAACCAGTAG
This sequence comes from Vandiemenella viatica, assembly GCA_031002005.1. Lineage (NCBI taxonomy): Eukaryota > Metazoa > Arthropoda > Insecta > Orthoptera > Morabidae > Vandiemenella > Vandiemenella viatica. The sequence goes on from JARYHS010013630.1 coordinate 272,958,891, forward strand.
GCTCAAAAATTAGACACGCATCATGTGCAGACGCACGCACGCGTTCACGAAGACATATTGCCACTAGTTGACAACAGCAGGTGTCTATTTTACCTCTACAGGTGCGAAACGATGACGCACATTGTAAAGATATTTTCATTCACGTCATATTCATACCTATTAATTAGGTAATTCAGCGCATCTTGAAATTAGCTTCCCACTTCATTTTCGATGCTTGGCTATCGCACACGACAGTCATTTGGCACCCGCCAACCACGAGGTCCTGTCGTATGACCCCTTCTGTTTTTATTGTTCGCAAATAATCTTCCTGGAAACTTATCCGAAAAGGTTCAGAGCGTTTTATTTGCACGCGACACAAACCTGAGTAAAAAAAAAAAAAATCTAGAATTTAATACTAATGAAGTACTTAGTGAAGCAGCAAACTGGTTTACGGTAAATTAAAACTTGATAAAAACACATTATATTGGGATTAAAACAGAAGATTTTGTGCAGCACGATTTACATATAAACTATAGAAACAAAAGTTTGGAATATAAAATTTCTTGGTATTCAAATACATGAAAATCTCAGTTCAAAAGAAAATGTCACATTACTACTGAAGAAGTAGTAACACAGAAGCAATAACACAATTTTCTCTAACAGCTACCGAAACAGGTGTAATCCTCTCACTTTCATTCAGTCATGTCAAAGGGCTTATTTTTTGGAGTAAACTTTTCAAAAAGTAAAAAAGTTCTCATAGTACAAAAAAGAGAAATTAGTGGTGTGTAAAACAAAGAACTTCTTGCAGAAAACTCGTTAAAAATCTCAATATTCTTGCAATAATTTATCAGTATAGTGATACTCCCGTGTGCTTTGTCATAGAACATTTTAACTTGTTCACATAGAATTCACAGCTACACTATTTAAATACAAAAAATTACGTTCTGCAAAATACAAACATCACTCTAATTCAATGGTTCCCAAATAGTTTTTACCGAGTACCACTTCAAGAATGAGCTGAACCTAGCGTACCCCCTTATAGCCACATTTGCCTCTGCGTTCATTCCAGTCTAGTGCTTTACACAGCCACAGCATTACAGAAATGTAATTCACACACACACCGTTTGACTGTCTTAAAATATATTTTGGCGGTAGTAATGTTTGCGTAATTGTTTTTTTTAATTGTCTTATTGAATACCTCAGTCAAGAGAGAACCTTCCGTACCCCCGGGAGCAACCTCACGTACCCCTGGAGGTACGCGTACCACTAATTGGAAACCACAGCGTCTAATTAGTACAATCAGTAGTTAATTATTCTGTTTAATAAACTATCTAAAAGTATAAACAATTTGTAGATAATGATATTTACAGAAAAAATGAGAGATTTTCTAATTGGTAGCTCCTTCTATCCCATACAGAAATTTGTAGAAAAGAATTAATTTTAAAAATGACTAATGGAAAATTAAGTTGAAAAAATGTTTATTTTTAATAACGTAATGTTTATGTTACTAAATTTGTATTTGTTTTTATTGATTTAATGTTTATTTTGCATTTTATTTCATTCTTTATCTTTGTTTGTTACTTATAACAATACTTTTCACTATGACTACTATTCATCTTGTATGTGTACACATTAATCACGACACGTTTCACAACCCGGAGGTTCATTTTCAGCACGGATCTATAGAGCAAGAGTGATAAAAAAAATTAAAAAAATAGTAAATAGACTTTCAAAAGGATTGCCGTGCGCGAAAGAATGGTGATAATATATTGCATTGTTTTACTGTTATTCCCTCTGTGAAATGTAAAATATTCTACAGAATCACTGTGTTAGTTCGTACTGTTTATTTGGAACTTCAAAACTGTTGTTTTTCTACAACTAATAAAAGAATTCAGACTATACGACCAAGTTATCTGCTACATGTTTTGAAAATAATAAACCTTTAATTGAGTAACTCGTTAAGTTCTTTGTTTCAGTTGTATGGAACTGTTGATTAATTTAACAATTAACGCTGCTTTCATTAATTATCATTCGTTACAAAGGGCTTCTCACAATTATCAGTCCCGAACATTCATTTTAGTCTGATTCATTGGAAGTGGTACGTTTTTTTCATTTATTTTTCATAATACATCATAATGGCTGGTTTAATATAGCTACTTTGCGGGTCTCTTATATACAATTTACTAAACAGGGAAAAATCAGCAGACAATCTTACTAATGGATGTGGTGCCATTTACGCTTTAAAACGACTCTGCAGCAGTTAAATGATTGAAAACATATCTAAATACTTTCCTTAATCTTTTTCAAGCTCTTTCACAGTATGTTTTACATGAAGTTACTACTCCTTTGTTTATTGCTAACGCAGAGAAGCTTTATGCTTAACTTTATTTTGGTCATATAGCTAGAAACTAACACTGTTTATTTTATTTTTTTACAGACTAAAGAGACGATTTGCTATCAAATTTTTATCACCTAATTTCTAAGGGTAGAAAAACGATATAAAAAACTGTCGTAAGAATTGGTCTCGTATCGCAGAAATCACATGCCAGTTGTTCAGAAGGAAGTGTGCTTACCTCCTTTGCTAGTGCCTTGAAATGTGGTCGGAAGCAGTGATCTGTTTTTTGTAGACAGTCCCATCGTAGATCTGGAGCTGGGCAGCAACATCAACGGCAGCGCCATTCGAGAGGGCGTCGACGTCTACTTCGAGTGCAACGTGCGCGCCAACCCGTGGATACACAAGGTCGTCTGGAGGCACAACGTGAGTACCCACCACCACAAATAAACTACGCAGATGTTTCTTTCTTATTATTTTTTTTTTTAATCTGCACTAAAGATTTTGTGTTAGTCAGTACATCCAATCGAACTAATTGAAAAAAAGGAGAAAACGAGCATTTTTTATTTCTTTTTTTTAATAAATAACTATTTCTGAGTTTCATAATGTTTCCAGAAATAAGGTATCTCAGTATAAGTTCCTTAAGTATTTGGATGGAAAGTTTTAATCTAGAACTATCTGTTCCACCCATATTATTAAAAAAAAAATTATTTAATCAGTCTTTGTCATTGATCATATATTCAAACTTCATGTATTATTTGGTAACTGTTCTATGTATTAATTCATTACATACATATAGAAGGTCGCCAGTGTTACGTTGCATTATTGGTTTTCTCACACACAAATGTTAATTCAGAGTTCAGCGAAAGTAAAAATTAGAAAGACTACCGGTTGACAATCGGCGGCAAACCTGTTAGAGTCTTGTAGCCATATTATTATTGTAAATTTTTGTTTCATACTTTTAGTCATCAAAGTAATACAAAAGTAACGGTAGTTTGTTCATAAGTCCGATCATCTTACCTTTATATTAAGTTCTTGGTGAGTGTCACAGAACATAATAATATAGTGGGAAGATTGTATGTTAATTTTTATTTTCTATTGCACGATCAACGCAATGTTTGGTGTATAGTTTGTCTTCTATAACCAACGTAATACCATCTAATCACAACAATCACTATTCCAATAAATTTAGTTTAACTTTAAAATGTGTAATCACATAAGCAGTATCTATTCACGAGCCTTGGATTTAAGAGCAGAAATTACATTTCCTTCACATAGCGTACGACTTCAACAGAAGACGAAATCTTTATATAATGGGTACACCAAAAAGTTAACACGTATCTTCATGAATCTTTAATAGATTCAAATAGAAGATTATTACGAAATGAACACTAATAAAATATTTTATCTGATGATATTTAAATGCATACAACATTCTAATCTTGCTGACTGTCTAATTAGAAACCATCGTCGTATGGTGTAAGGATAACCACACGTTAACTCTTCTCTCTGATGACAGTAGAAGCGTACTGACTGCTACCTCACAGCTTATTCAAATAACGTTTTCCCATTCACGCGTACGTAGCTTGTGATAATGAGCTTTCACGAGCAGTTTCAAAGCAACAAACTTTCAATAGCTGTCACGGGCAGACTCTCGTGATTCCGCCCCGTGGCTAATGGCGTCGCTAGAACTGGCTACCGTGTTCTTCGAAACAGAAATGCTGTGTTGTATGATTAGTGTGGCTCATTGCTAACGGCTCTGTTGCAGCTGGTTGTATTATTCTTCGAAACTATAAACCCAGTTATTGTATTTTTCATAAGTTATTTGGCAGAAAGGTATAACTCAATGCACTGTTAGTAACTATATTAATAGACATTTGGTGAAACTGTGACATCGTCCACATCTCATGATGATAATTTATTTGGTCACTAATCTAAAGTAAATACTTAGTTAACCTATATTATAAGCATTCTTCACATATACAATGGAAAAGTCAGTAAAGTTCTCAGCCTCGACCGTATCTGGGGATACCAATTATTCCAGGTTGCAGTGAGTAATGAATTAACATAACTACTCGGGAAACATAAGAGATCATGTTACAAACTGTGAGGGATGGTGCAGAAGGGTTAGTGTATCTATTTGTGATGAGGGACCCTGTTCCGGAAATGACCGAGGATACCTCTGACAGTGGAATCCATGTAGTGTACACAGTGTTTAACAGAGACATACTACAAACGTTCCTGGAACATATCCCACTTGTTATTCGTCAACGGATGTGGTTCTCACTTTTGACTAAGGGCTCGTAAACACCTGGATCGGACATTCGCTGAAAAGTGGAAAGGCATAGCAGGTCCAGTTCTGTGGCCAGTACATTCACCTGATCTCACCCAACTAGATTTCTTCTTGTTCGTTCTTGTGAAAAATCTTCTGTACCAGACGCCTTTTGTGACTAAAGTGGATCTCCTGGCAAGAATTCTAGCCATCTGCGACACTGTTCAAGCGACATCAGGGACCATAGAACGGATACGACAGGTGCCATGTCTTCATAGACGCTGAAGGACGCCATTTTGTTCATCTGTTATAAATGTAGCAACTTATGAACTGGTAAATGGAATTCATTATTACTCTACCCCAGACGCAGGATTTTCTGTCTCAGTGGCATCAAGTTATGTGCACCGTTACTAGTTCATCAACAGGAGAATTCGGCGAGTATTCGGCAAGATTTTTTTACGTCATGAACAGGGGTCAGAAGATGGGGCCCTTAGTTTGAGCGGTGCGCGAGGCTAAGGCAGAAGTTAAGAAGATTTTCGCTTATAGCTTTCGACTCCGTCGTTTCTGGACCAGCGCCCCTTACCTCAAATTGACACATTTATCACCTCTGAAAGTGTGCATCATCGTCACGGAATCCCCATACAATTTTTCTACAGATAGTGACACTCGCCAAATTTTCACGACATTTAAATTTTCTTAGTTTGGCCTTAGCAAGTCTGTATCTAAGGTGGAGAATCTTACGAGCTGTGTATTAAATTTTTGTATTCTTGCAGTTGTATTCAGTGAGACTTTTCTGGTATGCAATCTTATATTCAACTACCTTACATGACTTTTTGTTTTTTTGAAAAAGTTGTATTCTGATTTATGTTCTTAACTTGAAATCCCGCAACAGAATAATAATAATAAAAAAAAATCAAATAATGTATTGATTTCACATGTGGATTAAATTTTATCTTTACCTTTTATAATCGTTGCCATAATCATCTCAATAATCAATCTTTCAGTATAATCTAGGAATATATTGAAGTGTCACGCTGATTGCGGCACCAGGAAAAGATAGTTAATTTTATTTATTGGAATTTTATTATTTAATATTTAATGAGAAGATGGGAATTAATCAAGGCATCAATTTAAAATTACTATTTATTGGATCACGTACATGGATTGATTAATTAATTAAACGTGATTCAGAGATGTGATTTCTTATTATAAACTGTCCGGCATATATTGTTGTTCATCAGGGTCGTTACTGGGCTAGTGGAAGCGGTAGGTGGACGCACGCAATACACACAATACCGTATGGTTTCTCCTGCGACGGCAGCTGCAGGCTTCTTGTGATGACAGCTGCGGCCAGGTGGCGCTTCTTGTTGGGCGCACGGTCGACGCTGCACAGACGTAAAGTGGCCCCTCAAGCAGCTAGGACGCAGTCTGGCGTCGAGCCTGCTCCCTGGAGATATGGACTGGAAGGCTCTTCCAGCAGAAGCGCGCACTCACACTTTCACTCGCGTCTTATATCCCAACGTCCGGCCGCGTACCGCCACGAGGTGCCCACCTGTGTGGCCTCCAAGCGAGTCCCTCACCCCTTCCCTAGCGGTCCAGCGGATTCGGGGAAATACGAGGGGTTGCCACATTCCTGTGGGCGACAGCTACCTGTCTGCATCTAGCTGCAGCCTCACAATCCGTTGGTAAACTTAGGTTGCTGCAACTTCACACGTATGTACTGTGTCAGTACAATATATATATATATATATATATATATATATATATATTAATATTTGGTGTTCTGTGTGACTTCAAGAAATATCAAAACATGATACCAATCCCTTCAACCGTTAATAAACTGCTACTTTATGATGTACTGTTGACATTTGCGCGATATGTGGTAGTTATAAAACCATCTCCAATACTCTCACAATATCAGGTACTTTCCAATTTTCAGTAATTACATATTACTGTCATATAGAAATTTCTTAAGTTTTTCCGTGTTGCTTTGCTGAGTGGCGAGTAACATAAACGATAAGAACGCATTAGCACGAAGGAATTAATCCTTGTTTGATGGGATCTTTGATGTGTTTTACATCGGCGGCAGCTACACAACAATGATATTTCGACGCTTGTAACTTTACTTGAGGTGGCTTTTATTACTGCGCATCGCGAAACGTAAAGAGCACCTCTCCGCGAAACATGAGACTGCATTGTCACCCCTGCTGATGAACTGAACCAAATTGCAGCAAATCAATATCTTTTTTTCATGGGTGGTAGAAGACGCTATACCTAAATAGTTATTAGCGTTAGTAAAAATTGCTTGTTAGTGATAAAATAAGCAATTAGTCCATTAAAACGAAACGAAATAACGTACCAGGTATAACTTTATCATTTATTTATGTGAAATTAATTTTATCCTCGGGGTAGAAGTACAAATTTAAAATGAATTAACGTTTCTAAAATAATATTTTACTGAAGAAAATTAGCCTAAATAGTTGTTTCATTGTATAATTTCTAAACTTATACATTACTCTCTTTTTAAGAATTTATCTTGATCCAGCTGGTACTAATGCGATGACGAACAGAAACTAGACATAGTGCAGTTGCATGGTTGTCGTGCAGGGGCGGCAGCTGCACAGCAACCCTGCTGCGGGCACGCTGCTGAGCAACCAGACCCTGGTGCTGCAGTCGGTGAAGAGGCAGCGCTCCGGCCTCTACACCTGCCTCGCCAGCAACTCAGAGGGCGACACCGAGAGCAACGCCTTCAACCTCGACGTCAAGTGTGAGTGCTCATCGGACATTGCAATGCTACAAAATTACTACGACTGAGTTACCAATCTTTGATTTTAGTATTACATTTTTACCTGACGTAGTTCCCAGTATTCATCTCGCACAATAATAGAGAAATTTAAATAGTGACTGTTAATAATAAAAATGTTTTGAATATGGCTTTTTACAGGGTTATAGTTGCAGCCTTTCACGTTTAAATATGTATACTTTCTGAGACTGGGTTAGTAACATAACGACGTCTGGTCAGCGCTTGACACTGATAACTCCAAAGAGTAGCAGTGCCTCAGATGGTAAAATCATTTTGTATCCCACCATTCACTTTCAACCGCCGTATCTGATTCTGTGGTTCTTTATGTTTGTTGGGACTCTGTTCGCAACTCATTTTGTAGCTTACTTCTCACTTTTTTCGCTTGTTGTATCTAACCTGGTCGTTAGTTGTCTCAGTCAGTGCTGAGTCTTCATCTGTACATACACAACGAAGTTATTGATAAGAACAAACGGAGAAGGTGATTACGGAAAATATTGTGCGTACATTGCTCGAGATACCCATACAATTTCTGTAAGGTTCACTTTAATATAATACAATATCGCGACATTTAAGAGATAATCTGGTCAATTTCCGTGTGAAAACTTCTTACGCCCTCGGTACAGAATGTTTTCGCTTTCAGCTCATTTCACTCACATCTCTTCTTTCCACATGTCCTAATAAAAGAAGAGTATCTTTTTCTGATAGCATTTTATACTCTATGTATGACTACGTGTTTGAACTAACTATATAATTTTTCTATGGAACTACAGTAAATTGTTGCGTTATACTGAACAACTGCAAAGTAATTATTAAATTTTATTCAATTTAATACACAAATATTTTTTAAAAAATGTGTGTATTAAGGGTTATAAAGTAAAAATTATTTGTTTCGGCATGATTATTGGATAGAATCATTCTATTCAGTGGTATTATATCAACCTACTACATGTAAAGGAATTTGCTAAAAGCATGGTTACTAGAACGAGGAAGAAGTAATTGACGGAATAGCTCTTTTGAATTATTAGTTGGCATTCGCAGCTATATCAGAATCTCCGTAATGTATGTAAGTACAGCAACCTGAACATCGCATCCTATAAGTTTTTAACGTGCAATATAATAACGGTATTGGTTTTGTGAATTACTACAGTTTACACAGCTCAGCTACAGTTGAAATGTTTAAAGTTTCTAACAGCATCGCGTAACTGTATAGAAATCACGATATTTTTGACGGCAACTAAGAATCTTTGAGATAATATCAAAGACGTTCATGCGGCACATCAACTATCCAACAAATTCTCTGACATGATTTAAGTAAAATTTTGTATAAGTGTGTTCATTTATTCATGTAAGTGTAATGTTTCTAGAATAATGAGTAAAGTAGGTGATTACTATATCCATATTTAAACCGTGTTTACGGAAAGCATCAAACACAACACTACATCTTATCTTTAGTTCCACTCCCCATTTCAACTGATCCGGCTGAAGAGACTGCTTGCATCCTTGTAAGCAGGATGAAATTAATCCAGATTCTGTAGGAAGAAATATTATCAGACAATAGTTTACCCAACATCAAAATATTGTAAATCAACGTTTCTCAAACTTTTTCAAACGAAGCTCACGAAATTTTGAAAACATGTGTGGGTATAAATTTTTAACTATGACTATATTAATAACACGTTAGATACATTTTATTGTATCATTATGACGTAGTAAATCTAAAATAATGTATTTTTTTTAATTCCTGTAGAAACACTGTTATGAAATGGCAAGGGAACTGTTTAAAAGTTAATTGTATATCGATCAGACTCTAGACCTTACACCTTTGTTTTTGTCGTCTTCACCACATTCATTTTACCAACACTATCATGTACCACGGTCACTCACAGCTACTACAATAATTTCAGAAAACGGGCCATTTACTTAATGCTTAGACGAAAGACGATCTTTTCATGCTGAAAATGGATAATCCATTGTAGGAACAATGATGTCTTGTTCTAGACTTTTGGCTGGTCATTGAAATATTCGTGGCTTTTAAAAATTGGGTTTATAGTTTAATCCACTTGTATCCTTATAAAGTGCGAACACTGTGTATAAATTTTTAATACTTTGTCTGTGGACCATCTGAACCATCATAGCGGACCATTAGTTGTCCGCGAACCTCAGGTTGAGAAACACTGCTGCAAATAATTGAATCAATTGATTAATGGATTTCTTAAGTTAAGATTCAGAAACGAAATGTGACATTGTGTTTGCTGTATCCAGTAATTATCCTTTAGTACATAGGTAGAAAAACCATAGAGCAATTAGACGGTAATGAAGTGGCGGAATAAAAACCGATTCCGGCCACGTGCACAATTGTTTTGTTCAAATGATCTCAGTTGCCTCTCAAAATGTGGCTTTATCATAATAATACTTTCCAAAATGTTAGGAATCCATAGTTGTTACCGGCAACTTCGTTCACATTGACTTAGGACTCTATTACTACAATTGGATATAGAAAGCAGTAAATTACTTTAAAGGGGTCGCAGAAAGCAGGGATTAGGAATAATATGGTGCGGAGGCCACCGCCATACCATTTAACCTCTCCCATTAAGAGGACAAATTTGCAACATATTTAAAAAAAGGAAGAAGAGTTAACTGTGGGAGACCACCTACAGTTCCCCCAGCAGAATCATCTTGTTAATGGTTTTAAATTACGTCACTTTCTGGGGATATCTTCGTTTTGTACGCAACACTTTTTGTTTTGCTGCCCTTTGCTAAGATATGTAGCCTTTGTCAGTTGGAAACCAGTGAGCTAGATACACATAACTGCCCGTGGAAGAAACACGTCTTTTTTTAGTGTATCCCTGCTACTTTCGGTGGCTTATCTGACTGCGACAGAAACAATGCCTGAGCGACCGACGCAACATTACAGAGAGGCTATCCGTGTGTCTGTTACCGTTCGAATAATTTTCAATATTGCGTGACCAAGTATGTTATTAGCCCTAAAGAAAATATCCTCTGTCCTTCCTAATGGCATATAGAATTTTCATTAAGATCGGTTTAGCGCTTTAGTCGTGAAAATGTAACAGACAGGGTTACTTTCGAATTTATAATAATAATAGTGTAGATTATCTAGGAGCCTAATCTATAAAACGCACTACTTCGGGACTGAAGCCAGTGTTGTTACAGACGCTCCCGAGTGCGTGCCGGGGCAGCAGCGGGTGTGGGGCGCGGCGCGCCGCGAGCAGGTGTCTGTGCCGTGCGCCGTGGACGCCAGTCCGCCCGCCACTCTGTTCCGGTGGGCCTTCAACAGCAGCGCCGGCGGGCCCAGCTCGACGCCCGCCACCGTCGACAACCAGCCGGGGCGGTCCGTAGCCACCCACACGCCACTCACCGAGCGGGACTACGGCACGCTGCTCTGCTGGGCCAGGAACGAGCTCGGCTCGCAGGCACACCCCTGCGTCTTCCACGTCGTTCCCGCAGGTCAGTCCCTACCAAAAGCAGTTTCACAGGGACATTAAAAGCTACGGACGGATTGACATCCTGATGTTTGCGATATTTCATACATCTACAACAGTTAAGTTTATGAAGAGACTTCTCACAACATGATCGATAGTAAGTCCATTCATTCACTGTAAAACACATAAGAATGTTGCCACTATGTTTATGATGTGAATAAGTCTTTATTTTTGATACGAAGTAGAACTCACTTTTGAAAACTTCAGCCTCGCAAATAATTATTGCGAATTTTTTAAATAAAACTCCACCTACAAACAACATTTTTGGTGAATGTTATTTATTGTTTCCAATAATGATAAGTAACTTTCACGGCAAAAGTTGTTTTACTTACTCATTAACTCATTGTGAAGTTTTCAATGACACCCAGGTCCAGGATGGTCATTTTAGTGTCAAATGATAAAATGAAGATGAAGTTACATTGAAACACCGGTTAACTGAAGCCAGCACAAGGTTGAAAACGAGTCGTTATATGTTATTCCATTTCTGGCAACTATAGCTCAAGGCGCATGGTGCTTACCGAGTCGTAGCGAGTCTTAATCGACCAAAAAAAATCTTATAACGACATAATTAAAAATGTAAAGATATCAAATTTGTAGTAATGATTTTTGACTTCATTACATAAATCAGGCAAAATTTTTCACTGCATGAAGTAAATATGTAACAAAGAAGTGTAAACAAACTGTTAACACTGAAGAGTTTGTATCATGAGATATGCAGAAATATTCCACACGTATTCCTCTGAACGAGCTAAAACTTAGACAGACCAAAATATAAATAACGCACAATTCAGGATATCTGTGTTTTTATCCGGCTACGTTACCTTTATCAGAGACGAGAATCTTCTGTATTACAGTACATGATTCGTTTTTTCTTGAGGCAATTTCTTAAGACCGTCTTTCGCCTTCCAAGCAAATTATGGTAGACCTTTCCTTAGAAAAATCACAGAAACACACAGATAATATAGCTGATTTTAGCCAATTCAATTAAGTTGCGCGACAAAATAGATACCAACATTCAAATACCGATATCTGTCAGCAGAAGCGTAAACATCATGCATAAAAATTCTTTGTGAACTTTATGAACTACAGATAAATTTTCATTGCGTGCATTCGGCGTTCGTAACCCGGGGCATTCATGTAAGTATCCGAGGTTCATTAGAAAAGTTTGTATACTTGATTCACGATATATATTACATTCCCAAGCCAAGAATTTAATTTCATACCCTGACCTTAAAAATTCATCTTAAATTCAGATTAATTTCTGTGATCCCTTGAGAAATAATTCAAGTAGAAATCAATTGACGCAGCCCTATTTAGCTTACCACTTATTTGCGTTAACCGTCCAGTGTTCTTTTGAGACAGAACACGGGAATCATCCTAAAACTTGCATAAGTTACGAACTACGTAAAACGACTTAAAAGGAATCAGATTTACGCCTCGTTGATATCATTAGAGGCGGTAAACAACTGTAGTAGGGGGGTCAAGGAACTGGAAAGAATTCAGCCATGGATTTCTGAAAGAACAGCCGGGAGTGATTGGGGCAACCATGGAAAACCTAAATCTGGATGCCCGGAAGGGCATTCGAAACAGCGTCCTGACAAATGCGAGACCAGAGCGTTACCACTCATCCACCATGCTAGGTGTTTAATTTTTCCTTGGTGGGTCAGCGATTAACGCTCTGACCTCGCCTTTGGGAGGACACCGTTTCGAATCCCCGTCCGGGCAACCAGATTTGAGTTTTCCATGGTTTCCCGAAATCTCTCTAGGCTAATGCCAGGATGCTTTCTTCAACAGGGCGTGCCCAATTCCTTTCTGTTCCTTGTCACCAGCCCCCTCCCGCCTCTAATGACCTCGAGTCGACGAGGCGTAAAGCCAAAAGTAAAAATAAAAAAGTAATTTTTAGACCAATCTTGATTGTTCTGTTCTAAAATCTAATTGTATTAGGTAGTATATGTGTATTTCTTTGGGTTAAGCAACAAAGTCAGTTTGAGTGGTAATGGTTTTCTTACATTTTTATTCGGATCATAATGATATACATAAAATACTGTCAGGTTAGTTAGCACAATAGAACTTAAGGATCACTTATTTACAGCAGAATAGTATATTTAAACACATGTCACCACGAATTTGCTTTCGTGAGGCGTAACGTATTGCAGAATAACGGCTTCCTCTCTTTGACCCATTAACGTAGCAGCTTGCCTATCGAATCAATCCCCTCTTTGACTCATTGACGTTAGAGCTTGCCTATCGAGCTAATCCCCTCTTCAACTCATTGATGTAGCTGTTCTACTCCACCTTTGATCGTTAATTTTCCGCGCACTGATTATAAATTGATCATTGTACTTTACACAAATGTGGCTCGAATAAGATGATTAAGATTAAATACTGTGTATTCAGAGCTCTAAGGAGTAGCATTTGGAGATTACATCTGTGGATTCAGACATCAGAGGTTTAACAAACCTAAGTACTAGCCTCCCCCCCCCCTACCAAAAAAAAAAGACTATGCTGGGATTGTCTAGCAGACAGACGACGTATGTTTCATTTGAACTTCTTAGTAAATAGCAGTCAGTACTACCACCTAAAATTTACGACTGCGGTGAAATAATTCATCCACTGACCTATTTGGGTCAGCATAGCAGGAGAGATAAGACTAGAAAAATAAGATGCCGCACTGATAATTATATGAGTTGTTTCTTCAATGGTGCCTCGTGCCATTCAGGATTTGTATGCACTGAGTAGAGATTAGTTTTGGGCAAAGAAACTCATCCACCCTCAATTTTTTTTTTTTAATTTCATACTATATACGTAAATAATCTGTCTAGGTCATTTGATCCTTTACTTAATAAAGTCATCTCAGAAAGTACCAGATAGAAAAAAGAAACTTTTTTCCTATTTTCATTACATGTGTGGGGTCACCCCTGAATACACTTTTCAAAACTTTTAAATCCAATATTCCGTATTGGGTCGCTGGGACACATGGTTTGAAGAATTGAACTTATTTCCCTTTACTAGCTGGAGTCCTGTGACAGAAGTACAAAAACAAAGGAGTACATTAATTTTCTGTTTTCTTTCGGATATGGAGTTCCAGAAATGAAAACGCTGACTACGTGCAATCATTGTTTTTAATATTTCCCATGATTATTGTTTCCATTGTCCCTATAATCTCCCTTTTACAGTTAACCAAATGTTTCTTTTTCAAAGTTATATCATACTAATGATAAAAAATAATAATATTTGAACGTAGAACGAAGAATTTTTGCGTTGGCTGTACACAGGCTTTCATTTTCTGAGACGGCGGCACTGCGGTGCGGCTTCCTTTTGAAGCACTTTTCCGCCGACACACTGCTGCCGCAGCCCAGCCCACAGTCGTTGTTTCCTGTCGCAAGACGACCGCCGCCCTCCACAGACTTAGCGTTCCTTTGCCTCTGAAAGCGACGCCCCCGGCTTGGAGAGAGAGCATCTTGAAAAAATTTCTTATAGAAGCTTCAGAAAGAGGATTAGAATCATGCCTTGTGACATTGATGTAATGAGTTTGCTGAAACGCTCTTTTAGTTTCTGTGATCTTAAAAAGATCCCACATTTCTACACAGTTAGCAATGTTTTAAAACTTCTCTACAACTAATGAAGTATTTCAAAATCTTTGTTATCACAGTCCATCGGTAAACTCATGAGTTAAAAGACGGGATCATTTGAATGTTTACTACCCCGATTTTACAAAACGAGACAGATGGAATTGCACCTGTTCTTTTCTTCAGCGTCTCTTATTTGAAAGTTAGCAACGCAGTACAGGTAAATATTAAGCAAAAAGCTACTATCAACCAATAGTCACAAGATCTACATAAAAACTTAGTGTTCACAGATTAAACATTAGCACAGCGCTAAAGTTAAATATCAATCAAAAAACTAGTAGCCAACTTAACGGTTTCTCGAAGCCAACTCATCAAAGCACCTTTTACTTTGTATGTGTTTTTAAAAACATATGGCGAAACGTTATTCTGAAAATTACTACACTACTCTTTCCATTTTCACGGGTCCGAAAATTATTAATTGAAGTAAATGCATTCCAGTATGAAAATTATTCCAAATTAGGTAACTGTTATGATGACATCACGAAATAATTTAATTGTAATACTTCTTAATGACCAGCATCAACAAGGAAATTGTTCTAAAGCATGATTTACTTTGTCAAAGCGGAACTGGCGTTATACACGATAACACAAGCGACTGTTTTCAATAACAGAAATTTTTTAATCAGTAAGATCTATAACCATAATATAATTATTGAAAAGATGACTCTGTTCACCAAATTTGTTTCAGAAAGAGAAATACCAATGGAGGGGAATGGTGATAGAGTGGTCAAACCTATATACTTTTTAATATTCGTTTCAGTTTCTATCCTTATGCATATATGCATGCGCGCGAGTCGCAAAAAATCTTTATGGACGAATTTCAGCTAATGTGCACATTAACGTATAGGACACATCTATCGCAATCAATACCGTAGTTATCGGTGAAACAGAAACCATCATTTACAAATAGAATTCTTATTATACCGATTAGTACCATAGTTTTCAATGATACAGGGACAAAATTTTGTCTTTCTGTGAACGGAGAACGTAAAACTAAAGAACGGACTTCAATCAAAAAGTACATAGTGATACCTCACGCCATTGGTTAATGTATATATGGGATACTGTAATGAAACCTTCAGTTTTACTGCCAAGAGATCAATAAGTCGGCCCCATGACGAGTACAGATAGATCCACATCCGAAGAAAACGGTGGAGACAGCCGTCTAAATATTTTCGATTTGAAACACAATTAAGCGTTTCATCTGTGAAGATTTCGTTCATACCATAAGCCTAGGCGTAGAAAACTAATATCTAGATAAGTCAAATAATTTCCGATTATATGAAAACTGAAATAGTAATGTTTAGAAATTTTGTTTGTTTGTGCATGTATTAAGAAAAATAATAATAATAACAATAATAATTTTTTCGCACCAAATAATGTGAAATGATAGAACATGGTGTCGGTTAACACGTAGAATACTTTTTATACTGATTATAACCATAATTACCAATGATGTAGAAGAGAAAACCATGAAATCTAAACACGCATCTACCGGGAATTTATTAAAGGGAATCAACAATTTTTTATTCGTAGAGAAAGTTTTTGTAATGGATTGACATATAAGAGAATTTTGATTCCGATACAAAAAACGAAATATAATAAAAATACAAAACGGCCAAAGAAATTTTTTTTTGAGTACTGTTCATAAAAAAAAGTTTTAATCATAAATCACAGAATACATTTTCTTGTAGTTTGTAATATTAAGCAGCACTGAGGAAATGAGATATGCAGACCGAGCGTGGTAGTGTAACGGATAGCGTTCTGGCCTCGCATTCGGGAGGACGGCGGTTCGAATCCCCGTCCGGGCATCCAGATTTGGGTTTTCCATGGTTTCCCAAATCACTCCAGGCAAATGCCGGGATGATTCCTTAAAAAGGCCATGGCCGAATTCCTTCCCAGAGACGTAAAGCAGTTAAAAAAAAGATATGCAGCGTTGGAATCTCAATAAATGATTTGTAAAGATCTGCAAATGTGATTATTACATAGCAAAACCTATCCCCTTAATATCGTTTATTCCCTAGCGCTAAGCTTCAGATGCCTTCTAGGAAAAGATTAAACCTCCACACGCTCGGAAATAGAGGCTACATTATTACTAGGCGATCAAACTGCAAGTTCAATGTTCAGATTATCTTAGTACCGATACTGTTGGACAACAACGGTAGTCCAGACAGCAAGAATTCAATGAACACTGGTAAAGCTGCTATTTATTTTAGTAGGATGAAAAAAGATTGTCGATAGAATTTTCCGAGATATAACACAAATCGATCAACTGATGGGTACAATCTCAGTACTTTACTGAAGCGACCTTAGCCATACGAAGCTGATAGTGTCATGAGGCACGAGAGCTGACGACGTAAACGCATGTCTAAAGAGTATCAGTATTTTACACATTGTTACAACTGACCATCAACGAATGGAAAACGATAGGAACATACTATTATGAAACTGTCAAGACACCGACCTGAATAAAGGAGCGAAAACTCATTTAATGGATCCTATGTTCAAGATAGTTTGTAAGCTTTTCACTCAGTTACTGTGGTTTATCTGACAACCTCTGAAGAATTACGAAACTTATTAGCATTTCCATACCAATTGGTGTAATAACGCGTTATGAACAAGAAAGGCCCACTTCTCGTATTTTTATTTATTTTACCTTGTCGTCGTAGTGAAAATATCTGCTTAATTATTTATTGTAGTTTTTTTATTTCCTTTGCTATGAGAAAATGAGAAACACAATTTCCGTTCCACATCATCTAGCTTCGCCAAAAAAATGAACTTATATGATTTAATTTCCTTTTTTATTACAATGTTATAACATCCTTAATAATCTGAATATGTACGGGTTCTTTTCCACAGCAACTTAAAATTCAAAGCGAACACGACACGGTCTTCACCAAGCTTGTCTACTCTTGATCTATCTTCTTCTGTTTATATATACGTTACCCTAGCTACCCATTTCACAGAGTAATTATTATGGTAGCCTGTTATACCACAGCCCCCCTCAAGTTTGCCATATATATTTGTAGTAACAAATATTCTGGTAAACTTACTGAGGACCTTTATGTCTTCGCTTTGAATCACCATACATATATAATTTTCTACAATTACACTGAGGCCGATAGAACACTCCTTTCCAGGTCCTGTCACAGGAATGCAATGCTGTCACCCGTCCACTCCTGTTTCAGTGACACCACTGTATGCCAACGAAACGTCTGTAACTATAACATTTGGGTATCATTTCTCTTATCAGCTATATCAAAACAAAACATGAAAACAAAATATGGTGTAACAAATATTTGTATTAACATAACAATTCATCAGTGTTTAAAAAAAATTGCTAAATTCTAACCTCCAGACTCATCGGAGTACATAGCTAACAGGTATTTACAAATGTTAACTTTATCGTCATTGTAATTGCTTTCTTGACCTTTACATATTTTTCTTTCAAGATATATACATTAATAATAAATAAAAGACTGATTCTTCAAATGTATAATCCATATAACGAGCCACATATGAGTTCCTGAATGAACTCTTCATTTACAGGAAAGAAGATTCCTGGACCTAAAAAGTATTTAATAGCATCATAAGCTTGAGGCAATATACAGCTATATTTCACAAAACAAGTGACTCATTTACACCACTTCTATGATCTCTGCTTCAAAACATCTTCACAACAATTGTCAACATAAAACATGTTTATATTTTTTATTAACATCTATCAACTTAAGTTTAAAAGGTTTGAGGGCAATGACGTTATATCTTCCTCTAATCTTTTCCTTATTCAGATAGGCTACTGTGTACGAGTTCTCGTTGTCTCTACCAATTTCTTTGTACGGTCCTTCATATATAAATTTAAATTTCTTTATCTGGTTATTTATCGCTGAGGATTTCCAACTTTCTTCTTCCTCTCTTACCTTTTTCCTAATCACTTTCTTTGCTTCTTCATGCAGATGTAGCTTTTTCCAACCTTCTTTGTTCTCTCTTCCTTTCTTCCTAATCACATTCTTCGCTTCTGCATGCAGATGCAATTTCCTCCTCTTTCGTCTTACCCCCTTTCTGAAAATATTTCTTTTCTTCTTTTTTGTCATAAATTTCTGCTGCACTGAAACAACGAGACTGCCAAAATGCCTAGCCATTTCTTGTTCAGACACATCTACTTCCTTCTTCAATTCTGCTGTTTTCTCTGCTTCCACAGCCTCTTTACATTCTTCATGTACCTCTGCTAATTGCAAGTCATGTAACTGTAATGTCTGTTGCATGGTATTAACTTCAGTTTCCATATATTTTAGTTTATCTCCTAGGGAATCAAAGTTTTGGACTAAGCAGGTGGTGGCTGTTTTTTGCCTTACTGCTTCTGTACGAGTTTCATGTTGTTGTGTAGCTAATATATTTAGGTCTGTTTCAATTTTCTTCACTTGATTACTCATTTCCGTGTAGCTCTGTTCTAATATACATATGTTGTCTCCTGAAGTTTTCATTTTTAATGTTAAATCCATAATGGCTAGGTCAGTGGTTTCTCCGTGTGTCTTTATCATGTCGATTTGGCTTGTTATTTTGTAAGTATTTTTTTCACAAAACATTTTACTAACTTGTACTTCCTCTCTAAAAGTATCTATTTGAGTAGTAACACTGTGAAATTGTGAAGTAAACTGATCCTTTAAGTCCTTATGTGATTTCTTAATTTCTGACAACTCAAATTCTAATTTTGATTGTGATTGTCTAACTTGTTCTGATATGTCATTCATTTTTTCAGCCAACTCGAATTTTAATTGGGATTGTGATTGCTTAACTTGTTCTGATATCTCATTTTTTTGTTCAGTCAGCTCAGATTTTAATTGTAACTGTGATTGCTTAACTTGTTCCGATATTTCGGACTGTGTTTGTGTATTTATACATAATTCAGATTTTAACTGTGAGAAGATTCCTACTACTAATTGCTTCATTTCAGAGAAATCTGAAGACAGTTGATTGTTCATGTCCGATTCCGGTCGGTTATCGTTGGTCGGTACTAGTGTGTCAACATGAGTAACCAGCGATGATGCTCTCTCGGGAAACCCATAAAAATCTTCCGAAACATCATCACTGTTTAGCACTATATTCTGAGAAAGGCTCGATGACTGCCCGTCCCCAGGATATTCAGGCTCCTGCATATTCAAATAGTTACCGAAAGTAACACAATCCAAATACGTCCGTTACCTACGGGTAGGCTATTACCTTTGATTCCAAAACTAACCTTGAATGAAAAGCAACGACTTTTTAGTTTATATAAGATTATTCATTATATGTCATTTTTCTAATATGCATTAGGAAAATTCTCATGTAACCTGCGCTGTTGTATTTACTCTATCGGAAATGTTATTAGGTCAAGAAAGTACTGGAATCTTTCAAAATTATGATCTATAAATGGTAACACAGCCAAAGTTTCGTACTTTAAGATAATTTGCACCACTTTAGTTCAGTATAAAAAAAGTTACTTATCTTTATAACTATAACGGCATGTGTCGCGTGTAGACGTACCACACCAACCATCGGAGCTGGTTACTCGGTCGGTAAACAGCTGTCCCGCCCGGCCAGCCAGATTTGGTTTTTACATGGTTTTCCCAAATCACTGCACGCGAATACCGGGATGGTTAGTTTAAAATACTATTGCCGAATTTCTTCCAGTTCCTTGGGCCAGTCCTTCCTCTATTGACCTCGACGTCGACGAGGCGTAATACCATAAGCAAAGAAAAAGTAAATAGAATAAAATAAGCAAACCTTTTAAAGATGTATTTGTTTTTTAACAACAAAAAGGATAAATCCGCCAATTTCCTAGCAAGTAATGACGATTTTGTGATTGAATTTGTCTTTCAACTTGTAAACAACTGAGCTGCTGCTTCTTCAAACAACCCAGAATCCAGAAAGAATTACATTATACTAATTTCTACTTTCAAGCGAAAGCTTTTAATTCAGGTGTCGTACATCTACTTCCCCTTGAATTATTTTAACACATATAATGCAATTATGAGGCAATGTATTTCAAGCCTCTGCACGCAAGCTATGTAACAAGATACTTTGCTGATATAAAGAACAATTATTTCTCAGACCTAGCCAGTCAGCTATCCAATGAGTACAAGGCAGAGGCATAGAGTATATTTTGAGAGTGGCTCGGACCTAGTCCCCTTCTTCCATATATCTAAAGTCAAAGAATAATTACACGTATTGGAGAGCATTAATTCCGCAAATCCCACCATACAGTCCAACTAGGCAATGTAGGTATTTTTTTTAAATAAATAAAGTAAGGAAAACAAAAACGAAACGAAAAAGACAGAGGGAAAAAAATAAAAAAAATAAATAATGAAACGAAAGAGAGAATTCAAGAAATTAATGAAACAAAATCTATCAGTGAATGTTTTTTTGGCAACAATCTCCTGTTTTCCCTTTAACCTAAATGTTGTTGACTCATAAACAGATTTAAGACCGCAACACTTTCCATTAAATGCCTTATTGTATCTTTTTCGATCAAACTCATAAAAAGTAATGGTAACAAACAATGAAGAATCCTTTCCTTTCGTTTTTCCTGGAACCTGAGATGTTTTCTAAATCTGAAAATTGTTATAAATTTTAAGAACAGATATAGGAACAATTTAACTTCTAGAACAATTTATTCCAATTAAAAACATTATTTCCCAAACGTAAACTTCGTGCGAAAAGACAAAAATCACCATATTCACTCAAAATTCCAATTAGACTAGCTAATTCTTTACCAATAGGCTGCTATAGACTATGTGACTGTTTTGGGTAACTTGTTTTAAATTACTTATTCATACACGTTATTCACCCTATACTGTTCAATTTTTGACGAAAATACATATTCTACGGAAAATTCGGCATTAAATTTTAAAGTGTTTAAAAGACCGACAAAAAGCGCCATTGCAACTTGGTGTGAGCCAACGACACTAGTGACGTCACGTGCCTGCATACACGTTCCCTCGTTAAGTAACGCCTTATTTGTTTCTCTGAATTCGTATATAAAATGTTGGAATTATTGTTTTATAAATGGTGTGCAGTTCAGAAATGTGCAACCATAACCAGAAAAATTCATCCCTATACACAGTACAATAGTTGGAAGACAAAAAACGTCGTTGCAGCTTGCTGATAGAAATCAGAGGTTATAGAGACAGATTCACATATCCTTTTCTGCGAAGATCGTTTTTGGTGAGGAAAATATAGTACTAAAATGAAGCAGTAAAATGTACACACGAGCAACATAAAAAAAACGCTGAAAATGTCTATGACGGGGAGAAAGCTTCAGTGCGGAAATCGTGTTCTGACAACGGAAAAGTCGGGTGAGTGGCATTCGAGGTTTGTTCAAAAAGTAAGGTTGAATTTCGCTGGATACGTACAGTCCATTTTTTTTTTTTTTTCTAGTTTTGGCACACTCGTACATCACATGTTTTCACAGTTTCAACTATATAACATTCTTTGCATTGTTTGTGAGAGGCATAATTGTTAGAAGTATTTGTATTCTGGGGCGATTTTCTGCTGTAAAACAAAAAAAAAAAAACAAAAAATACCAAAAAAAAAAAAAAAAAAAAAAAAAAAAAAAAAACAGATCAATGAGTTATCAAATTTTGTGTAGAAAATGGAATTAAGAGCTCCAAAACACTTAAAATGTTGTCACTGGCATACGGTGAATCTACTTCGAGTAAAAAATATGTTTATAAGTGGTACAAGCTATTCCAAGATGGCCAATGAAATAAAAAATCTCCTTACCTTTTAAACAAACCTCGTATGATACCTATCACATTTCATTATAATATCGATAGCCTTGTGGTTTAAGGCTGAGGGTTTTAGGGTCGATTCTTGCTTTCTTGCTTCAGATTACGTAAATGTATATGTATATGCATTTTCTTTCGTTACTATTTGCTGTTAGAAATATTGCAGATAATTGTTGAGAAAATTCTCCAGAATATTTTATGTTTTTCTTTGACGTCTTCTGCAAGTTTTTGGACAATTGTCGTCTTACAAGCATTTGAGGAATATCCGATGAAGTCTGAAATTGAACGTTACTTGCATTCTGAGATAATGTTTTTTTACAATCTGAAAATTACTTGAACATTAAAATTAATACCATATAAATGGACGCACTTGTGTCAGACAGGCAATTGTATGGTCACGTAAAAATTCCAACAAAGGTGTCTCGAAACGTTTCGGAACATGTAAGATAGCTTTCGGTTTTTTTTTTTTTTTTTTTTTTTTTTTTTTTTTTTTTTTAGGATATTTATAGAAAAGGAAGTAATTGCTGTTTGACTACTTTCTTTATCATCATTTGGATTCCAAATTGCCACTTAGTCATAGCCCGTAGAACGGCGAAGGAATCTTTTATCTTATTCTTGAATTTAATTAAAAAATAGCCCTTCTGTACGAGAGCCAAGCACTTTTCGTGTTTTCTGCCAGAAGGCCGCAGCCGCAGTCCCCTTGCATATCGTGAGGGTGACCGACCCAGCTGGTCAGAAAAAAAGCTAAAATACACGCACATTGGTAATTTCATGACACAGATAAGAAATTATTGTGTTGTCATCTGTTCTTAATGTAAAAATTAAAATTTTCAAGTTTAGACGGTGTCTAGAAATGGGTTATAATTTATTTACAAAATTTCATTACATACAACAACTTTTCTATTGTTGCTGTGTAAGTACTTAGAATATCAGGACAAAGATATGAAATTGTTGTATTGCCATCCGTTCTTAATGCGAGTTTCAAACAATTCAGGTGTCAGAAAGTAGGTGAATATTGAAATAACCACTATTATATTGTTACTGTCAAAGTAATAAGACTATTATGACATATCATTGAAATTTATGTGTCAAAGTAAAGATAATATCAGGACATGTCTAGGACATTATTGCGTTGTCATCGGTTCTCAATACACGTGTAAAATTTCAAACAATTCGGACAACTAGAACTGGGATAAAGTTCTATCCCAAAATTGCATCACATTCAACAATTTCTCTATTATTACTGTCAAAGTAATGGAAATAGTAGGATTATAGTACTGTCATCGGTTCTTATTGTGTGTGCAAAATTTCAAACAATTTGGACATCAGGAAGTGGGTGAACATTGCAAACAGCTATTCCATCGCTTCCAACATTTTTCTATTGTTTCTGTCAAAGTAATGATAATATTAGGACATAGGTATGAAATTATTACCTTGTCGCCAGTTTTTAATGTGTGTGCAAACTTTCATACAATTTGGACTTCAAGAAATGGGTGAACATTGACATCAACTATTGTATTGGATTCAAACACTTTTTCTATTGTTACTGTCAAAGTTGTGAGAATATCGGGACATTGCTATAAAATTATTGTAATGTTAACGGTTCTTAACAGGTGTACAAATTTTGAAAAATTTCCAACTTCATGAAATGGGTGAACATTGAAATGAAACATTCCATTGCATTCAAACATTATTCTATCGTTACTGTCAAAGTAATGGGAACATCAGCACATAGATATAAAATTATTTTACTGTCATCTGTTTTGAATAGATGTGCATAATGTCAAACAATTGGGACAAATCAGAATGGGATAAAATTCGGTTGCAATATTCCATTACATTCTACCACTTTTCTTTCGTTACTGCCAAAGTAATAAGAACCTCAGGACATTGCTATGATATTATTGTACTATCGGCGGTCCTCAGAAGGTGTGTAAAATTTCACACAATTCGAACATCTGCAACTGGGTTAAAATTCAAATGCAATATTCCATCACATTCAATTATTTTTCTGTAATAAGTATAAAAGGACGTTGCTGAGAAATGATTGTATGGTCACCGATTCGTAATACGTGTACAAAATTTCAAAAAACTCTGACATCCATCTGCAAATTGGTGAAAATTGTATTGAAAAATTCCGTTACATTCATACATACATACAAGTCAAGCTAATATAAAACGTGTAAAAACGCCCCAAGATACGTTTGGTTCATCCCCACAGCGTCGCTCTGGCCGTCACAAAGATTAGCATGAAATTTTTACACTTGACGTTGCTACAGAAAAAGTAAATAAAAGGTAGTTGGTGGTGATAGTATATACAACAAAACTAATGGCGCTTGTCCCATTAACTTTGGAAAACTAACATAAATTGAGAGAACAAACAAATGACGGCATATTTAACTGATTCCCGCGTTTGAGGTTTTTGTTGTGTTAGGTTTAGCTAATGCGCAGACGCGTCTATAAGATATAAGTCACAAGGTAAAAAGAGCTTATAGGAAATGTATGAGATGCTCTGGTAATTAGCAAATATAAAAGCAGTTTGTATGAGTCTTATCAAAGATGCAAATCCTGACACAAATTCCCCACATGTATCCAGGTGTTAACGTAACTTTACATTGCAGTTTTTTTTTTAAATAAAAAGAGATTGTTTTCAAATTAAGCCTAATCAATAAGTTGTTTATTTTCGGTATGTTTCCGCTGTGGGCATCCAAAACGCAAACTCATTAATAAAAAGAAACAGCTATAAAAATAACTTAAAACTTGTAAAATAAGGAGCACTCAACTCGCAGCCACAACGATTACAGGTAAGTGACGTCACTGAAGCGACGACAAATCGTTTAGTGTTTTCTATCACGTGACGAAACGTAAGAAAAATATCATTTTTGTTTGTTTTTATTTTATTAAAAATAATCCAAATATCTTAAAAATATCATCCTCAAGCATTAATCTACGCAAATGACACAACTTGTAATATACTTTGAATGCAGTCAAGCATTATATTCTACAGCATTATTTGCTGTATCCGGCAGGGAAGCTTTGGGATCTCGCGTAAGGGAGGTACAAGACTACAATTGCAGTTCAAGATTTTCACTCTAATTATTGTTATTCTTTATAATATGCATCGTCCGAGTGAATCAAAAAAAATTTCCTCTGGGAATGGTAGTAAGAGCAATATGTACAGGTAGCATACGATATATACACATTTACCTTTGCACACGTCAACGAACCAATTTCATATCGTTGTGCTGCCATTTGTGTTTGATTGCTGTTAGTTCAAGAGGATCCATAGTTCTGTAATGCATTTTTTTCTTAAAAGTGTACACAGTTTCTCTTAAAAATGTCAAGATTATATTACTATGTAATTACAAAACCGACTTTCTGCAAATTTTGTTATTCCACAAGTTTAGCAGAAACTAGCTTCCAGAATATACGATCTATGATGGCTCGTAAATATAATGTCAGGCAGCAAAGTAAATTTATTTAAAATTCAAAAATCTTTACGGGGTCAATTTCAGACAAAATAGTTATTTCATTTCGTTATAAAGATTGCATTTCAGTTTCAGTCACTGCTCTAATCATTGCAGTGAATGTTCGAAAGATCTGTAGTTCACACAGGAGCTAAAGAAAAATAAAGAGCTTCAGACAAAGTGTCCGTTTACATACAGAAGACATTCGCATTAAAACTTTCGAGTAAATTCCAAAATATATTACAGAGAAATTTTTTATATGCTGCGGACTGTGTAAGTAGAGAAGAAACGCGGGTCTATCTGAAGTAGGTGTTGCAAGAATCATTTCTAATTTTCAAAAATACAATGATATTATAACGGTTAATTGTTGAAAATCTTGAACTGATATTAAACATGTAAAAATTCGTCTGGTACCAGTTTAGTTGTTTCCTATAATGTAAGCTCTTTGGAAATTATATGTTCGCTTCTCATGTACTAATCATACTAATGCATTCCATGCCCAGGCAGATAGAAAAACACAGCAGTAACAAGAATAACAGACCACAAATTTTTGTCCATATTAATGCAGTATCAGTACTCCTAGGGTGTAGAAAAAAGAAGCAGAAGTTCTTAAGAAGACAAAGTTAAAAGATTAAAAGCAAAAATTACTTCAGAATGATAAATGGGAAAACGTCTGAGACAGCACGATACCGTGACATTAAAACTGTAGCACAACGTGAAGCCAGTGCGAACACCATCCACAACTTTTAAAGTGTGCATAACACTTGAGGGATGCTTGCAGCGCTGTGAAAGAGCAAGCGACACATTTATATTAAAGAAGAAAGCGTAAGAGAGACGCAGTTGAGGGATGAGGGAAATGGAGTTGAAGGAAAAAAAGCGGTCCTGAGCTCGGGACGAGTCTACGAGAGATATTGCTGCAGGGAATCTGGCCACATAGACTTCTCGTGCACAACATAATATTGTGTCGGAACATTTTTGTTGGTCTGTGTTTTCATTAAGAAACCATACACAAAATAATTAATGCCTACAGAGGTTATATCGAAACAGTAAATCTTAAACGCAAATATAAATTTCCATGCAAAAAAAAAAAAAAAAAAAAAAAAAAAAAAAAAAAAAAAGCAGTGAATGATAATATTTTTATTGGATATTTGTGAATATCAAACAGAACAATACGCCCTCAGAGCTGCATTTGTAAACGCATCATAGATATTAAACAACAATATTATTTTTACTTCACATGAAAATCAGAATTCAATTTAAAAGAAGCATTCGCATCAATTAAAATTTTCATATCAATCTTTCATATGTTATGTTCATGATTAATAATATTTCACTGAGAAAATCTTCTATACATTGAACTCTGCGTTAGTCAACAGTTAATAACATTCAAAATGTCAGATGTGCTTTCAGTAACAATTTGGATTTCAGTAGATAACATTTTTAGATTTTTGTTTCCGGTATTTAGTAACGTTAGTAACCACTACGTGAGACGTAATTTACTCAACTTTCTCTCGCTGCAAGGAATATGGCTAAAAATTATTATTCGAGTTTATTTTGTTTAATTAACAAGCTGCAGTATTTTTATTTGAGGATTCTTTGATCCACTTATCTACTAATATAATAAGCAAGCCGTCATGTATGTCATCACCTGTCACGGCATGACGTCAATTTATGACGTCGTGCAATGACGCCACGCTTCACGCCGTTGTTCTTGGTTAACCACGTTATTTAACAATATTTCTTAGCCACCGCGAATAACTTAACTGACAACACTGAAAAAAGTATGTATTGCGTTTAAAACGTCATATCAATCATTAGATGCTTATATTTACGTATTCTTTTCATAAATAGAAGAATTCCATAAATTCTTTGTCCATAAATAAGTAAGATAAAAGTTTTAATTTTCAAACATCAATGTTAACGAAAGCTTTGACTGGAATGTTACTTAGCATGGGTCAGAATTACAATTGGAATTTGACCTTACAGCAGAGGTCATAAATAATTTAGTTTCTTTTTTAATAATTTAAACTGTGCCCTATTATTGTTATTAAATCATTTGAACGGAAATAGTTGCACATTGACCAGGAACTATGCAGCCTACACTACAATTAAAATAAATATTACTTGACATAATGTAAGTTTATCAGATTTATTTTAATCTTCTTTGCTTTCATTGAGTGATATTACTGAAGCTATCATTTCCGAATATGTAACTATGTCAGCTATTCAAACATTGTAATATCGGTCTGAATCACGTTGAAGATTTTTGGTTTTATACCTTTCTTTTTTGTTGAAGATTTTGATCAAATTTAGGTAGTTGCGTAATCATTGGGACCCATCAAGGAATTGTCGTTTTGGTCTGAAAACTGTTGGCTATGGTAAAAGAAGAACGAGGTACGAAAGAATTGTGCTATTCGTTTGAAATTTACTACATATGTTCCTGTGGTCATACCTTTAAAGGAAAAGTGTACATGAAAGCAAAATGACACTTACGTTAGAGGTGAAGCAACATGTAAATTAAGAATTAACACAACAGAAAACCATCATTTCACTTCATATTTTCAGGTCAATGATAGCATCTCCACTCTACAGCAACAACTGTAAAAGCGCTGGCAACGTTTCTTGACAAGATATGAATATATTCCTGCGTAGTATGTAGTGATAATAATTCACTTTTTACAACAACTTCAACGAGCGTGATGGGTGAACGGTTAATGTTCTGGCCTCGCATTCGGGAGGACGCGGGTTCGAATCCCCGTCCGGGCATC
This sequence comes from Vandiemenella viatica, assembly GCA_031002005.1. Lineage (NCBI taxonomy): Eukaryota > Metazoa > Arthropoda > Insecta > Orthoptera > Morabidae > Vandiemenella > Vandiemenella viatica. The sequence continues at coordinate 272,987,407 of JARYHS010013630.1, forward strand.
CAGATTTTGGTTTTCCATGGTTTCCCCAAATCACTCCAGCGAAATTCCGGGATGCTTCCTTCAAAAGGGCCATGGCCGAATTCCTTCCCGTTCCTTGTAACCGGTCCCAGCCCATCTCTAATGACCTTAGCCGTCGACGAGACGTAAAACAATTGTTAAAAAAATTACAAAACTTATTTTATAGTCACCATATTATTTAATATATGTTACTCCTAGAGTTGTAAAATATGTCCATTAAGTCACAAAAGGAAACATCTATGTCCTTCCTGGTCCAGGCTACATTCCAACCTATCCACAGGCGCTACAAATCATTCTGCTCGAAAATCACGATAATTAGAATGTTTTATAAATCCAAATTTATAGCGAATTACGTATATATTTTACAGCTCTGAGAGCTACACACATTAAACAATACAATCTATCGAACATGTATAACAATTTTCAGACCAAAAGGACAATTCCTTAATGAGCCCCAGTGATTACGCTAAAGACCAAATTTATATTTCAATGCATTATTGCCACTAAAATGCGATACAGTACATGTAATAATATGCGTGAGATTGAAGAATTGTTTTTCCGGCGACAAGTTGAGAGTAGCATGTGGTTAGGTTGAAATGCAACCTGCACTCGGATGGAAACTGAAACTTTTTGTTTCAGCGCATGGCACAAGGAATTACATTGAATTTTATTTCATAACAATTCTATTTAGTTAAGCAATTGCTACGAAATGACAGAACACTTAAAAAAAGTATGTATTTCCCTTAAATTGGCATATTCATTATCAGGTGCTTTTTTATGGTTTTAACGAAAGAAGTTCAAGACTAATCGCATTCTATGTGGCCCAAACCACCATTAAATATTGCATGGCATAGCGTAAGTTGTTAAGATTTATTTTTAGCATCCTTCGTTTTCATTGGGGTCGTTACTTCAGCCGTTGTAAGCTGTCTCAGCCGTTAAAATATCGATTTTCATCACAGGTAATAAGAAAGAAAGAAGTGAGAGCCTGTGAAGATTTGGGATCAAGTTTATATCACGATGCGTGGTGACACTGACATGCGATACAGGGACTATATTAATTAGCGTGTGACTGAAGCTTTGTTTTTCTAGCGGCAACATTAACGGAGATTGTGGTTAGACTGAAATGCAACCTGGACCAAGTTGAAAACTGAAGATTTTTGCAAAAGCACAAGGGATGAGAAATTACAATGAGCTTTATTTTACAACAATTCTATTTAGTAAGGCAACTGGAGGGAAATAAATTACCATATCAGTCTGTTAAACCCGTTATTTTTTACGGGCTTTGGGTCTAGTTCCAGGCTAATCATTTAAATACACAGTGCTTTTTTTCCAGTTTCCTATTTCAAGCAAAATATGGGAGTAAGAATCTCGACTGCCCGTATAATATAAAGATAGTTGATAGCTAAATCACTAAGCACATTTACAGTTTATATATGAAATTCTCTCCACAAATTTGAGTCTTTAATCTGATTTGACTGTTAACTGAAGGGCACGCCTAATGATACTCTGTCTCAACTAATGACGAAATCGCAATCAAAGATACAGAAAAGTATGAGGTGAACCAAACTTATTGAGGAGCAACAATAACACCGAAATCAAAATACCATAATTTCAAAGCCAAAACGTGAAAATAAATAAAAAGTAGATACATATGCTTGTATATCGAACAATAACTTCTACAAACAAATTAAACCACCAAAAACTTAATATCCAATTAAACCTCTTGCTTACAGAACTTATTTAAATATTTTTTTTTTATTAATGTCTGCTAGAAATGGATTGGAACTGAATCCTCACTATTAACTGATTTTTTTTTTAATTAAATACCTTACGAAATGAAACTTTAGACTAATAAAGCGAAAAGGTATCATGAAATGTACAGTCCAATTGTTATTTATTAATTTCCAATTCTGTTTCCAAATATTTCAAATAACGACTATTTATAACTAATATGCGGGCTGTACGGCTTTTCGAGGACAGAGGTATTAAAAATGCAAAAGAATCGCTAAGGTGGGACGGTGTCAGTTTACATATCTCCCTAAGCTGTTGTTTTTAGACCGATTTTATGCTTCTTGCCGTTAATACAGCTTTACGTAGTCAAAATTCTGAATTACCAAGGACGGCAGTTTGCATCATGGGTAAAAGGAGATGATGTGACCAGTTATCACTTTTTTTTTCTCTTAACTAAACTTTATTAAAACATACACATGAAAACCAGCATAAACACTCAATCGATAAATTAACAATAACAGTTCATTCCCCCTTTCGTTATAAACACACACCACCATTATTCTCACTCTAAATAATGTTCCCGACAATTTTTTGTTATGTTTTAATACGTCATCTGCGCTTTCAGTCGAATTCGTTATTTTTAATTCTTATATCTCTTCATCATTACATCTCTTCACTAAGTGTCTGAAGTATGAGGGAGACACAACAAAGAAACCACCCTTGGAGTCTCTGCAGGCAGTATATTGCCTCACTGACATTTCTTTTGGCTTGACCTCTATCTGCCTGCGGATAGACAGGAAATATTTGAACTGAATATGATGTGTTAGGAGAACATTGGTTCTGTCGTTAGTACTACAGTCAATATTTCTATTTTCCAGAAATCACTCGAGGAGAATGCTGGAATGGAGATACCTGAAAGAATTCCCTCTCCTTCCTTGATTCCAGTCCTCTCCCTGCTCTCCTGGATTTCGACAACCCCTATATATACAGGCTGATTCACGAAGATATGCAAATATTTTAATATGTTATTCTACAAGTCAAACTAAAGAAAAACGTTCACATAAACATAGGTCCGCAAATGTTTAGTTACGGAGTTACGGCTAGTAAAATATTTTGCCTGAATTGTAGCAACCTTCTTAATATAAAGCCATCGCAAAACAGTACGAGGTTACATTAAAGCTCAATTTCCATTTATTTTGTTGTTATTGATCTGGTGAATGTAATAAAACAAGTCCCAGACGTGTATCTGCAGCAGTTTTCCAGAAATTCCATAGAAGCAAAGAAATAATTTGGGAAAATTTGTAATTTATTAACTATTTGGCAGAATTTTTTTTTTTTTTTAAATTCAGAGAATTGCACAAATTTTTCAACAGAAGTTGTAGAGAATTTAATTTTGAAAAATTATGGCAATGAAGATAACTAAAACAGTATGAATGTGTCAGATAAACTGTTTTTATTAATACCATTGCTCAGTTTATAAGGACGATGTGAGGCATTACTTGCTCGTATTATGAATGCAATAGACGAAATTAAGAACAACCCTGTGAAACTGAAACGAGCAATAAAAATCTATTCATACATGTGCAGCTAAATGCATTGAACTCGGTGGAACATTTTTGAATATTTATTGTGAATGTATTGTGTACAACTGTACATTGTACAACTTCCTTAACACTGAGCTATGGTATTAATAAAAGCAGATTATCTGACACATTCATTGACACATTCATACTGTTTTAGGTAACTTTACTAGCATCATTTTTAAAAATTCAATTCTCTAGATCTTCTGTTGAAAACTTTGTGCAATTGTCTGGAACAAAAAAAAAAAAAAAAAAAAAAAAAAAAAAAAAAAAAAAAAAAAAAAAAAAAAAAAAAAAAAAAAAAGACCAAGTAGTTAATAAATAACAAATTTTACCAAATTATTTCTTTGCTTCTCTGGAATTTTTGGAAAACTACTGGGACTTGTTTTATTACACTCACCATACCAATAACAACAAAATAAATAGAAATCGTGCTTTAATGTAACCTCATAGTTTTGCGATGGCTTCATATTTGCGAGGTTGCTAAATTTCAGGCAAAATCTTTTATTAGCCGTAATTCCGTAACTAAACATTTACGGACCTATGTTTATATGAACGTTTTTCTTTAGTTTTACTTGTAGAATAACATATTAATATATTTGTATATCTTCGTGAATCACCCTGTATATTCATGTGTGTGTGTGTTTCACTTTAACGTTCATTGACTCCCTTTCAAATGCTTATACCAAGTGATAAAGTAAACAATCCAGGTTTTACAAAATCAATGGCATATACGCCATCGTTTCACTAAATACTTCAATTTGTCTCGCTATCCATTCTCATCAAATTATACAAGAAGATTAATTAGCACCGCCTAAAACTCCTTGATGCCTTCCAATTCCGTCATTCTCTACTAGCCAGACCCCAATATTTGCTCTTCCTTCGATATAGTTTTGGTCTGAAAATTATATTTTTCATTCCTTAAAACTTGTTACAAAAACCTGGCACATTGACCATTTCTATATTGCTCTCTAGTCTAAAATCCTCCAGTGATATGTGCTTAACTTGCAACTTCATGTCCTCGTAAAATTATATGAGAATTGTTCCTTCTTATCTCCAACTCCCATTTCAATTCTTTCCCTCTTCTGTACATTATCAGCTGTTGTATTCCTTCAATCCTGACTCTCTCTCTCTACTTTTTTATTCAGTTGTGCTATCTGTTTCTTCACTTCTTCCCGCTACTCCTTACATCCTCTCCAAAAATCTTCTAACATTCCATTAATTTTCTTAATTATTCCGGAAACCAGTACTAACATTTTTTTTTCCCAAACAGAAAATTTACTACTTACAAATTTCAACGATATATAACAAAATTAAGCTGACCTGCTGAAATTTAGAATTTACTTCCATAATATTTAATTTAATTAGAGATAAAGTCTTGTCACTATCAGTCATGAGCTCCTCTTGTTACTAGTTTACTTCATCAATTTTTGTTAATATGATCCGTCACTATTATAACCAGCATATTAGAACACAATTTAATATTCATCTCCTTTCCAAATCACTCTTCAGTTTGGTAAATTGTTAATGAAACCTACCATTTTAATTCACATTTGTATCTTATGAATTACTACAAAAGGCCATGTAAATTGCGTATATCCTTGTCCTTAAGGCTATGTCTCAAATATTTTTACAACATTGTAGAGCACCGTAAGCCGTGATGATAACTTAGAGACCGTCATAAAAGGCTGTTTTAATACAAAATGTCCAATGTAGTAGAACTAGTGGCATCGAGGAAACACATCGCCTTACTTTTCGGAGCGCAGAATTAACAGTCTGCCTCTCATGGCCTATTCCTTCTCAACCAATCGCAAAAGTTCTTTCTCTCTAGGATTAGTTTGAGAACATTCGTACACTCACGGTTCATTTTCTTCCAGACTCTTGTTTTCATTTAACAAATTACAATTTTTATGCTTGTTGTCATTTATTACATCTACCCAAGCCGTAGTAATTCCACATGCCATTAGGACTTGACAGGATAATTTTCCATTAGCTATGTTTCCCTGTAATGTCAGCCCACTTCTGTAGAATGTTTAACGCTTCTTGGAACTTGAGCTGGTCCAAATTTCTGGAGCATTTCAACTGCTCTTCGATTTTTTTTGAATTTTCTTTTTCTGATAAATTTGCCTCTCTTCCGTTTACCTTATGTTTATGAGTAATCCGCAATTCTCTAGCTAAATGCTCGTTTTTTGTTTGTTGATTTTTTTTCATGCTAGAAACAACTAAACGTAGATATATACTTCCTTTTTCTTTCATTCTGTGTACTTTTTTCTAGTAAATCCGTCACAGTACTTTATGCTGACACCATTTCTACAAATTATTCGAAGCCAATTTACGTTCGACTTACGTTAATCTATTCATCCATTACTCCTCGTATAAATACTGCTCTTCCAAATTTAATTAAACTAGTTTCCACTCGTAATTTGTTTTCAGACACTACCACTCTCCCACTATAATTCGTACTGCTTTTTTTGTCCATTCCTTATTGTTAGTTTTTTGCTTTAACAGTAAATGGAGAAGACGCATAATAAATTTTAAGTCCCCCACCTCCATCTTATCTTTCGAGCAGTGAGCTCATACTGACACGCCACGTTTCCTTCAGTTGTAATTACCTTCCGCTCTCCTCAACAGAGCCAATACACAATTACTCTGAATAATTACTCGCGTAGAATATTGTATTGTGTGACCACCATCCGTTTAACCAAGGGAGAACTATGCCTATTTTTGTTAGTCATTGTTACCATTGTTTATTTAATACTTACAGGTTTCTTTACTGCAGTCTCACTACTTCTGCTTTGATTCTCTTCGCACAGGATCTGACTTAAATGTGCCAGATTTCCTCGCTTACATCGATTATGCCTTTTTTGGTATTGCCTCAGTCCTCTTCTTGCCAAGGCCGTGGTTAAGTTGACGAACTTTCTTCCAGGTATGGGCACTCGAATAACATATATTCAATGCATAATACATTTTACATTCCCCAACGGACACCCCTCCATATTATGCTTAGTTTCCCATACTCAAAAGGTCTTCACCGAACACAATTTTCCACCACCTTATCTCTTCGGGAGGAGGCGAGTTCGTTCCTTGGACTAGCCAGCCACTTTTCAGCAATTCCCTCAAATCACTCTAGCTAAATGCCAGGCTTGTACCTTTGTAGGAAATTGCCAAATTCTTCGCTGTTCCCTGGGCTCAGTCATCACCCGACAATAATAAACCTGATGTAGTCGAGCCATATCTCTTGCCGGGCTGTCACGTTGTATCTAAACACTTATTTACTGATTACTTCTCGCTGTTCCTATCATATTTGTCTGTATGAATTTAACTAACAATTACTATCCTGGAATGATGAGTGCGCCTTGTTGCTGGATATCCACCTGTACGAGATATTAATTCTACCATTTGCCTGTGTCTACTATCTGTTGTCTGTACATTTCTCAGCGGCTGTACCTTATTCTCTCTACCTTCTCCACTAATTCTTCGAATTGTTACCCACCTTACTGTATGGGTGACGAAGGGAATTGTCTTTAAGAAATCAGCTACCTTAAATGCTATAAACCGGTAAATTCACAACTTCGATTGCAAAGCATATCTGACATATTCCCGCGTAAAGCTTTACAGTGCCTAATGTAACTTAGATCTGGAAGAGGATTGCGACAAGTAGAGAAAGGATTTCAACCACGGTTGCGTGAAGATACCATCCTAGCATTCATCGGGAATGATTTCTGAAATCTGTGGAAAATCAGAATCTGGAGAGATGGATCAAGTTTGTGACTTCTCGAATGGCAGGCCAATATTGCTGATAAGAGTTGTTTCTATTTGAATACGGAATATCTCTTCCTTCAGAGTTCTCATTGTAATTATGTAAATAGATGTATCAAAATGGCATTTAAAAAGTAATATAATTCTCTTTTTCATTTAAGACAATGCAATCAGGATTTAACCTTTCGACTCTCAGTAACGGAAAATTCAATAACTAGTAATGGAAACTTCTCATCTGAATCACATGGATGTGTTTCAAAGAATTTTAAAGAGCATTTGCACTATCGTTGATTTTAACATTATTTGGATAAGAACGGAGGATGATTTTAGTTTCGAGTTGAATAACAGAACTTTCTAATAACGTTTGTCGTGTTAATTCGTATTTTATTTTGTGTCGTATGAAGACTATCATATCATCGTAAAAATGTTATTGCGAACTAAACTCCCAGCAAAAGTAAAAAATTACTATCTGCCAAAATACAATTCAAATAAGTGTTCTTGATGCCAATCAAGGTATTAAGCGAATGGCAGTTGCGAAAGCTCCTCAGCCAAAGTTTCCAGTAGTGTTTTCTTACCGATGAATGTTGTTGAAAGTTTGTGCACAGTGCCACAGGTTTTTTTCTCGACCAGGTAACAATTAATTCTTTTTCCTTTGAGTTTTACGGCTCATTAACGTAATTTAAGCCGGGAGAGAATGTGGGGCAATGAACGTGAAAGAATTCTGCCCTATTCTTGTAAAGTAACCATTCCGATATTTGCCTCGAGTGGATTCGGGAGTGGTGGCGTCACATTGTGTTGGGCGATGAATAGTGAGTCCGCACTACCTCAGATGGCCACCGCCGGATACTATGGCGGTGACCTGGCGAGAGGTTTGGAGAGGCAGAGCGGTGTTACTTCTGGCATGCGGAGCCATCTAGTATGTTTTCAGGTAGCGACTGAAAGTGATTGAGGGAACTCCGACGGCGCAGCGGAATGTGCCAGCCATCTGCGCCCTCATGTGTCATGCGACGTTGCCGAGGTACTATTTTTCAGCAGCACAATTCTCGTGCACATACGACACTTGCCTATGAAATATCTCGTGATATTGAGGTCAAAGGTCAATTCCATGATATCGGTGATAAATAAATCTAACTGGTTAACTTACATTTAGAAACATGATGTTTGGTTAGGTGCGGGAAGAGAATGCAATTGTTTCCCCAAGTCAGATCCATCGGTAGCCTATGGAGGTAAAATTTCGTAGCAGCCAGCGATGCAAACTATACACCGCTACGCAGCAACACTCACGTGCTAGCTGGGTTCTGCCACCAGGCAGCCTTACGCTAGACGGTTATGTCAGTATGCGCCTTCCTGCTTATTTGATAAGCAAACCATATTTGGTCATGAGTGGTAGCTTTCCTTCCTTCAAAAGCGGCTTATAGAACAAGGATTCTATTCATACGCTGTTCTCCTTGAAGAACAGTGTTCTATAGATACGGTTTCGCTCGACTACTGGGAGTTAAAGAAGCATAAACAAGACCCGCAACTTTGGCGGCCTCCGCTGGCAGCTTCGTCTTCGGCTTATGCAATACATTTTATTAAATACTAATTTTTCAAAGTTACAGTAATATTTAATACTTTACGGGAACAGTTAAAACAGCTATGGGTCATCTTGGCTCTGGAGGGGGTAAAACAGATTCAAGACACCCTTCACAATCGATCCAATGCATGAAGGTCATAGCGGATGCACCGTCATATTGATAGATAGGATCAAATTTGCCAAGTTCTTTGTCAATTTGACTCGATTTTGTAATGATTGAAATAACATCGCGTGCCCTCTCATCCTGTGAAGTTCCATTTCGTTTCCTTATCACCTTGTGGGTGCTTCGCACTGTTGGTGAGGCATTGTAGTGTGAGCTCTTTTCTTGCTGTGCAGGGCGGCCAGACGCGCCTCGCGACTGCCGCGTGGTGTCGCGCTCCTCGACGTCTGTGCACGCGTCGTGCACGCGGGGCTCTGACGGCGGGCTGCCTCCCCAGCAGTTCACTCTGGAGCTGCTGTCCGCCCGCAGCGGCCGCCTCGTCGCCAACATCACCAACAGAGCCGCCCCCGAGTTCACGGTGCCCGGCCTCGAGCCCGACACCCACTACCGCCTCAGGATCTACTCCAGCAACGGCAAGGGCCGCAGCGAAACAGCCGTCGAGCTCAACGTCACCACGCTAAGGACGTCGCAACAGCACCGCAGGATAGACGCAGGTAAAGGCGCTGATATGGCACTTTCGGATGATGTCAAGATGGGACTAACTGTCAGTGTTGCATAACACACCTCATACATCGGAAGAACTAATTTCCAATGCGGTTAGAATTTATCAGGTGTTTGTTGTTTCCTCCGATTTGGGTCCAAATGGCGACGTGGAATTGTGAAAGGCGGAGGGGAGGATATGAGTTCCTGCCCGAAGTCTGACCGGGCCTGTTAGACCCGGGGTTAAGGTCTTGTGCACTCATTTGCCGGTGAACGTATAGGTAGCTTTGTATGATAAGTGTGTTTTTTGTTCGTAAAATGCGTAGTTTTGGCACATATTAGGAGGATCTCCCGGAATTTTCCTCAATCAGGACGGCCGGTATGCGGGGGACTGGGTTCGTACCTCGTCCCATTGTACCTCCCTAATCCAATGTGCGGTACATCAGTGCTCTGAACCACTCTGGTGGTTTATCAAGTATTTTATTTCGGGTCAGATTAGTTTCCTCACTTTCTTTCATTGCAGTACCATCCATTTTCCAACACGAATGTGTAATAATTGCTTACGTTTCAATTTATATCTATCATCTTCGCTTTGAGGAAAAAATAGATTTGATTTTTATGTAATTTGTCGTACTTTATCATTGGTGGCATATGTGTTTAGTAGGGAATGCAATGGGATTTCTGGCGAAGCTGTTATAGCAGGCATACCACATTTGATTATACCTGTAATAATGAGCACTAGGATCTATTGATCTTGAGTGATCAAATCCAGTTATTTTTATATTCGGTAAGAGTTTATGCATGATTTGAAATCAACCAGGCCAGTCTCTTATATGTTTGCTTCTTAGTGCCTTTGTAATGGAACGTTTGAACTTTACGTTTCCTTGTTCTGAATAAGAATAATTTGTTTAAGAAAATATACTGATTTTACCAACGCTCGTCAGCTGGCTGAAACAGTAGTAAGGACGGAAGAACTAACACGAAAATATCAGCTGGTATCAGCTGGGCGAAGGGATCGCCACCCTCGCATATGGAAAGACAATGTGGCCTCTGCTATATCGAAAATAATGCTAAAATGTTTTGGAGGACGTAAAGAAAAGTTAATTGTAAATCAAATTCAAACCAGAGACTAGAACCAATGAAAAACTTCCTTCATCGTCATACGAGTTACCTTGATTAAGTAATTAAAAGCTCGGTGGAAAGGTGCGTCTATGAAAAGAAAGACAGAAGTATAACCTAATTCTTTTCTAGAGTGTATCCTTGCCACATGTTAACAGTTACCTTAAATGGCATTTCCTTAAATGCCCTTTAGTGTTAAAGCTTTCCTTTTATGGCCTCAGATGTCTGAGTAGTGGATACTCGTGTCTGTATGCTGACGCCTGACGTGACCCGCAGCGGCGGTGACGCCCGCGGCGCCGTCCTCGCTGGTGGCGCCGCCGCTGTGGCTGGTGGCGACGGTGGTGGCTGCCGTGGTGCTGCTGTGCGCCGCAGCCGTCGCCGCCGTGGCTCGAGCCAGGGGCTTCCGCCTGAGAGTGCGACGTCGGGGGACGACCGGCGACAGTACGGGCAGCAGCTCGCCCAGCGGCAAGACGCCGCCCCCGCCCGTCCTGGAGGACAACCCCGACGTGGTGCCGCCGCGCAAGGACGGTGAGTACTAACCTTCCTCTTACCGACGCACTGGGAAATCAACATCTCTATACCGAAGCTGCCGTTGGTAACATTGCTGGCTACTTGTAAAATCACTCTCTGCAATTTCTGAAAATGTTCAAGTTTATGCTGTTCTTTAAGCTCGGTTGCCATCTAATTTTATTTCCTGCGTCACTCAAAGAAGTGAAGAGTTGAGCACTAATAGAACGATTTGACTTTGAAAGAAATAAACAACGGTTTAGGCAGTCGATGTTTACAACCACCTTCGTTGAATAATATTGCCAGTTCATGATAAATTGACTTTTGGATTATGCCGCGTTGTTTATTTCATTACCTAAGCTTTCGGCTGGTATCCTCCAGCCTTCGTCAGAGATACTGTTTATGTTGACATAGCAACGAGCGCCAAGCATCGCAGAGTAAAAGGCCACTATCTTCGTTGATGTTGTTGGTATTTTTTAAAATTTCTGCTTCCTCTTTCACCCGTCGGGGCCACCACTGGTCTTCCCTCTACAGTAACCTCGTTTCTTGAAATTTTATTTCATGCCCGGTATTAATAGCATGGCGGACTACGGCGGATTTGTCGCTGTTATTATATTTGTAGTGGCGGATATGTTCTTTAAGTCTCTCCGCCAGGTAATGAAATAAACAACACGGCATAACCCGAAAGTCAATTAATCATTAACAAAGATGGCCGCGGAAGTCTGAGGAATCATTTAATACTGCCAGTTGTTTTATTTTTGCTGTTTTCTAATTTTTACTGTACTTTTTATGCAGCTGTATCCCTGATTTAGTTTTACAATAGTATCGTAATCGTTAATCTAAAGTAAGCAATTTGGGAGATAAGTTTTATGGGTGTGACACTGCGGAGTAATAAATGGTAGAGAACCGTATTTTAGGGTAGATATGTTCCACAGCATCATCTTCAATGTAATGTTTAGTATTTGTTTCGAATTCTTTGTTGCGCACTATGAGAATATTTCGGATACGTGTTACGTTTTAGTGGTAATACCTCATTTTTGTATCGTATTAGTAAACTGTAAAAGGAAGATTACATCCTTACAAGTTTTTTGTGCAATGTTATTGTTGAAAGATAGCGGTGAAACTTAAGAATTGTATGTTCCAGTAAAATACCCATGTGTAGTAATACCAAGTCTAGTTTCTGGTTCAAGGAAAAGAAATAGTTAATACTCCTTTTTTTCATGAAAAAGGGAGGGGGGGGAAACAGCGAGACTAAGGGACCTTCCATTCCTCATATTGCTGAGTGAAATGTGTATGACTGCATGCCTGTCATGTGCCTCTTGGCTTTAGAAAGAATGCCGACTTGGGGTTGTTGGACTGCGGAATTCGACCTGAGGACGCATTGTAACACTCAGCCAATGATCAGTAGAAAATATAAGTGGGACTTCCTGGAACCATTGGCACATTTTTTGTAGTCACGGACTGGAAAATTCCGCAGAATTAGGAAATGCGGTGGCATTCGAGCAGTCAATAAGAAATGTGAATGTTCCCCAACATCGCAAAGTTGAAGATACACTCGTGATCCTTGAAATGTTAAATAGCAATCGATATTTGTAGCCAGACCTGCATGGACTCCTCGTCCACAACTGAAATAAAGCTTACGGTTAATGTCAGATCTATAGCCAGAAGATTATACGGGGACAGCTGAAAACATAACCACGAACTAACTATGGAACCAAGGCAACATATTTGTTTGTACGAATTATTCCGTGGTGAAACTGAATACCTACAAAATACCTAAAAATATATTAAAGGTTATATCGGAATTTAATACAGTAACTTAAAATTCGTCCCTTTATCACAACTATAAATATAAAAGCTGCTATTACTATTTGAATGTTACTACTTTACTACGCATGAATTTCCTCGAAAACGTTCTGCCCTTGTCTGAGCGTATGTATCATCCATGACAACGCGTGGGAAGATTAAATGAGTTGTTTCCCGTTGCCTTCTCCACTGCGGCAGTTTTCGTAAGCTTTGTTGTGTTGTGGATAAGAGATGAAAAAGGGGAAAGGGCGAAACCCGGTACCGGCATCTTCCGAAAGCCCCTATTCAAAGTCCACATCCGACGGACGAATCACCGTGAACAGTATCCTATGCATTAACTCTATACGCACAGCGGAGAGGTTGGAGATTTAGCTCAGGTCCTCGGTCAACAATCTAGATATTAAGAATTGTGCACCACAACTTCTACCATATCGGTGACGAAAATTTCTTCCAACTACAGGACTGGAACCAGCTAACCCTGTGCCAGCGCCAGAAAATCATAACAATGTTGTAACCATTTGAGCCAACAGGAGAAGCCTTAATAATTTGCTCGGCATCAACTTAAGTTTGGTGCCAGTGGAATTAATTGTTAGGCAATTTAATTTATATTTGAGGCGTAATATTGAATTATAATGACATAAATCATAAGAAAAGGCTGGCCAACACTTACTAGAAGTAAAACCCACAAATTTATAGTGAGTTATAAACATATTTATTTACTGTGCGACAAGATGTTCTATGGACTTTATTGAAGTTTTGGCAAATCTAATCCACAAGAATAATTCATGTGTGGTAAAAATTAGTAATTACGCGAACAAAAGCTCAGCAATTTATAAATGAGGAGAAGAAATAAGTGTTTCTCTATATATGCGTCAAAACACAATAGGGCAGTTACAGTGTTATAACTGGATACGGACGAATCGTAGCGGGAAATATTACCGTGCTATTATAAGCAAAGTGCAGCGACGTGACGCAAGGTGTCTCACCCATTACGTGAAGCATCGCTCTGCGAACAGCTGTGCTGAAACAGGTCAGGCAGTGAATGTGGCAACACCCCATCCAGCAAAATAAGGCAATGTTATGCAAAGTCACATAGTGGCTCACTATCCACCTGTTGCGTTGTTGTAAAAGTTGTCGGATGGCGCCATAGTCGTCTACTAATTACGTCAACATATTACGGACCGAATATTCGAATTACTTCAAAGTTTACAGGAGAAACTTCAAAGACATGATTTTAACAAACAGATCACTCGCGCAAACAAGTGTGTGATCCACATTAGTTATTAATCTTTTTGCTAATTTTTGTCTGTTCTGACTGAAATTTAACACTCTCAGTTAGTGACAAAATACAAGACCAGCCGTCAAATGTTACGTTACATAGTTCGCGCGACAACGGATGAAAAAGTGCTCGTAGCCCAGTGTCGTGATCGAAGAAGAAACGTCTCTCTTCCCTTCGGTCTCCGCCCAGGAAACCTTTCCAATACCATATGACAGTGTTCTCCTACCGCCGGCCTCTGTGAAATTCTCTTGCCTCGCGTTGGACATGCGAGCAGAAAATTGTTCAACGCTAGTAGGGTACTCCAGCGAGAGTCTTTTTTTATTCGCTAAAGTGTTCCCTCGCATTCACTCAATATTTGTATGTGTTTTATTCTTTTGTCGCTGTTTCCCATAGCAATTTGTCGTTTTTAAGTGTCCGTTACCTCGGTAATTACTGAGACCCACAGAGATTTGTAATAAATCTCTCTTACCGTCTGCCGTATGTAAAGCCTCCAATTCAGAACTCCTTCCTGGGTATTCTACAACCTTCGAGAGGAACAAGATATCATTCTCTGGTGGTCCCTTGACCCGTGAGAATAATAGGTTGCTGGCGATAAAGTTCGCCGTTTAATCTGGTCAAGGTGGTGATTGCCTATTCCTGTGCCCGGTGATTCGACCATGTGTATCATTAAATGAGCAACACAAATCCAACAAATTAATATAGAACCTTACCGGTCCTTCTCTGCCATCCCATTATATGATACTGCAGAGTGTTTCAGTCTACACTCTTTTCCCCTAAATCGCGAGTGATGTCCGTATCACTGTGTTGCTGTTACCCACCGTGCAATATTTGACCCGCCTACCACTAGCTCAGAGCGTCCGCCAGGTCTACAAGAATTAATTGCGAACCTCACACCACAATTCGAAAAACTAAATAACTTTTTAAACGTTCGTAAATCCCAAAATAATTTAATAACGGGAGTACTTGTGACTGTTTCCTTAATGGAACTGCAGCAATAATTTTTCTGCATAATATTTTTAGTGGGAATCACAAATTTACAATCCATTACAGTATGTTAAGGCTTATATTTATGTTTTTAGGCACCTTTAAATAACTGTACAATCATTTACTCTTGATAGGAATATTGGAACTATTATAGCTATTTATTCTACACCGCTGATATAAGACCCACTTTTCATATTACTGTTCAGTTAGGTAATATTACTATAACCACGTTTTATGATCACTTGGTGAGCTTCATGTCACCAAATAATAATAGGTAATTGTTTACATAATGATAACTAAACAGTAAAACGTAAATCTTATTTTATTTAACTTGACCTTTACTCGAAGTATATAAATATGATTTTAAAATTAATCTGCTTACGGATGAAAAATGAGTTCATTCGACTGAACTGGAAAATTATAGTACACAGTCGAAGATTCTCGATAAACAGTGGAGACCGCTAGCCAATCAGAATAATATTTTTCGCAGGAACCTCGAAAACTGAGACAATTAGTGAAGGTTGGGATGAAAAACACACCAGCGTACTGTTAAAAATATTGATTAAACAGTACTAAAATGACTTAAAATGTGAAAGAACTTATTTTCAACCATTTAGAGGAAATCTAGAGGTAATAAATGTTTTTAATTGCTGAAAAATGCTATGCTGGCATCATATTAACGCTGTAGTGTTTTAAAAACTAAATGTAGTCAGAAAATTGACTAAAAAAAACAGCTTTATTTTGTCATGTCAATATTCAAGCCTTGTCTGTTCGCGGTATAAAGTCGTTCCAGGTCAGTGGAGGCAGTAGACAACTTACGATTTGAGTATCTCGTGTTTCTAATTTTCATATTTTTTTTTTAAAAAAAACCTAAGTTTTTTAAGTGTACGTTAGTGTTTGAACCCGTTTTCTGTACTTTATGCGCAACATTTAATCACAAGTTAGTTTTAAATGGAATTCATAATATGATTTTATTAATGTTAAATAATCTGCAAAAGGTCTTTAAATTTGATGGCAGTGAAATGAAAACAGATTCTACTTTCATTACAAATTGAATTTGATATAAGGCTCCGCAATTTACTCGGGACGGGTTTAAAACTATACATTGATCACAATACCGACATAAGTCAAATCATATTTCGCAGATTAAAGAAAATTAAAAGGTAACACAACAGAGCCGTTAACTCGTCGACAAAGTGAGAATTCAGCTAAGAGCCGCTTATTGGTTATTAAAAAATGTGCAATACTGTTCGATGAAAATATTTTGACTGTTTTTAACTGTTCTCCTGATGCGAAGTTCTCCGCCACTCATTCTAAAGCATTACCCTATGTTGTTGTGCAATGATTTATACTCCACTTAAGACATCAGTAGAAGAATTGCCGACAAAGCCTCTGACAACTTATTATCGTATTTGCAAATCTTCAAAGATACTTTTAGACTGCAGCCTTGCACCTCGTAATATTTAGCACGCAGACGCTCACTGCCCGCTTCGAGATAAAAGTATGACGCTCTTCCAAGACTAAAGATTGCTCCTTCTTCTGGTCGGCAATCGGACTGGACGTTTCGTGGAAAATCCGTGTTCAGTTTGTCATTTTCACGCTCCTCAATCGTCGGATACATGAAAAATTTAAAACCATTTAGACTGTTTAACTATTCTCAAGACTGGTTATCGTCTGCACAAATTGCACGTTCTGGCTACAAATTCTCTCCTTGGCTGGACGTCATTACCTGCGTCATGATGTTTAACAAGTATGACGTCACGACACTGTTTTCATTTACATCACGATTATAGCTATTACGCCGCTGTCTCTACATTACGTCACAGGGTTTGATATTTTTCAAGCAGTCTGTTCTGTCCAAATTCTATGTGGTGGATGGGCTATTTTTTATTCGCTTTGCCACCAGTGAGAGGAAAC
The DNA here is from genome assembly GCA_031002005.1 of Vandiemenella viatica. Lineage (NCBI taxonomy): Eukaryota > Metazoa > Arthropoda > Insecta > Orthoptera > Morabidae > Vandiemenella > Vandiemenella viatica. The sequence goes on from JARYHS010013630.1 coordinate 273,004,323, forward strand.
TTATATGTGGGTAGGAAACCTACTGTCATGTGAGCGATAGGATGCGTCAATAATACATCAGCTAGTTATGCACAAGTATATTCATTTATTCGGGATTGTACACAATAACTTACGATGAAAGTCAGAGGGCTAGCATACCTCCTTAACTCCTCATTAGATTAAGCCATCCCCAAATTCCACCATCTCTTCTGCGACCGCCGAGTTCCGCCCTGTCCGCCCGATCAGCCCGCCGACGACCCGGCTCGACCGCTGTTGCAACAGTTCAACGCCAAGTCAACTGCGATCAGCACGTAACCTTGGTGGTCGGTAAAATTAATTCTTCATTGCCCTTCATAGTTGTAAGTTTGAATAATTGTAACGCAAATACGAAGGAAATAGCGTATAAATTCTCTGGTACGTCCTCTTTTAGATTACTGTTATGCTGAGTAAGCTTAATAATAATAATATCGAAAAAATACAGAGAAGAGCCGCTTTGCATCAGTCACAGCGAAATTGTGACAGATCGAATATATAAAAAGAGATGAGGTAGTTTGGCAGACAGATGACCTAATTTTCGCTTAAATTTATAGGTAAACATGAGAACAACTCTTTTCATTTACCACTGCGGAGAAAAACTTAGCCCATCAACCTGATGATCCCAATGATAAGATAAATAAGATTAGAGAGTTTAGGTGCCATACAGATGCCTATATGTAACCTTTCTTTCCTGTGTCCCTAGTGACTGGTATACAAGGAAGAGAGTCTAGTTGTGGTACAAAACATCTTTCACCACCAATCCGCAGTTGACTGTTAACACTGCAGTTCATAGTTTATGTATGGGTGGTTTCTTTTAAGATGCCTTGGGGGTATTTCTTTTCATCCCCTGCCTACAACCCTATCCAAATACTGATGTCTCTACGACGAAATGCTGTTAAGACTTATTAAATTAAATAGCGTTTATTTTCTCATCCAACCCGATGCATGTTTGGATTTTAAAACCAATTCATTGAGAAGCTTAAAGACTAGATATCTTTTACGTTCACTCGAAATTCAAATAATTCACTGTGTTTTCTTTTTCATTTTAATCCAACGTTGATTGTAGGTGTATTATTGAATAAAATGGAAAACATTTTATCAACATCAAACGTTGTGGTTAACGCATACAGCCGCGAGCCTCCGACTTCAACAGATGATCGTTGTATATTTAGTACCTAATACAATGATCACATGAAAATAATCGACGCATATGTACTGTACACAAACAATATCGGTGAACAACATTTGTCAAAAACTCATTTAAAAAAATCACATTCTTATTCTGTGAATTGTATACATAGCTTAAATTTAATTAAATGGCATGTTACTAATTTTTTTAATCTTTCTGGATTATAACACAAAAATTACATACGATAATGGCATCGAAAATTTCAGATCAGTTGCTTAGTATGAATAATTTTTATGTGAGTTTTGGGGTTCACATGGTTGATTAATGATAAGCACTGTCAAATGTTTTGTAATTTGAACAAGTTTATTCAAATATAATGACAAAAAATTGAGAACTGGGCAATTAAATATAGATTTTCATTTACTTTTGATCACTATTACTGAAGTTACGGTATTAGTAATAATCTACGAGAGACGAATCTGCGTACAGGTGTAGAGAAATACATCATTTCAATACAGTGAAAATGGTTTCAATCAGCAAGTCTCTAAAAGCAAAAGTCAATCAGAAGACTCACAATTTAATATTTTATGCCTATAATTTCATGGATTAATTTAAACATTCAGCATGAACGATGTTTTACGTTTTATACTAAATAAATATTACAGATAGACTGTCGAACATGATGTAAGATTATTATGGCCGAATTATGAGGACACAAACATAAATTAGCTACCGTTATTACTCTATTTAAATTGTTCGGGTACTCGCTGCACTCTTCACAAATCTTACTATTCAAGAACTTAAATTCGTCATTGGCAGATGTAATAATATTTACTATTGTCTACCTAAGTAAATTTATAATCTAAACATAAGCTATTTATTAACTGTTTTTACTCTTTTTCGTGGTTACAAATACGTTTAATGTGTCTTAAATTTAATATTTAAAGCCTGCATACTGAGTTCAACAAAATCAAATATCCTCCTCGCTTATGTAAGAAACAGGGATCTAATTTTCTCAGCTATTTGCAGCGAGTTTCAAGAAAGTTATAAGAGTTCGTGGTGACTGTTTTCTCCGGACGAAAAAGTTGGACTACTGACACAGAGAATTAATTAAACATTCTCCAAGCAAAAGAAGGAGGCGCGTGCCTCCGGGCAAAAGGCAAGCCACAGCAACGCTGCAAAATACATTAACGCAATTTACTTACGGACTGTGTCTGTAAAACGGAAATAACTTAGGGACACTAAGTACACATAAACATTGACAACTCAATCAAAACTGTACTTCAAACGGCGAACCACCGAGCGTGGAAGCTTAACCAAACTGTCCTTCTTCTCGCCAGTTACCGTGTGTCACCTGTGTGTCCTTTAATATCCCCATTTACATTTTTGTAATTGGAAAAATAGCACAAAATTGATTAATGTATTCGTATATAGTAATCACAAAAGTATGGCGTTTCGTTCTTACCAATTAATGAGCCATAAAGTACACAGAACACGCAGCTATTCATTCTTTGTAATATCACAACCATTTTTCATATATTGCATCTAAAGACTCGAAGGTCCGATACCAAATGATATATGATATTAAAATATCAAAATTTAAAGTTTACCTAATATCCTTAATTTAACTAAGGAGAGAGTAGGTTTGGTAATCAAAATATAGATATACAGCAGCTCCGGGCTTAGAGGCCCACGTTTTAACAAGGATTTCGAACCTCGGAGAGTGCTGGCGTAGCACATATAAAGCAAGCACAGCTCGTAAACTTTCTGCTCGCTCGGGGTGTTAAACATAGGAAGCTGAATTTGTGACCCACTGAGCAACCAGAGCGCTCAAAGAGCTGAAAATCACTGGTAAAAAAGTAGACTATATTACCTTAAAACGGACTAACTTCTTCCTGCAACGTCGCTCACGTGGGCTTATGTTTGTGATCGATTTTAAAATGTGTCGGTATGTTTCGAAATTACCAAATGAAAAACCGAAATTTAGAAATGGCAAGTAACATACATCTATACTACTATTATAAATGTGAAATTAACTCTGGCTCTCTGTATGTTTGATACGTTTCCAGGGTTAAACGGCTAATACTGCTTTAATGAAATTTGGCATATAATATATTTTGTAATGTAATTTTAAAAACTTGACTCAACGGTGACAGACGCATTTCACGTGTAAGTCTCTGTAACACGCTTCGGGAAAGTGGGCTGCTGGCTCAGTGATTAGGCAGCTTGCTTTAAACGTTTTGGATCGCGTCCTGGGTTCTAATCCCGTTGGGATTAGTAATTTATAAGGTATGTTTTTGATCAAATGAGCCGCGCCCGTACGTTCCGTTGTACGGGTTCCACGAAAAACTATAGGTACAGCCACGAGAGAGGCGAAATGTGTGGCTAATCGAAACTCTGTTCTATAGGCGGCCGAACAATCCTTCGGGACTCAACAATATTCTATGCGCTTAATTTTTTATGCTATATCGGTCACTCATGTTTTTTCTCTCTCACAGTCAGTTTGTGTATGATCTATACTACTAATATTATAAATGTGGAAGTAACTCTTTCTCTCTGTATGCTACATTTTCACGACTAAACGATACTACTGATAATTATGTACGTTTTCGCGGCGGCAATGCTTGATAAAAACTTCTCGGGTTTCAAGCCGCGTCAGAATTGAGCGGGGGCTTGACAATGGAAGCAGTACAAGCTTCCGAAACGTCGCCAGACGGCTCAATTCTGACGCGGCTTGAAACCCGAGAAGTTTTTATCGATACTACTGATGTTGATGGAATTTGACAATAAAATACGTTGTTTCACAAGGAAGGATGCAGGATATTTTTTTGGGATAAATAACATTTTTAGTTAAATTTTTGAACTAATTTAATGGTGCCAACCAGATGGATAGCGTTTGTAAGTGTGCAATGTTATATCAGTCGCTCAGGTTATGCTTCTCTGGCAGTCTGTTAGTGTATAATCTGTTCAAAAATTTCTTTTACAGACAACAAATATTGTATTGTAAAGAGGTTGACTTCCACTGCACCAGTCTACCTAAAAAGTTCTGACATCGGAATTTTTTATTATTCTTTTTGACATGGCTCGCAGAGTACGAACAGCTAAAACTCATGCTCATGCTCATGCAGAAGAAAAAATAAAAGCCCAAGCTGAAAGACTTGATTACATTATTTAAGCCTCCCTTAGTGTTTTAATTTTTTTTAAAGATGTTGAAAATTGACTCTCTTTATGAGACATGTTCGATGGCAGAATGGTTATGGTAATTACTTCACTATCGTATTACTCTGACTCCATGTTTTTTAAGACACCTTTTATGTAATTTACATCTTTAGATATCCAAGACTATCCCTAAAATTCTAAGTCCATGAATACGAAGTCGCGGGTAACAGCTAGTTCATCAAATATTTGTGAAGGAAGGCTTTCTTGGTGTCAAGATTAAATACATCAAATATTCTTGGAGTTAAAAACAAATTAGTATTTAGGAGAAAGTTTGCAAAAATAAATTGAAATGTTACAAACTGGCAAAAAAAGAAGACGTGTACAAAAAAAAATCTATTGTGTGTGATGGAAAGGGGGGAATTAAACCTGCGATGTCTTAGTGCACGTAAGAAATTCAGCTTTTCGTGTTTTCTACCGGTTGTTAGTTTCTGATTTACAACTTTTAAAGGTCCATTCTTCTCCAACGAAGAACTGATCAAGACCAAAGGCATTAACCTGAGTGCCTTAAGATGGCATATTATTCCCATATTCACACTTTAAGACCCCTGCTTGGGAACATCAAAAAAAAAGTAGAGAATAAATAAATAAATAGAAATATAGAGCTAACATTTTTAGTAAGCATATTTTGGTTTCGTGCTCCAGTGCCAGGTCAAACAGAATCACAGGATATAGACCACGGATTTTATGTCAGGTAGACTAAGCTTTCTAACTGTGAAAACCCCAACATAACATTTCATATATTACCTGAAAACACTCAAATTCACGTTGTACAAGACGTATTTCCTAATTATCAGAGAAAACAATTCTCACCGCATTCTCAGAAAAAAAAATTTTAATTAAATGTTTTGTTCTGGGAAGGAACGTTCTCAATACCTATATCAGATTTGCTTCTACTCATATTTTACTGTATGTTCAGCACACGTAATGTATTGTTTGGTTGACGGCCTGAGCGCGATACAGTTTCGCCAAGAGCAATTGCAGTTGTGCTTCCCATCATTTGGCGCCAGGCCGCTCCGTTTTATTCATGCAAATTCAAGTTTTTAAACAAATATGCCAAGTATACCACCAGCACCAGGCTGTAGGAGTTAGTAGGGTTCCCTCGCCCTTCCCTTCCATCCATCCCTTCTCTGAGCCGGTGCATTTACTACTAGAAAGCGGGGTGAAGAGAGAAATTACGATAATACTATCGGTATCACGACTATGATGTCTAGTATCGCCGAAGAGAAAATGAATTGTATCTAGTGATACTACGTTTAAGTGATACGCGACACTGTTCTGATAGCTGCTGGGCAATACGAGCCAAGAGGAGTTGGTTTACGCGTGCAACAGCACCGGATGGCAGTCGAGAGTGGCGGCTATTCCGCCCTTAATTGGACGACTCGCTGAAATCGACTCCGCCGCCGCGACAGCTGATGGACACCGACAACAGTAATCGCTGCCACTTGTTTCGATGTGTGGCTTTCCATGACGTCCTCAATTGTCCAATTACACCCAAACCCATTAAATCCAGTTTGAAATTGTCCTCGCATTTTAGAGAAAAAATCAGAATTGTCACTTTATATGTAAAATAATCATCAGTCTTCTTGTCATTTCCACAATCATACAATGACCGTAGAAGACTGATTCGTTTATTGCAGATGGTACATGAGCTCTGTAATAAAAAAGAAGTAATCGTACAAGAAATAAACTATCAAAACTGTGACTTTATGGACTGTATGCAAATGCACCATACAGTCTGAAGATTTTATTGTTCATAATTCTAGGGTAGCACTTAATTGATTAATATCTCTAATTTAACTTAAATATGTCAAATTTATTAATGACCATGATAGTGTTTGTTTGTTGATTTTAAAGTTGGATGCGGTGTATATAAGTTACAACATAAATTACAACTTTCTCAACATATCATTGAAATTACCAAGGAAAAAGGAAAAATAAGAGATGAAACTAATATGAATTAATTGCAAATAATGTGAAATTAATCCGTTTATCATTGTAAATTACGAAAATCAGTTTTTCTTCACGACAATAATTGAACAGACCAATAAGCGCAATTAACTTCAAATGAGAACTATACAAATAGCAGATTCTGCGCACTTATATTAGCTAAGTGGATATTAAATAGAACGTGGAACATTCTTATCGTGTAATATAAATCATCAAGACGCTATCGGATGGTCTGCATATTTTAAGATTGGTTTGCTGTGTGAAAATGATAAAATAGTTTCTTTTACGATGTTGGATTCTCTGCTGAAGACACAGCGTACCATGTTCACAACATCCAAATTGTCGGTAGGTAATTCGTTTCTCCCTTACGCAACAGCACAGCAATTCCCACGTAAAGCTAACCAGTTTCCTTAGTATTCTGCAGTAAATTTGATGGCATCCAAAAAGGCAAGTTCTAATGCTTGGCGTCTCAGAAATTTCTGGTTATTTCAGTGTTGTCAACATAAGTCTACAAACAACTTAAAGAATTGCACGCAACCTCGCTATGCAGCGAAGTCATCAGTAAAACATGACATCGTCACAAATGTCTGCTTCGATCCTCTCTCCCCGCAGAGTCGAAGTAAGCTTCCTGCAATGCCCACGACGTAAACAAAATTTACTAACAAGTATGATTAATCACCTCGCCGTGTTTGGTATTCTCTCTCTTCTCTCTTCTATTCTTCTCACTCAGTCATTCGTATCTCATTTGCTGACAACCCTTTGCTGCGGGTGCGTGCGACGTCCACTATCACCCACAATAACGCTTTTTCACTCTTACACTGGGAAATAAAGTTTACTCTTTAAATTCATATAGAAAGTTCCATTTAAAGAATGAGATTCACCTCGTACGGCCGTCACTCACTTTCCAACTGAGAATATTCAGAAATACTAAGTGTATATACGGAATAATTTATTACAGTCATTTCACAAAAACTGTTTTAATTTGTTTTCCTTAAGAATACACCCGACCCTACCCACATCACAATTACATACAGGCAGCCTCGCTATGAAGAGAAGTTATCAGCGATACATCAGACACGATTACTTGGCGGCGAGTTCCCCGCCAGTAAAATGAGATCTAATTGAAGTAGATCAGCTAATTGTACAATTAAATTAATTGATTAATTAATGGTGCAAGATTAGTAGTAATTCATTTAGACGAGTACATCATCAGTGCTAAATTTAAAGATGTTTTGTACAGCAAAGAAGTTTGAAAAAAACACATCTGACAAAGCCGATATCTATTTTGTAAATATCTACTTTTTAAATATTTTACAATTATACATGTGGTATTTAATTAAATTGACATTTTACAATAAAAATGATATTTATCACTACTCTTCAAAATAAAATACATTGTAGTATTTAATGATAACGACATTTTACAATATAAGTGATATTTATCACTACACTTCAAAATAAAATAGGTTGTAGTATTTAATGATACTGACTTTTTACAGTAAAAGTGGTAGAACTTTTTTTTCTTTTTTGCTTTAGCCATAGGCTAATTTAGCCAGTTGCAAAAGTGTAATATAACAATATAGTTTGTCCTTTATTTATATATATGCTTTATACATGATTTTTTATTCTTGAAACAGACTTGAATAATAAATAGAAGATTTTTTGTTGGCATAGGCGAGGACCTGCATCAGGGATTGTATGTCTGTTATTTGTAAACCTTCTTCTAAAATTTCATGTCTTTCGGCCTTGTAGTTTCTGCACCTCAACGTGAAGTGGCATATATCTTCCGTCTCTGCACAAGCCCCACACATGTGGGAGTCAATTAGCTTCATCATAAATTTTTTGTCATTTAACAACACATGTCCAGCTCTTAATCTCATCATGCAGCTGATCTCCTAATAGAACTTAACTAACTTCATTCGGCGTATTGGCACTTAAAACATCTACGAGATGGCGTTAGAATCTATTCCGCGATATAAAACACAAAAATTTATGGTTTGTGTGTGTGTGAAATCGTGTTTTTGCAGGGAAGACACCTATTTAGGTAAAAACTTTGAAAACCAAACGTTATATAAAAACGAAATTTTATCCAAATCGTTAGAGCCGTTTCCTAGGTTCCAAATATACAAGAATTGCTCGTTTGAAGATATAAGATTAAATGGTTCCGTTAGTCCTTGATTCCGCACATCTATGTAACACGAGACTGAATTTGCCATAGGCTACTGTGAAACGCTCGTGCAGCCTTTATAAATAAACGTTAGAAGTCTTTCATCCTGCAATTTGTGGTAGCGACATTCGGCGTCCTCGTTCTGAAGAAGTGATGTATTAGTCTGTTTTTATCAACGGCCTCGCAGTGACTTGAATAATTCGATAACGAGGCAAAATGTGGGCCTTTCGTGCTGTCCATCACCCATAAATTCTCTCAGGCTTTTAGTGGTCGCTGTATTGTTTCAGCCTGGGTTCGCTACATGTGCTATTCAGGCACTGCAATCCCTGCCCAAGGTAGGTGCCCTTCCATGCTGGCCCTTCATCAATTCACACGCAACCGCTATACGAGTTGTTGTTAAAAACAATTTAATTAATAATAAAATATGTAACAGGCATGTGATCTATTATATACTCAAGTTTACCATTGTTTATTACATGGCTCTTTTCTTCTCCATCTTCATTAACCTGAAACAAAGCTGTGTCCTCTTTTGATATTGGGGAAATATAGGTGGCAACTATTTGTGTTTCTCTGAACTGTGTGTTTATTATTAAACACTAGGCAAACACTGCAGTACGGACGCAAAACTTTCTTCCAGATGCCCTTCTGTGACGAAGAGTGCGATACATTGAACTACCGTCCCGGAGTCTGTAGCACCAGGACATTAGTATGAGCCAATGGACAGGAACCGCTGTTTTTCAATCATTGGTTTTCAGCCTGGTGTATCATGTTATGCGCTTGATTGAGTGCATATCACCGTTATCCGATGAACTGATCATCCAGTTGTGTATTATGTGATGATAACATAGGCAGCGATCACGGGTAAACGTCAAAGGTAAATTACCTGCACAAACCAGGAAATGGTGTTTGCGACTAACTGCTTGAACATGCACGTCACACGCATAAAAAAAGCTAAAATACACTGTTTCCTTCATTTTATGTTGAAAAATTAAACACAGATCATGATTCTGTATTCAGATATACATTATTTCAATATTTCAATTCACGTATGACCTGTAACATGCTGTATAATGCACGTGAGCTTTAAACAGAGCTCCAAGCATAAGAAGCTAACAAACATAATTTGATTAGCTAAACATCGGGAAACACTTGTAAAAAAAATTAACCCGCACCATAAATATGTAACATTTAGTATTTGTATATATTATTTAAAATAAGATATTCTACCGAATTATTTAATACCAAGAGCAAATCATTGCAAATAATTGTTGCTATGACTGTACCAAACGAAATAACTTTCCTGCAGCTGGTTTCTAGGTTATTAAATTAAAACAGCACTTCCAAAATTATTTAGTATTTATTTATCTGAAATAGCTTTTCGTAATATCAATAATAAATCAAACATTTTAGAAAATTGACAAAATATAACAAATCATATGAACGATACAAAATTTAATCTTCTTGTATCCAGGTACTTGGAATCCATTCCTTTATATTATTTATGTCTGGCATAGCAGTATCGAATTGTATGTCAGAAACATCTTCTACGTTATCTTCATCCAACCATATAGCATCATCATCGTTTATCAAAGAAAAAACTTCGCTGTCACGTCTAATTGGAATTCTTTCGGGAAAAATCTTCGGCATGGGCAAAACCTCTTGTTGTGTGCTAAATTTCTCTTTTGTTGAAGAATTAAATCACAGGGACAGCACCGAAATTAAAAAAAAAATCTGTTCCACTATTGCACTTCTGACGACAAATTACTGTGTCAAAACATCAAGTGGCAGTGCAAAATAAACTGTTCTGTAATTACTAAAACTTTGACGTACACACACGTGAAGTAGGGACAACTTTCAGAATATACTTTTTTGCTTAGGGCTGAGATCATTAGAGATGGAAGAGGATTTTTGGGAAGGAACGGGAACAAATTCTGCCATCTCTCCATTCGAGTGGAGTGATTTCGGAAAAACATGGAAAACCGAAATTTGTATGGGCAGATGGGGATATGAACCTGAATGCCGGGTTCAAATTTTACCGTTCACCGCCTGGGTGATCAGATATTTAGCGTCCACGCCACTGCTACCTTGGTATATGGAGAGAAGTTGTTTAATGAGATAGCAACACGAGACACTAGAATAATAACACCTTTAATAGAGCGGCCTGGTGGCTTAGTGGTTAAGGTGTCTGACTGGGAATCGAAAGGTCCCCGGTTCAATTGCCTGTCTCGAAAGGGATTTTCAGTAGCCCCTTAACCCAACTTCACCTCATGGCACAGCTTCCTGTGTAATTGGAAGTACGCCAGAACGTTTACGTGGTTCGGTTTCCAAGTTAAAATCTAGACCCTCAGTAGCCGGTAGGAATACCGGGTTTGGTTAAGGTGGCTACGACACCGGCGGAAAGCGCAGCCAATAATAACACTCTCACCAGGTCATTACGACCTCAGGAAATTGATATCATTATTATACTTTTTCAATTAGTTTTTGTGCTAAATTAAAAACGGGTGCTGTAACTGTAGAATTTATTGCTTCGAAATAACATTAAAAAAGAAAACAATAATGAAAAAAGAAAGTGCTGTATCAGAAAATCACTGAAGAACCATCTACAGTCAGAGATCATGTTCCTGATCGTATATAACACAAAAAATCTGAAGAAAATTCATTATGTTTATAAAAGAACTCAGCGTGTAAGAATCATTCGTATGAAGCAAAGAAACAAAAAAACAAAATAAAACAAAAAAAAACTATTTGCTATATTTTCAGTTGATACACAGTGCATAAATTATTTCTCATGAATGATAAGTGCCTGTAGATAATTGTAATTAACTTAATGCACCTAATCTCACGTCAATTTCTAAAGAATTTTATTTTGCTGCATAAATATTCTCGTGGCAAAATAAAAGCTATTTTCTGAAACTAATTAATTGAATTTCCTCATAATCATAACCCGATCGGCATAAATAAGAAGTTCAGACATCAGATAGATAATAACATGCCGCTGAAGCAAATTAGTTAGCATTACCTACTTCATTTTTTCAGTTACTACTTCGATTTTCACGTTCCTTCTCACAATACACTTTCACGTTTGCGATATTTTTCCGGGGTCAAAGCCGTCTATACCGGCGTGGAAAGCGCCAGAGATTAGTATCTCTACTTTAAAAAATCCTGCGTTTGCTGGTAGTTACTTAGTAGAGTTATCTGTCACCTGTTCACATCATCAACATAATCTTTGTTAATAGATAATCGTTCTTTTAGTCGTCATGAAAAAAAATTTCAACAGACCGCTACATCAGTGCTGTATTCCAAGAAGATAATGACAAAGCATAAATCACGAGTAATGCTTCCCTATGGCACGCTAGTTCCAAGTCTCCGAACTGTCTGAAAATGTCGCCTGTTGAAAATGCTCATAGGCCAGTTTCAACTGTTGCTATTGAATCGCATAAAAGCACTCTGGGAATCAGTTCCCAAGGATACCATACACTGCCACAGTCTACTGCACCACGTGATGGTTTACTCCTAAATAATTAATTTTGTTTGAAACTTTTGCTTTGTTCTAAAACTTTATTCTCTTATACACGCACATCATCTAGATAACATCGCTTGTTGCTCTTTGAATTATTGCTTTAAAGTTAGAGATTGGTTTAGAGAATTTCCTCTCTCTATTTTGTTATTGTTTATGTTTGTAATTCACTATTTCTTTGAAAACAATATTCGATGGGGGATCTGTCAGGGCAACGGCCGCAATTCACCTGTTCTGTAGGGTTGCTAGTAAATAAGAAAGCAAAAGAACAAAGACAAGTTCTTTAAGTTTTCCGCTTCATCGGGTACCATACCAACGTCAGCAGCGACAATTGTACTCTTCCAATGTCTTTTGATGATGGACCATCCAATTTTTCAGGTTTCACATGTTATTTTGCTACAGTATGTGCCCATTTCAGTTGACAAATAAGTCTTCTTGAATGTAAGTAAGATACTTTATTAAGCACCAGCTGTTTTTTTTATGCTGTCAGTTGCCACGAATTTCAGCTAATAAATAAACAATTCCTACAAATGAGACAGTGCTTCATTTATCTTACTAAAGACTACCAACCTAGCTATTTATCGTATATCAATGTCAAAATTTTCACATTATACAGTACTGCATACGACAAACGATGAAACAGAGAATGCAGATATTATTACCTCAGCGCACTATTGTATAATCCAGCGCGGGAAGAGAAAAGAATGAGGTTAGTATGTTTTGCACCTCAGGATAAAATTATTATGTGCCTGGAGTTTAGTGTGATAGAATATTAAGTACGGTATCGATCAAGTATTTGTATCGAGTATTATTTATCTAGTTCACAGAGACAGCAGTGATATTATAAAAAAATTAATTATTTGTAATTCATATGAAAATTGTGTGTTTACACAAAACGCCAAAGTCTGTGAGTGCTAAGTTTTAAAGTTAAGTATGGAGGCAGAAATATGCCGAGTCAGAATATGCCGAATCATAACGATCATTTTGTACATTGAGGTTGGTTGGGGGGAGGGGGAGGAAGGATGGGAAGTGTGGGGAGGAGTCACTATAGAAGGCCTGAAAGGTAAATTTAATCTACCCCGGGAAGGAAACTCCTATATCAAATTAATTTCACTATAAGTTTTGCTAATCTAAAGACATCTGTAGGCTCTTATTCATGGAAACAGACGACCACATTAACTGCATACATTTACACGTCGCCCGCTTTTCTCGATCTGCAATTACACAGCTGAGTTTGCGACTGCTCATTAGTCTGGGAGTCGCGTCAAAGCCAATGTTCTGGTAGCAGACTGCTGAGTTGAGCAATGGCGGAGCTAATACCTCTTGAGCGAGAGGAGAGGCAAGCTGCGTGTCGCGGGTCAGGTCGTCGCCCGGCCGCTGTTACTCATTTAATGAAGACAACCGAGCAGTAAGCCTCCCAGTTTGTCACTGTCCGCAGAAAGAGGCCTTCTGCCTCGAGGGCGCTGACGAATGCCGGCCATTCATTCCGTGACGGTTGTTACGGGGAACCGCCGTCTCTTTGGAACGAGGCTCTGCGTCTGAACCTGGAGCGAAACTTTAAACCACAAGAAAAAGCCTGTGAAGAAGATGGACTATTCTTCTCCAATTATTCCGTCTCCGATCATGCAGATTATACTAATTCTACGCTCTACATCCTCCATGCACAAAATCGTAAATGAAGCTTCCTAGATGCAGATATATGAAGCCTGTCTGCAGCCATGGACTATCACTGGTTTAATTTCCAGAGATGTGGAATTATTTGACTTCACGATAGCATGGCTATTTAATAAACAATAATTTCGCATGCATTCTGCCACCTCTGAGGTTATAAAGATCCCAGCTTTCCGCCGCATCCGGCACTTCACCGGGAGATGGCGATAGAGGTTCCGATCACCGAAATATCGTGTGGAAACAACCTCCTCACTGGGCTAGTCACCCTACAGGACTTTATTAATATTCAACGACAAGATAAATTTTGATCTTATATAACTTACCACAAGTAGAACATTGAATGTTCATCATCATAGTTGTTAAACGTCTCCGCTTTTCCGAATCGTCCATTAAACAGTGCTGAGTTAAAAATTGTATGAAGGACAATTATTAACGATTCATGAAATTTGACGTTATTCCCATCACAAATGTTTCGCACAATCATACACTGACTGAAAAGAAGTGTAAAGCCGTACTCTATGTTTATAACACTACTCTGCAGGAGGTTCTTTAAGAATTTCGGTATTCTCAATAATGTAACAACAGCAAAATTTCTGCTGTTATCACAGTTCGTTTTCTGCTATGTTATTACAAGAAGAACAAAACACCGAAATCATTGTCAAGTTCTGTTTGCCACGTTTGTTTTAAATGGTAAGATTAGTTGTAAATACAGTCCACAATTGCCTATAACTTGTTGCAAAAGACTCTAGCAGTTTTTACTACATAAAAAGTGTGTAAAGCAGGACTGATTTTTCTAGAAGATGTAGTTTACAATGGTAAGAGGACTCAAATACCAAACATTAACATGTGTTTCTTTCATTGAAACTTTTCACCCTTGTGGCAGATATAACGCCGCAATGCACTACATCTGCTTTCATTTATTCTACAGAAGAATCCATTTTCGTTTAGCTAATCTAAGCAGGATCTCAAAAACTTCAGGGATCTACCATTGAGGAATGATCCGAATTCCTTTTCGTCACCTATTTAGTCCTGGACCTATCTTCTGTTCGGCTGAATACATTGCATACGTACAACATTGATCAAGTGAATACAGCTACTGTTGTTTTGGAACAATATACATACGTACATTATTTGAATAAAAGCAGTAGTCGGCGAAAACATTTTAAGAACTAGAGCCCATACAGTATCTGATAACAAGTCATATCATCATCATCCTCAACAGTTTCCGGCCTCTGGCTGGGTCTAAAGTCTGCAAGTCATATGAAAGACATTTTTAATTACGTTTAAATGCGCTTCTGTGCGAAGGTAAAGTAGTATCGAATGCTAAACCTGAAATGAATGTCAATAGATAAGAATAACACTCCAGCATACACTGAGGTTCCAACAGAGTTGGGGCAGGGAGATACTAATATTCAAATGGCGGTAGCACCGCTAAAGAAACGTATAAATGTGGCGTCCATTGTCAGGGCTTTCTGGCATGATTATGGCCGCATGACATTAATTAACAGACTTTGAACGCGGAATGGTAGTTGGCCCTGGAGGCAGGGGGCATACCATTTCACAAATTGTTCGTGAATACAGCATTCCTCGATCCACAGAGTGTTGAGCTTGCCGAGAATGCGTAATTTCCAGCTTTACCTCCCGCAGTGGACAACGCAGTGGTCGACCACGCCCGTTTAATGGACGAGACCAGCAACGTTTGCGTCTAGATGTCATTGTTGACAGAGAGGTAACACTGAGGCAGAGACGAACAAAACTCAATGTGAGGCGTACGACAGACGTGTCCGTGCGGAGAGTGTAGCGAAATTTTGCGTTGATGGGATATCGCAGAAGACCAACGCAAGTTCCTGCGTTAATAACATGCTACTGGTTGCAGCGCCTCTCCTGGGCTCGTGAACATATATATTGGACCCTAGGAGACTAATAAAAATTCGTGGTCAGATGAATCACGATTCTAGTAGGTAAGAGCTAGTGGCAGAGTTCGCGTATAGCGTTAACCCCACGAGACCATGGACTCAAACTGTCAGGAAGGCACTGTGAAAGCTGGTGGTGAATCTATTCTACTATTGGATTTTTTTTTTTACTTATGGCTTTACGCCTCGTCGACTCCGAGCTCAGTAGAGGCAGGATGGGAATAGGGACAAGTAACGGGGAGGAATTCGGCCATCGCCTTTTGAAGGAAGCATCCCTGGAGTGATTTAGGGACAATTGGCTGTGACCTCTGCTCAAACTGAACCTACTCTTAATTACAATTGGTCATGGTTAGCTATTTGGAGACCATTTGCAGCTATTTATGGTCTTTGAGTTCCCTCACAACAATGGATTTTTCCAGGACGACAATGCGCCATGTCATAGTGCCAAAATCGTTCCCAATTATTGGTTTGAGGAAAATTCGGAACAATTCAAGCAAATGATTTGGCCACCCAGATCTTCACACATATCTGGGACATGATTGAAAAGTCAATTCGTGCAAGACGTCCTGCACCAGCAACACTTTTGCAGTTATCTGCGGTTGTAGAGATTAGCATGTCTGAATATTTTTCAGTCAACGGTACGACTAATTACTGCACTTTGCAGGGCAAAAGGATGCCTATACCATATTAGGTGGTATCGAATAAATGATGGCACTTGCGTGGTTGGTAGGGTGAAACAAGAACTATTAAATCGAAATAGAGTTACCACGTTTCTACAGTAGGAATGTGTCATTACAACCCAGTCCGATGGTATGCCCATTATAACTTCATTGCAATGATACGCCTGAAAGTCTTCGTTCGAACAGCTATGAAATCATAGACCTAAATACGAAAGAAATACTGCCTATCAACAGCATTCTACCAGAAGAATTAACTAACCTCTGTCGAAGATTACCGATTATGAATTAACGACGAGGACCTCAGCTTAAATAAAAGATGGTAGTCTAAGACAGTGCGACTTCAAAAGAGTTTATAAAAAAAATATTAAAAAACGCCGGCTTGAGGAACAAATGAAATCTGAGTATAATTGTTGAAATTGAACTGGATTACTTGTTGAACCACATTTCGAATGTTTTTAATTGTTTCCCCAGGGGAAAATATTTCAGTTATGAATCGAAAATGGCTTGTACCTCAAATATTCATTTTGAAGAGTGAAAGAAATGAACTTGTAACAAAGAACTAAGTGCACTCTTCTCAGTTCCTACGATATGGAGAATTCTTTGCTTTCGTTTAGAACTCTTCATAAACGAACAACCGGCGTACATAGCTTCTTACTTATCGGATATTGCTTCTATACTTTCTTCAGTATAACAGATCCATTTGTGAGCAAAAAAGAATTAGATTTTATTGCATACATTCATGTCCTAAAAGAGAATTAATAATTGAATGATATAACTTATTCCCGTTTAATTCGCCGACAATCAGTTGTTTTGTAAAATAAATATGCAATTCCGTAATAATATACTTAATGAAGAAAATCAGGAATGAAACTAAAATTTGAATACACAAGACCACTGTAGAAATTATTACCACGTGTATCACTGATAGATGGAAAATAATCGAGTTCTTAAATAAGAAGACTCAAATAATAATGAAATTGTACCTGAAAAGCTTAATAAGGGACAGTCTACGAAATAAACACGTACGCTGTCTAGAAGTTTTGCGGCCACCGTAATTGGTGTAGGTGCATGCCATATGTGGTTAAAGAGAATATAAAAAAAGAAAAAGAGAAGTAGAGTTTCCAAGAGATAGGCAACATGGAGGATGATTTAGTAGAAACAGAAGACTGAAAAATATGAAGTAATTTGTTGTTGTCATAATCGCTATAAAAATGTTTTGAAGACGACATCTGTACATTCAATTAAAATATGGAACGTGCCTTCAACAAGGTTAGTAAGTACTAAATTAAAGAAGTGTTACGATAGTAATTCGGGAATCGACCTGGAGGCTCTCTTCTCAATCCCTGGGAGATTACTTATCGCGGGAGATCTGAACTCAAAGCATCAGATGTGGAACAGCAGAGCCACTAATATTAGGGGCGCAGGCTGCTACGAGCGACAATCCGATACGACTGCATTGTGTTCGCACCAGACGTGCCAACACACACGCTAAAAAAAATTATCAAAAGACAGATTGGCAGCAATTCAAAATAAACCTGGCAGAACAGCTACACGGGGAAGAGGCTGACGAAGATGTTGATTCGAGCTTGAGAAAATCACGAACCACATCAAAACAGCAGCCGATTCTGCAACACCATCATCACGGAGTGGTGCGTAGCAGAAGAACCTTCCAGCTGACATCCTGGAGATGACTACAATTAAGAACAGGGCAGCCCGTCTCTGGCAAGAAACCAGGAGGCCCGAGGACAGATGACACCTAAATCGCCTGATCCGCGAGATCAAAGATAACTGATCACCGAAACCAAACCGTGGACAGACACGGTGTCAACGTTGCAAGTAGAAGACGGGACGTGGACGGGGCTTGGAAGCAGACCAAGCAACTCACTGGACGTCGCAGCCGAATACCACCCCTGAACGGAGCGAATGGTCTTGTCTGTAAGCCAACAGACAAAGCCAACACGCTGGCGGATGCATTTGAGGGGAACTTTAGACCCGTCGCGGAGCCAATAGACAGACGCCACTGCCAGAGAGTCATGCAATACCTCCGTCGGTACCTTCGAGACAACCGCGAAGAAGAAGAGGGTGAAATCGACCCATTCACTGTCGAAGACCTACGGGAAGAGATCTCGAAGTTTCCCTCGCACAAGGCACTGGGACATGACGGCTTCACAAACAGGGTACTGAAGAATCCACCAGCAGGTGCCATCGTGAGGCTGGTACAATTATTCAACAAGATCACTAGGACCAAAGTGTACCCGGCACCGTGGGAAAGAGCAGTGATCATCCCGATTCCTAAGCCTGGCAAAAACGCAGCTGACCCGCAGAACTATAGACCAATCAGCCTCCTACCTAATCTCAGCAAACTGTTTGAGAGGCTGTTACTCAAGCAACTGCAGGTGCACATCCGCGACGGAGGCATGATACCAGCAGAGCAGCACGGTTTCCGACCTGGCCATTCAACCACGCACCAACTGCTGAGGGTCGTAGAGGAAGCAACCGCAGCATTCAACGCACGAGAGCACAGCGGCGTGGTCCTCCTCGATGTGGCGAAGGCCTTTGACTCCGTGTAGCACCGAGGGCTACTCTACAAAATGGCCACACTTGGAGTTCCAGGACCATATCTCCTGTTATTGAAGAGCTACCTCCAGCAAAGAACCTTCATGGTGAAAATAGGCGACGCGAAATCAACAACAAGACCCATCCGCGCCGGGGTACCTCAAGGCAGTGTGCTGGATCGAGTGCGCTACACGCTGTACATAGCAGATATTCCGATGCTGTGTCCGAAGCTGGCATTATACGCCGACGATACGGCGATCTTCACTACGTCCCGCTGCCGGATCCTCGTGGGACCCTCCTCAGAGCAGTGCTGAAAGACGTCGAGGAGTGGGCCACCAAGTGGAGAATTAAGAATAACGCATCGAAGAGCCAGGCAATCATGTTGACGTGGAGGCGTAAGCCATCACGACCGATGATAAGGGGAGAGAATCCCATTGGTGACCACGGCAAAGTATCTTGGGGTGACCCTAGATACGAAACTAACATGGAAGCCGCACATCGAAGACGTCAGGCGCAATGTTCTTCAATGACTGTGGCAACTTTATCCAGTGTTGAATTACAGTAGCACACTACCACCCAGATGCGGGCTCCAATTATATCAAGCACTGGTGCGTCCGATTATGGAATATGCATCCACTGTATGGGGATGTGTCGCAAAAACTTATATTGAGAAGCAGCAGAGAATGCAAAACAAGGCGCTGAAGAGAGCACTCCACCTGCCAGTGAGATTCCCGACAGACATCCTCCACGAGACAGCGGGGATCCCGAGACGTTGGGATAGGTATAAAAAAATAGCAAGACATTTTTACCAAAAAACTCAGGAGAGCGACAACCACATTATTCGCTCTCCAGCACAGTATGACATACACGAGGGTCCACATAGAAGACCACTCCAGCTGCTGACACAAGAAAACTAGTGAGAAAACGACAAATACAGTGCGAAACGGATACACTTACACTGTTTAATTAAATTAAATTTAATAAAAAAATAAATAAAAAAGGCTCAACAGAAATGAAAAATATAAAAGTAAAACAACACGGAAACAGCAAATAAAAGAAGGCAATGCCAAGACGGCAAGTACTTCTTACAAGAACCCCTTAAGGGCTAAGGGAGATTGATAGAGCCTCTACTACATATCCAAAATGATCTTTTGTTCATTTAATGCATTATCCATTAATGCTTGATGCAGTAAATGCTGTCCTTCATATAGTTTAAGTATTGTGAAGTTAGAAAATCTGGGATGCTGCAATATTTTTTCAGCATGATACTGTCGTCAGAGACTTGGTGAATATTCACAGGCTGCCAGTGAGCTCTCTCCTCCCAGTACGCAGAAACCAAAATAAATAAAGCGCACCAGAAATTAATTAAAAGTAAACAGCTATTCTAAATTCGAATAATGGCGTTGCTAACTGTTACTGCAACGCCTTTCAGTCCATAAAATCACATACTTCCTCAAATACTCTTTGGCGGATTGTCTGACCCAGGAAGGTCAAATAATCCATTTCAGGGGATTACTGATCACATTAAACATTCAATAATTACAAGTATACTGATAGTAAAGGCAAACAATTTGGCAATATTCACAGTGTTAAAGAAACATCTCTCGCGAATTCACCATAATTTTTATAAAATTTAAGGATTTATTAACTCTTACAAATCTTACCGCTAAAAGCAGAGAGACGTATCTTAACATTCAGTAAGAGATTTTATTGACAAATACTGTTCTTTTTTTAACTTATTACGGTTTATTCTATCCGCCTATAAGTGACAAAAATTATCGTGAGAATTAAAACTGAAAATATAATCAATACATTAAATACTCCTATAACGATTTTGTAGTGGCTTGTTTTTATTGTAATATTACTGAAGTTATAAAACAATTTGTAGTATTTCATAGAATACTGGCACGGAAGACTTTCTCCACATTATAAAATTTTCAAACGTTTAAAATTTCACTCTTCCCAAGAAAATAAAAACTTATTTAAAAATTGAATTAGCTATTGACCGAAACATCACATGCTTCTCGATGCTTATACTGATCTGCCATCTCTGTCCATCTGACGTCACTTTCTGGGGTTTTACTTTTAGTTGAGGCACTGAAAGTTTTGCGGAGACTATAAGTGTACCGAAGTCTTCTTTGTAGTTAATAATCACCTCCGTAATCTTGACCCTTTTTAAGGTCCCTCTTTTTTTATTTTTTCCATCTATGGTAATTTGGTAATTTTAAATTTAGAAACTATTCCGAATATGTTCATCGCCCACTCACAGCTCTTTATTTCTGTATATATGTCCATTAAGTTTTAGTTTACTTTAGCTTATTGTATCTATATTTATCTATTTATTCTCGTATAAATCTTTATTTTTCCTCCTTCAACAAATGTTGCCTTTTTTACATGTCAACATAAAATTTTCGTAAGTAATTTACTTCCTTTTTTTCTCCTGTTGTTCATGTACCTTTCTTTTACCAAACATTAGGAATTTTGATTTAATTACTGCTTCACGGTGCGTGGAGGGTGAGCGGTAAAGTAATGGCTTCGCATTCGGGAAGATGCTGGTTCGAATCCCCGTCCGACCATACAGATTAGGGTTTTACATGATTTCCCCAAAATGCTCCAGGCAAAAGCCGAACTGAAAAAGTTCTATTGGGTAGAGTCCGTTACCTTGTCAGATTCCTGTATAATTTTTATCTGTTCAGAACTACACCTTAAAATTAGCTTTTGATACATATCCTGTCTGGTTCAATAAATTTTTTTGTGTTCTCATTAATTTCTAATTCTTTTAACGTTAAGAGAAGTTTCATTTTGTCTGTGGAATGAATAAAAGGGGACCATTATGTTGAAGTTTCGTGTCGTCTAATTCTGAGGATCTTTTTCAGATTGAATATCTGTTTTGGATAAGATTAGTTTTTCCATTACACTAAGGCCGCACATTTGGTTAAAAATCCTGAGAATTCAAAGAACCGATTGATGATGTTATTATAGTGTCTGTTCTATTTCTTTGTTAATATAACGATCAAATTTTAATTTTGTTCTCAGCCCCAAGAAGAGGTAGCTTGGTGACAGATATTATAGAACTTGAGACAAATTATAAAATTTTAAGTCGTTAAAAATCGTCCTGTAAATTCTTTATTTATGCCAGATCATCGTATAAAATTAGGACTTCTTTCTATTGGCAGCCCGCTAACCGTCCTTTATTTCTTTACCATTTCTTTTCCCATTTTTGTCGTTAGATTTTTGTTTATTTTTATTAATTGTACTGTTAAATACTAATAAGTGAAAAAATATAAATAGGTCTTTTCTTCCTATACGTGTGTGTTCGTATGTGTGGGTACTTATAAAATTAGCATAATTAAAGTAGTGAACTTCAATTGCAAGGAGGGTTAGTTTTTTAAAAAACATTCCGCTGAAATATTATTATATTTAATCCATTGTAATTAAAGTAGTAGTAATATTTTTTATACCAAAACACAGCTAACTAAAGCACAAACAAAAGTTTGCAAATTTCGTCGAAAAATCATGACATACATAAAGCCCGTCGTTAAGAGTAACTTCATTTTTTTAATGTGGGTGTTATGCTTAGAAACATTCTAAAGCATGATTAAAGTTACTGGCAACAAGTAGGGAGCCAATGACCAGTGTTATTTCACCGATGTAGCGGACATGTAATCTCGGCTGACAAGGCTCGTGGCAACACACCAATCCTAATTTGCCGATGGCATTAAATACAGCATTACGAGCCCATCGAATACGCGCCGTTGACAGACAAACGCCAGTTCAACCTCCATCGAATATTCAAGGCAATCCTTCCGACAGGTTCAAATGGCTAAAATAAAATGAAATCTCGCAGGTTGACAAAGTTCGGAACATTCAGTAAAAAGGAAGGAAAAAAAATTAGAAAATCATAACTTACACTATGCCGAACAAGGATAACAGGAACAAAGAGATGTTTTAGGAATCGCTTATTAGGATATAACCGAACTCTCGTAAGTAGCTTTTAGTGTCATCAGACTTTTAATTGGTTTAAGTTAAAAGGTACAAATCCTTTGACTGAGAGTCTGTACTCATTATAGAATAAGCAACAAAAGGCAAAAAGAAATTACATTTTTTTAGTTTTTTAAAATACTTTTTTTGTTTTAGTTTCTCACTCAAGTTGCCACTATCCTTATCGTGTACATAAAATATTGCAATCCTTCATGATTAAAATTAGTGTTTGTCAGACTTTTTTTACGGAATTAACAGTGACAGGTTCAGTATTTTGCATATAATATTCATGAAATACTGTGATTAAAGCGTACTTTTTTATTATTAAATTAACAAATCTCATTCTTATGTACACAATTTTACTTTAAGTTACGGTAATTCATGATTCCAGTGGTTCAGTTATTTTTATAACCATTTTTTATTTACATCTGGGCTTAATTTTCCTAAAAAGTTATAAACTAAAATATAAACGAAATAACTTGTGGTTAAATGTTAAAGATACTATTAGTATTAATAGCTTGATGATAGTAATTCAAATGGAAATGCTGGTTTGCTTTCCTTGTTTATTATTTTTATTGGTAAATTCTATTCAGGAGAGAAACAATTGCAGAAATAGTTCACCTTTGAAACTCTTAGACATTTATTTTATAATTTTGTCACGTTTGTATTTCGCACATCTGTTGGTAAATGTATAGCAATTCTTACAAAGTTTCGAGTATTCTTCTCAGCATCAAAGACTCGAATATCTATGACGTCAGTTAGTTGTCTTGGTTAACTGACGGGGATAAATACTACTAGTAAATCGCTTTATGCTACCAACAGTTTATTTATAACATTCGAATATATTTCCAGCAATATATTCGAATTATGGCCTGAAGTTTGTGACTTAATGCGTAAATAGCTTTTAGTACATAAAACATTACTGATAATATTTCTCGCTACTTGTGAGATATACACTGAGGTTATTTGGTGTAAATAAATGATTTATGATATAAAGTGGCCTGAAACGAACTCATAAAAGATCAGTGTTAGCCATCTGAAATTGAGGCACCACTAAGCCACTTGATTAGAGACTCCATCTTGATCTGTTTGATGAAAAAGACCACCGTGTCCGTTGGAGCAGTCGTGAGCGTTTGAGAAGGCGGCGAAATTAAAGCGGCAGGCGCTTAAGGAACGGCGACTTGGCGGTAGGAGTAATTCCTCCCTCCTCCGCTAATAGCGTTTCTTCGCTGAATAATTAACGACGGCGCCAAACGCGATTAGAATATGCAGCCAAGAACTGCGGAGTCTCTCTCGACATCTGCAGTCGCCATCGACTGTTGTTCCCGGATCCAGCTAATGGGACTGGGATGCAGCTCACGTGACCAGATTCAGGGCCCTGCTACCGCTAACATAAACTTGTGCTTAACACCCCGGAGTGCTTATACCAACGGGAGAGTTGTCTTCATACTATTTTTATATATTTTTTATTAACAGCGTGGTTTATTTTTCGTCAACATGCAAACCAACGACCGTAGAAGTATTGAAATGCTACGGGTTTAGGATATAGTGTAACTGTTTTATTTTATGCTTTCTCCATACTTTCAAATCTCGCCTCATCATAAAGGGATCATGTTTAAAAGTAGGAACTGACAAGATTTTAACGGCAGCGAGCGTGGAATGGCAAACATTTAACAAAGCGATTTAACCTCAGGTGGTGCACTAATCTGTAACGATTGCGGGGGGCAATAGGAAATCTCACGAACACGATTTACTTTAAT
This sequence comes from Vandiemenella viatica, assembly GCA_031002005.1. NCBI lineage: Eukaryota > Metazoa > Arthropoda > Insecta > Orthoptera > Morabidae > Vandiemenella > Vandiemenella viatica. The sequence goes on from JARYHS010013630.1 coordinate 273,028,878, forward strand.
GCAATGTTGTTGCATGCCATGTTTCCACAGTTGCTTAATTAATTACCAGTTGAATGCTAACGTCAATGCAAATTTTTAATTTATTTATTGTTGCGTCGTACGCGTTTCACCTCTCATCGAGGCATATAAAAACTGTAACACAGATTCGTCGCTGATGATGCCTGGATGAGAGGTGAAACGCGTACGACGCAACAATAAATAAATTGAACAGTTGCATTGGCGTTATCATTCAACTGGTAACGATTCACTTTATTTCTTATCTTCTCACATTGTTGTCAGTTAATTTTACACACGTCCAAAATCTCATTGTAGGTATCCGTCGTTCACGGAAGCATAGTCTACAGTTAACCTCAATTGCAAATCTTAATCGGAGTCGTATTTGTTGAGACCAAATACAGCATCACTAATGTTTTTATGAGATACATGAAATAATTGTATGATAAAAATATTGCTGTAATCTATTAATATTATGAGGTGTTTGGAGATGAATACCATCATCTGTATTTTTATTATTAATGCATTATATGATTCTAAATGTTAATAACACTGTGTATGTTAAAAGATTTTTAAATTTATACAACATGCACAAGGCATAACTCCTTTCCTGATATCTGGAAAATTTATTGCTTCCGTAATAAACAGCCATATACATCAAACAAGAAATGTTACAGATTGGGGACAGTTGCAAAAATCTGGATGTACAGTTCCTTACTTCTATTACAGCACTGCAGGTGATAATTTTAATCAGTTTCCGTTTCACGTATTAGATCCAAGGAATTACCACGTTCCATGATGGATGGCTAAGCACGTATGAAAGTGTTGAAAATTTATTAAATCCTTTGGACTGGAAGTTCGATATACAGAAAACTTTTTTGTTCAAGTACTACTGGAGAAAATGCATTCAGGTAGGTTAACGTGTAACTTATACAAATACGCTATTCAATGTCTACAGTATGCATTCGCAAAAACAAATAAAATTTGAAAATGTTGGAGGGAAATAAAACCAAGTGTGGTACATATCAGTGACGAAGACGATAATATGGTGTATTATAAAGTGTTTAGCAAGAAACTCAGAAATCAAGCAGTAATGAACAAAAGGTCTATAATATTATGGATCCACATTAATTATTTCTACTTAAATGCCCACTAAAACAAAATAATGAAATAGTGTACAACTTCAATCGATGACGAGATGCGTTATAAATATCTAAAGAAAATGTTGCGAACTATCTTTAGTGAAGTGCTTTGTATTAACTAAATATACGGTAGATGGAAAAGGTAAATTGGATTGAAATTTATACAACTGTTCGCAGGGCTTTAAAAATAAATTTTGCACATTTCCTTTTTTTAAATCTAATACTAGCTATCAGATATGAGCATTAACATTCAAAAAATACCATACGTTCAGCAGATCTATGGTATTACTGCGCCTGATGGATGAGTGGAAATGTTGTGGCCTCGCATTCGGGAGGACAGAGATTCGAATGTCCATATGCCAGGCAAATGCTGGGATAGTTCCTTTGAACGACCATGGCGAAATAACTTGTTTCCAGATCTTTCTCGCCTGTAATACCTCCTCTTCTTCGGAGCCTAAGGTCACAAAAAAATAGAGATTTATTTTCTTTTTGCTGTAATCAGTCTTTCGACTGATTTGTTGCAGTACTGTATATCTTTCTATCTTGCGCTAACATCTTCATCTCGGTATACCCCTTACAACTTATTTCTTCAATTATCTGCTTCAGTTATCGTAATCTTTGTATACATCTATACTTCTTCCCTTCGACTGTTACCTCCACTAACAAAATTAAACAATTCCGCGTGTCTCAAAATGTGACCCACCATCTCTTCTTTCTGTAAAACTTCCATAACCTTCTCTCCTCACAGATCATTTCGAAAACACGTTAATCTTGCTTGTATGTACACTTAATTTTCAGTATCCTTCTATAGCACCACATTTCAAATGATTCGATTTTCCTTCTTTCTGGTATTCCTAAAGTCCGTGCTTCGCTACCATGAAGTGCTTAGTCCTAGATCAATATTTTGAAAGTAAATTATTTTTCTTATTCAAGAAGGTTCTTTTTGATAATGCTATTCCGTTTTTACATCATTTTTGCTTTGGCCACCAGTTGTAGATGTTTCATTGGTAACAGAATTTACTTATTCTCCTATTCCATCCGGTCATATTGCTATCATTTCTGCTAGATTTCATCAATTTTGTCTTAGTCTAGTTAATATATAGTTCAAAATCACCTACTGTATTTTGTTCATGCCATTCAGTAACTTTTCAAGATCCTTAGTCACGACAATGTCATCAGCAAATAGTAGTATAATGATTTTTTCTTTGAACACTTTTGACACATCAAATTTCTCTTACTTTGCTTTTTCATTTCCTTCATTGCGTCCTCTTCAGATTAATGGGGATAGAATACAACCTTGCTTCACACAGTTTTTAACTGATGTATATTTTTCACGATTCTCTACTTTGATTGTAGCCACTTGATTCTTATGCAGATTATATTCTTCTGTCCCAATATTTTAGACTTGACTCCTTGAACATTTTGAACATCTTTCCCACCTAATATTACCAAAACCTTTTTCTAAATCAACAAACGACATAAAAGTATTTTTGTTTTCTTGATCCGCCCATCAAGTACTAATTTTAAGTCAGAATTCCTTCTTTTGTATCACGGTATATCATAAACCCAAACTGATCTTCCCCTACTAGCTCTTCCACTATCCTGCCTATTCTTCTGTATATGTTTCCGGTCAGTAATTTTGAAGTATGTATTGTTAGACTGATGGTGCAATAATTCTCACAGTTGCCGGTTTGTGGTTACTTCGGAGGTGTGAAGATGATACTTGTATTAAAATCAATTGGAATCTCTCATGTTTCATAACTGTTTGATATCCGTTTGAATAAACTCTTGGGATTCCTTCTTCACCTAGGGAACTAAAATTCTTCGAAATTTTAACAATTGCAACAACCTTATTTGATTTTAAATCTTTAAAAGCTATGTCAAATTCTATCCTAAAAACAGGACCACCTATATAATCAGTATCGACTTCCCCTTCTTTCTTCAGTACTCGTGTAGTTCAAATCATTCCCATCTTACGTTTTCTACATGCATTCCTTCCATCGATCAGTTATATCTTCTGAGAGTAAAAGAGGCTTTCTCCAAAATTCTGTTTGATCTTCTTACACGCCATATCTACCTACGATCATTTCCTATTCTACTTCTACTCACATTTCCTGCAGCCATTTTTCTTTCGCTTTCTCGTAATTAGTGTTCATTTGATTTATAAAATATCTGTACTGCTCTCTTGTTGCTTCATCATGAACATTTTTGTGCCTTCTCCTCTGATCCATCAATTCCAATATTTCTTCTGTGGCTCAAGGTTTTAGTGAGGATTGTTTTCTAAAGACTTGCTTTACAGTCTAGAATTTGATTCGTGAATCTCTGTTTGACAACGATATAATAATCTCGTATCAGTTAGTTTCAGGTTTGTAACTAATCCTTAATTTTGAAACTCTCAAATAATACTTTTCTTTGAATGGATTTACATGTTTTATATTAATTTAAGAAAGTGAACGATTAATAAAAAGCTAATCTATTAATAATTTATTGATCAGAATATTATAAGGTCGAGATGAGTGTTTTTTTTGGTAGCAAACATTAAATTCAAGCCGGCTTTGTCGAGATGCGTCTCAGTGTGACTTTTAGAGATCCTGTGACTGAAAATGTGCATCTCTGGTCTATTGTTTAATAATTGAATATGACAACATCTAGTCGACATTGTTTTGTCGAGGTACGTCACAGTTATTGATTAATCTCTGCTCCTCCTAAAATCACAGTTTACTGTATTTTGCAAATTCACTACTTTATTTGGTTGTAATAAAATTTAAATGACAATTTGCCTACAACAGATTCTTTGCTCTTCCTTTAATTTATTTTATTACATAACCAGTTCTTTCCACAGTGTCCAGATTGTCCAGATAAGCATTTTTTTTATGAAATGTGACATATTTCCAGGTATTTAATGCGATGTTAATTAATCACATTGCCAATTAGTTTTACCAGCCTTGAAGGGTCGATATTCACAATAAGCTACAGAAGATGCATCCACATCACAATAAGTCATTATAAATTTTTCCATTACTTAGTACAAAAAAATGGTGTTACTTTATTGAAGATGACTCACAAAAATTATTTTAACTTGTTCAGCATATCAAGCATTTTTAACACATATAAATTTGAGTACTTACTACAAAAGCTACTAATTGGTATTTCTTATTCTGAATAAACCAAAATCATGCTCTATATGATGACACATTAGATATTCTAACGTCTTGATAAACTAAATGATAATTCCTACTACATGATGTGGTACAGCACTGTCCTGCTCACTGCTATTCTCAATAATTCCGCTCTCATTGGTGAAACTTAATAGAAACAAGCCTAAAATACGTCTAAATCAGAACGAAGGTTGCTAAATACTGAAGACATGTACAGTGACTTAAACAAAACGTCAAAACAATACAAAATAAGTTGTGTCGTACCAGGTAAATTTTCTGAAATGAAGCAGAAACGAATCCAAATTAATTTAGTTGCATTTAAGTTAGTCTTCACAGACCAATAGTGACAAGGAGATCACACAACGAATACTTGCAGAATTTCTAGAGTCATAATGTATATTCCTTCTGGACTAAGTCCTGGAGTAGCCCTACCCATTTTTATTTTCTCATTACCTAAATTAAACTCATACGATCAATGTTAAGCCAATCAAATCTACTTATTTACTAAATACAGGCCATAATGTTCTCCTCGATCCTTAAAAATGTTACTCAAATCAGAAGCTGAATAAGTAAATCTGAATACTTCTATTAGTTTTCATATTAATTGCGTCAAAGTTACTAGAATATTCAGTAATTTCTCTAAAATGCGGTAATGTTACATGTTCAGAAATAATTTTATGTATGTGCCCCGTATAGCTAATAAAACATGTTTCATTGTTTTTCTGTCAATTTGTCATCCATTGTTTATATATAGAAATATAAAGGTCTCATTAGGAAATGTGTTAAAATTTGCGTTAGTCCTAAGTTGTATGTGGAATTTGCTGAATACGTAGTTTATCAGTCCTGTGAGCAAGGGAATGACACAGGCCGTTATGTGTTATGGTAATCGCTGTACGCTTCACAGGTATGTCAATAAGTATCAGTTATTTTCATTGCAATTCAAAAGTTTTATTTCCAGATTTACAAATGTTCCTAAACGCATAGATTTTTGTTGTTGTATACTGCCGCTTAACTGGTTTATACACCCGGTGTCCAAATGCCATCCGAAATAAGGATATTTCTACTAAGCTTAACATCAGAACGCATTCACAGGTATACTCAACTCGATGGCCAATGAGAACCAGAAAGGAAACTACTTGGAGGCAAAATCAGCAGGTGTTTTATAATAGCCATCCAACAAAGGATTCACATTGGAATAAAAAGATTGATTTCCACGAATCTTCCCAAGCAACCAGAAGAATTCTTGAATGAACTTCTTTGTTTATAAGTCTCTGTTTTGCTATCTTTAATTTTGTTTTGATGTGTGTGTGTGTATGTGTGTGGAGGGGTAGGTGAGGGGAACATTAAAAAGAAAGAGGGGTTTTAATGTTACACGCTACCCAGTTACCTCAATTAATAATAACCCGATTTATAATAAACTCCGAATTTCTTATATTTATAAACAGTATCTGTAGTGTAGGTTTTTAGGTTTCAGTCTTTGTGTTCCGTTAACAGAACAATTCGTAGAAAACGTTTTAATATTGTGAATTTACGTGAAACTACACTTGATTTCGGGGAAACTGATAATCTAGATAAGAGCTATCAGAATTTGAGTTTTCTGTTGCCCAGATAACTGATTATTTCAGCCAGTTGAAAATGCCCACTTGTCGATATCATTGCTACACGTATATTGTACACATGAAAATCAATTACAATTAAATATTGGATGGCTGAAGCTTATATGTCTACTTATTAATTTTCGTGTAGGTATAGATTCAATTTTTTTTTTCTATAACTTTGTCAGCATCAGTTAAGTTGCTGGAACGAATAACGTGTATAGCATAATGGAGTATTGAGTAACAGGGCAGTAGTAAAGATTGTTCACTGTACAACTAATTTACTGAGCTTCAGCCAAAATAACAGCACAACTGAAATAATTTAAAAGAAGTTGTGATACAAGCAATATTGGTTAATCGAAACCAGCGTTCCTCTTGTAGGGCCGGAGTGTATGGGACGGTGCGCCCACACTCGGCTCGTACTCTTAATTGAGGCAGCGGCTCCGCAGTGTGGAGAGGAGTGGAGCGCCTTCCAATTAATGCAGAGTTTCTGGAGCTCTCAAAGTTGCTTCTGGCGCGTCTGCAGACGACTGCTGACAACAGATCGCCACCAGCCCCGCAGCGAGCGACTCATTGTAATTCTGCCGGCGCCGCTATTGGATAACTGCTCTACTGATCCCACTGCAGCTGCGAATAGTGAAGCGAGAAAAATTAAGGCTTCGGGAAAACTTTTGCACGAGCAGAACGCAGGAGTAGAACTGGCTTTCATATCTTTGACATTACTTCTCTGCGCAGAGGAACATTTTCATTGTATTGGAAACATTCCAAAAACACAGATTAGCTCCCAAGCCAGTAAAAATTGCGAGCTTATCACAGTTGCCTCATCACATAGCAAGTAAGCAAAAGTCATTTTTAGATCTTATTTTCCATGAAACAAGAAAAATATTGCTTACGGGCAAACATTTTAACTTCTGTAAGATGAAACTTTTCCTGGATGTCTCTGATAAAAGAATTTAATTTATTTGACCCAGTTCAATAACAAAATTCTTTAGACACTAAACTTTGCTTGACTACTTTTTCATTAATTTTTTTCTTTTAGCTATAACGCATGTATTACTCATAACAACGATTACAAAAACATAACAAAAATGAAAGTACGCTTGTTTCCTTTGACAGGAACGCAGGACATTATCTCTGACGTGTTTCGGTTATTGATGAAGGTCTGCAATAAGCAAAACGATCAAATTTCTTAGAACTGACTTATTACTGGCTGAGGAGTACTCGGAATGTGTGGATATTCTTAAAACTGATAACAAGTGAGTGATTATTCCCTTTCGATTGCTATCACTACCTTCAAATTTGCCACCGTTTTTAAGAGAATACGCAGAGTAACAAATATCGTGAATTGATTTGGAGCTGCAAAATCCAACTGGATTTGTTGTTATTAATGCGGCTTCAGCACGAATAAATTCAAGTCAACGCCACTAATTATAATATACAACTGAAACGTTTAGCCCATTACATTTGTGGTTAGTAAATCGTCTGTGGAAAATAATGTAATTAGATTCTATAGCTGCAAAATGTCCATATCAATCAAAAATGTAAAAAAGTGACCACAAACATTGGTATTTCGGGCACTGAAATTAATGAACAAATGTCACATTAACTTAGTTGACCTTTTGAAGTTCAGTCAATCTATTAGCCATAAATTATACAAAACACAAGAGGGATACCCTTCTTGTCAAACATTTGTCATAAATACCGCACTTCTGCGATCTCAATCATTGACGCAGATGCGTTATTAAAATGTAGACGCTCTATAGAGACCGCTTAGACCTGCTCCACGGCTACACGTGTAACTTGTTGCAGTAGCTCTCCTTAAATTCACTTTGTCTATCTTTCATTCATGATACCTTCCACTCGTAAAATGTGCAACGTCCCATTTAAATACTAAGTCAGGGAACATCTGGACCAGCGAGACACCATATAGTAATTTCTTTTATCTTGATCAGTAAGACAACGACCAGCCTTCGGTTGAATATTCTCCGGATCAGGAATACTTTATTATGACCGTGTATTGGATGTACATGCAGATTAACAGGCCAAAATATTAGATTTACTTCTTCAACATCTAATATTTATTGAATGAGAATGACTGGTAATTTTTAAGCAAAAATATGTAATCCATAAGTGGCTCATATGTTAATAAATATACGCTGATAACAATAAAATAATTTCATGAAACTAATTACTCTTTATATGATGGAAATAAACGAAGTCAGTACCAGATTCTAATTTAATTAAGAAGAGAGTACAATAATTCAAGTAACAACATTTAATTTCAAATTTGAACGATAAATCTATCCTGAATTGAAAGAAAATGAGAAGGAAATGAATAATTTTAACCCATTATAACGTAAACCATTAATGAAATATTTTTAAAAGTCTTATAATTTAAAAGTAAATAAAATAATCAATCTTTCTATATCTGTAAAACTAAAACCGGTTATATTGGTCTTATAAGAACTCGGAAACTACGGAGCTGATTTCGATGGGGTTTTCGCCGTTTAAAAGCTTAGAATCTCAATTCAGTTGTTTCGCATGTCTTATATTTCAAAGTTAAGTAACGCAGGAGCATTATATGAAATTCTGAACATATGATGACAAATCCCAAAGATGGAAGGATTAGATGTTGTATATCGCGCACTAAACACACAACTAAAATGTCTCTGACCATAGCCTTTAATGAAAGCAATCAGATAACTTTAAAATAATATTTATTTTGCATACTAAACAAAACTTGTAGTATTTTTTTGTTTTAATTCGGGATATTCAATTTTTAAACGCTGTAGATAGTCGTAAAATCAACAGAGAATTTCTTTAAGCACGATCTCTGGACAACGTCTCTGTCCTTCAGCATTAGTTTTCTGTTTACGATAATATTATTCCGGATTCACTTCTGATATTTGTAGAAAAGGCTGAATCTGCGGAGTTAAAGTATCTGGCGTTTCCAGCAAAAAGTATATTCATTCACTTCGCAATTGAATCAAATGTGAGTTTCTAACATAATATATCGTTGTTCAGTAATGTAGCAATGCAATTTTTTAACCAAATCAACGAAGCTTGATGTACATGAAACTTTTCGGTCGAATGAAAATAGTGTACGTGCAAATAAACTTCAACCAACCCGTTTCTTGGTAGGGGGTCGGTGAATTCAGCTTTGCTTTAATTCCGGAAAAAGTTGGCGCGAATTTTATGTAACTTTGTACATGTTTTTCACTGCGGGAATAAAAATACGATACGGGCAAATCTACGCCAACTATACCGGACAACGCCGTGAACTCCACTAGTTTAAAATAAAATTCGTACGTTTTAGACTTTTGAAACGCGGTAAATACTTTTGGCTGAAAAGACTACTTTCAGTATCAAATAACCCTATTGTTACAATCTGATGCTTTTCGCAGGCGAAATTTTTATAAAACAGCACTCAGCGGGTTGAAAGCAACGCTGCGTTAAATCAGAACACTTAATCCCCTTGTTTTACTCATTTCCCATCGATACTGTTCGCGTGTCTTGGCGGAAAACAGTTTGACAGATATCACGATATACATTATTTTTTCAACAAACGGCAAAGTATTTCTATTTCATACAACCTACGAGAACTTATTCGGGAACAAGCATTCGTCATTGAATGTGTCCCTTACCTCAGTATCTGTATATATGGTAATACTGCAATCGGAAGAAATTCTGTACATTTATGGTAGCTTTGAAAATGTGGGTTAGGCGCACTGATAATTAATAACCTATAGTTATGGAATCAATTGGTTTTAAAATTTGTATCAGTCTGTTTCTGTTTTGACGCACGGAAATCACGCAAAAACCACTGGTCGGATTATGATGGGGTTTTGAATAATGTACGTACATCCCTTGGACCTGGGGGTGAAATAGGGTACGTTTCATTTTGATGTGAAGTTGAAATGCTGAGAATGTTATAGTTAAAGTGTCGACAAATTAGTAATGTTTTTAACGCGATTCACGCACGACATCATATTCAGTTAATTTTCGCAGTTGAACTACTCATTTTGAATTCAGGGTACGGACGGAATCGTAATATTTGGAGGATTTAGTAACATTTTTATTTTTCCGCTGGGACGATATGTTCAGCACGCTCATTAACAGCAACGAAAACGAAGTTTCGGACAACAGCTAGCTACAAATAAGATGTGAAAGAACAAAGAATTTATCATGCTAATATGTTTTCAATATCACTAATACGGTTTCACTAAAATTTATAATTTCCAGGAAACTGTTCGTATCTACTATATGTCCTGAATCCCCTACAGATTTCTTAGGGGCAATAGTTTCAAATATTTTTATCTTTCTATTATCGTCACCATATTCCGTTCCAGCTTCCGATCAACAAAACCTTATCAAAAGCAATGCAGCTCTGGTCGTCACAGCGCAAGCACCAGGCCTGAAGATAATGGCAGAGTTCGTCGCCGAAACCTCGTCTTTCACCCACACAATCCTGCAGCTAACCCGCGAAGATTATATTGCAGCGACACGCTGGGAGAGCCATCGTTCATACAAACAAAACTGATTATAATTTCTTTCCACTGCTGCTACTTTAAAATAATCTTCTTGGAATAAACTTCAAGTTCCGTAAGACATTAAATGAACAGCATATATTACAGTTTCGGTGACGGGCACCATTTCGTAAGATAATTTAAGTTTGCTCAGTAATTCAATACATTATTGGTAAATTTATTAACTAGCCCTTCGTACTGTATTCTTGTGCTTTTCAAGACGATATTCATTAATAATTAGTGGTATCATGTGATCTGATACTGTACAATAACGGCAAGAGCTGTGCCAATGTTGGGGATAGTCGCGCTGAAAGGTTTAGTATAACCAAAGGAGTACAACAATGAAGTACCATTTCACCTCTTCTGTTCATAGCGGTGAAATAACATCTTAAAAGAACTAAAAACATAAATCAATAGAGATCTACAGGCATTGGTGTTTGCGGATGATGTGGCAGTATGGGATGAAAACGAAGAAGGAATACAAAACAAACTGAAAATGTGTAATAATACGTTTGAAGAATATGGAATGAAATTGAATAAAAAATAAAAATAAAAAAAAAGCCGTAGCACTAAAAATAAGCCGAAATGGTACAGACTGTCATATAAAGTTACAGGACCACCGAATTGAAGTTGTTGACCAATTCAGCTACCTGGGAACCATAATTGGTAGTAACGTCAAGTGAGTTAGAAATAATGATTGAGTACCGTGCGGGGCTTACTATGGGACATGAAGGTTTCCAGAAGAACAAAAATTGTCTTGTACAAATCATATCTCATTCCTATTCTCACGTATGCTTTGGAAACATAAACACTAACATCAAAGGACCTTAGCAACATCTAAGCATGTGAAATGAAGTTTCTTAGAACGGCCCTCCTGAAAACTAGACTTGACCATATAAAGAATGATGAGATTAGATCAAACCTAGAGTTAAGGGAATCCATGCAAGATAGACTTATGTCATCAAGGCTTAAGTGGTTTGAGCATGTTAAGAGAATGAATAGTACAAGACTACCAAAAAAGTACTAGGAAATAAAGGATAGTGGGGAAAAGACCAGTGGGAAGACCAAGAAGAAGATGGATAGACCAACTGAACGAGGACATAAAGAGAAGAGGCTGGAACAGGGATTATATTACGGACAGGCAAACATTTCTGGATAGGAGAAAGTGAAAGACGATCATCTATAACAACCAAGACAGAAACTTAGGAAGACTCGCAAACCACATCCGGGAAACTGGAGATGGTCCCCAACGATAATGATGATGATCATCTGATGCTTTCTATCGGGAACGAGTTTAGCCACAAAGGAAGTTAAATAAGTGAAAGTTTTGTTAAATCAGTCGTTTATACAATCAACAACGGCACCTACAGTACTCAGCGGTTGTTTGGATACCGATCAGTAACGTCTTCTCTCGATCCTCATTCAACTGATTTTCTTATCAAATTCGTTTGTTCAAGACGGTAATACCACCATACAACTGATTCAAAGGTACAAAAGGGTGCCAAAGAATCACTACCGAAATATATTTTTATGACTTTATAATAGCTGTGGCAATCATAGAAAGTATTAATCGTAACCACAGCTTAAAATAAAGCTGTTCTTGCAAAAGTGAGTATGACAATCGAACGGAAGAGTATCTCGGGCAATTTATCAGCCTCCTAGATAAGTTAAATTACTGTGCCTGTGTCTTTAACTGTAAGTCCTGTATAAAATACGGATAAAAATATTTAATGTCACTTTGTACTGTACCAAAACACTGGAATACGACTCCAAGATCACGGATACATTCTATTTACAGTCCTACCTTATTAAATACAAAAGTTTAAAATTTAATTCCCTTACAAATGAAGCCATTTCGTGAAGTCCCCCAAATTATTGCATTTTTTCACTTTTACAGAAAGATAGCGTTATGGAAAAATTGTATAAAAACGCCGCTATAATAATTAGGAGAGCCTGACCTTCAGAAAAATATTGTTAATGTGACTTTTTTTTCTATACATCCTGCGATTGGGCTAATCGAATGCTTATAGTAGTTATATTTATATACACTGCACCGCTTCTCCCAGCCCAAAGATAATAACCCAAAATATATTTAGTGTGCATTCCTGAATCATTTGTCGAAGGCGTCTTTTTAAGACCAGTTTCTAAACATTGACAAAGTTATTACAATTTGGTAAACGTTGACGTCAAATGCAGAGCACTGTTCCCCTAGATTGTGGAAAAATTAATAATCAAAAGCTATACCTTAACAGCTAGGGTTGTGACCAATTATAGGCCTGGAAAATTGGTTGCCCAAATTCATATCTTCAGCATTGGGAAACACCTAATGGATATGCCTGAGCCAATATTATGTAGACAAAAGTTACATAGTGACAATACAAATGGTAGTACTCCCCTCAGACATTCAAGATTTATGGAATAAAGTTGTCAATGATTTTTTTTTTTATTGAAAAAAATTCCTACAAACTAAAAACTTCATCGCATACATTTTAGGCTAAGAGATAGCTGAGACATTTGTGGTAACACAGACTCATTATTATACGGCTTTTCCCGCAGCCAAGCAAAATATTTATGAATTCAGATAAGGTACACCCTGACTTCTATGGCAAATGTGCTCCTATGGAATTTCCCACTATGCAAATAGTGCGCCCAGACAATCTCTTCATTATAAAAACGATACTTTTGTATGCAATTTGAGACATTCACAGTTCTGTATTCCGAAAAAAAAAAATCCTTTGTAATTTCGGAATTCGTTAAGACATCATCAAGGCATAAAGTAAATTTGGACTAGTGTTTGAACTGTTTTTAAATTTTTGGGGAAACATCGTCATCAACTTTGGATCTCACACAAAATTATAGTTATAAAATATTGATGAAATGTATGCCTATAAATTTTATTTAATTAAAAAAATGATCACTGCCTTGAGAGAATTTCTTCATGTAAAAATAAGAGTTTGTGAAAAATTTGTGATTGTTCTACCATTTCTCGTGGTGACTAACATTCATCGCTTCTTACCCCTTACAATCGTAAACAACAAAATACGCTGGTGGAGTTCCTATCTTATTCAAATTGATAACGACTCCTTAAAAGAAACAATTACATATAAATGTCTGGTTAATTTGTCTTATTTTAACAGAATTACTTACAAAAAGGGGGAAATTAATAATATAACTTGTAAATAACCTTACAAAGTCACACATACAGAAATCTAACAATTCTTAACCTACAAAACGGACTATCGTTCAAAATTTTTTAATTATTACTGATTAGATTACCACGACCACTAAAATATTACACAGACAAACCGACTTTTTTCTATAAACAGACTGTGACATCAGCTCATATATATCGAGTGATAAAATGATGTATGAAGTTTCAGGAATAGTTTCGTAAGCTTCCATAGTTTTCAGGATGTAGTCTTTGGGATAGTGTAGTCCGCTAGCTGTAAGTTATTATTATTATCTTCGAGGATTGAGCATAGAGGGAGAGAGTCGTGTGAAAGTTAAGAAAAGATCAGTTTAACAGAAGTAATAAATGTACACGCTGAAGCATTGGTTCAAAAGTTTTTATTAACTTCGTTTAACAGAGCAATCATATATATTATTTCTATAAGGTGTTTTCTTGTCACAAGCAACTATCTCCCTTCATACTTAACAAAAATCAATGAATGAGTTGTCATTTTAAAGCTTGTGGTCTCCACTTTGGTAACATCATATTTTAAGATAGGATTTTTTTTCGGAATTCGATCCTTAAAGGGCAAAAAAATGTCAATATTTCCAAAATGTAGTTTTTTGTATTAATAGTCATTTATTTCCCTGGATGCCTAACCGAAATCGTTTAATGAAGTACCATTTTATTGATCTCCGATTTGGTGACATAATATATTAAGACAGGAATTTTTCTGAATTCGACACTTTAAGGGCAAAGGTATCAATATTTATGCAACGCGGTTTTGTGTCACGAGCCATTTATCTCACTTCATGTCTAACCGATATAGATAAATGAGATATCACTGTAAAGATTAAAGTCTACGCAGTGATCCCATTATATTTTAAGAAAAGAATATTTGGTAATTCGACCTTTAAAGGACAAAATTACCATTGTTTCCGTAATTTTTTTTGGTCACGAGCTATTTATCTCCCTTGGTATCTAACCGAAATCGAAAAATGAGACATTATTTTGGAAATTAAGGTCTCCGCTTTGGTCTAATTATATTTGAAATTTTTTTTTCGGATTTTGACCCTTAAAGGGCAAAAGTATTAATATTTCTACAACGCATTTTTTTGTCAAGAGCCATTTATCTCCCTTGATATTTAACCGATATAGATAGATGAGGTATCTTATTAAAGATTAAGATCTCCACCGTCGTCACATTATATTTTAAGAAAGGAATTTTTCGTAATTAAACCCTTTAACTGCAATATTTCTAAAATGCGTTTTTTGTCTCGGGCCATTTATCTCCTTTAATGTCTAACCGAAATCGATTAATTAAGTCGGATTGTGAAGAGCAATGTCTCAGGTTTGGTGATATCGTATATTAAGAATGAATTAAACCCTTAAATGAAAAAAGTATCAATGGTTCTTCAACTCATTTTTGTGATAGGAGCCATTTATCTTCTTTTATATCTAACCAGATAAATGAGGTATCATTCTAAAGTATAAGGTCTACGCTGTGGTCACATCGTATTTTAAGTATCGATTTTTTCTGAATTGAACCCTTAAAGGGCAAAAATATCTGGATTTCTAAAATGCGTTTTTTGTGTATCGAATCATTTGTCTCCCTTAATAATTAATCAAAATTGATAAATGAGGTATCATTTTAAAGACTGAGTACTTCGAAAGGTCTCGTTACATTATATTTTAAGAAATGAATTTTCAAAATTCGACACTTAAATGGCAAATGTATTAATATTTCTACAACGTATTTTTCTGTCATGAGCCATTTATCTCCCTTGATACCTAAACGAAATCGATTAATGAGGTATCATTTTAAAGATTAAGGTATTCGCTTTGGTCACATCATATTTTAAGAAAGATCTTTCTCCAAATTCGACCCTTAAATGGAAAAAATATCATCATTTCTAATACTTTTTTTTTTACCTTGCTTGATGCCTAACCGAACGGTAAATGAGGTATCATTTTAAAGTCCAAAGTGTCTGCTTTGATCTCACCATATTTTATAAAAGGAATTTTTTGTAATTCTACTCTTAAAGAGCAAAAAACATATCGTTTTAAAGATTAAGGTCTCCAATTAGGTAAAATCATAAATTCAGAAAGAATTTTTAGAAATTTGATGCTTAAAGAGCTCTCGCGTATGAGACAGTTCAGAACAAAATCCCTATATTGCAGTAGGTTTTATAAACCTTTTTGTACAATAATTAGCTTTTCGGATACATTTTTCTGTTACGGAGACTTTTTTGTTTTGCTTTACAATTGCAATGTAAACATTTTATTCGCACAGCAACATATATCACGGAGATGTTGACATGCTATGTGCATTTTGTTCAGGTTGGTTGTATTCTGTTAAGGTCAGTGACAGTTTGTCGTACATACAGTGTGTTTTAAATTTTCCTAACTGTTAGGTAATATGTTGTAAGTATTTTGATGCATAAGTATTACACTAGACAAATAAATATTTGCTATAAAAATGCGGTTCTACGTTTCATTATATTACAAGCATCAAACCATTTATTCACGAAATTTTCGCACAGGTCGTCTAGTCATAATTAACTGTATTACATAAATAAATGAGCAACAGCTTAAATGTGTTCTGAACGCATGTTTTCTAAAACACATTGTTAAATCTCATGTTTTGGCCAATACTACCAGTATCATTTAAGTGTAATAATTGTTATAGAAGACAATTGGATTAACTGACGCGCAAAACCTAAAGGTTGAATGGAATCTTAAATATTAAGAGATTAAATTATTATTATTATTTTTGTTCATGGAGGAATACTGAGTGAAATATTTTCTTCTTCTAGCCTTACAGTGATACTTTGTCAGCACAAAGCGCGTGAGACGATATATCCCTTAGAGCAGCCGCTACGTGTGTTACAGAGACGGAGTTGCCGAACGCGAGCTACAAGGCGCTGCAGCAGTACAACATCGTCGTGGAGGCTCGACCCCTCAACGTGGACTCCTCTGCGCAGACTGTGCTCTACAGTGCTCTCAACACCTTCCCCGTAACGGTGAGAAATGTCACTGAAAAAAACTTCAAGCTGAATCTGTGCCGCACGGATGAAATGAAATGCGGTTTTTACTGGAATCAATGGGCAGACTCTTGAGGTGAAAGAATTTCCATTTCCGTGAAAACTTCCCGATCTTTTGAAGAGGTGCGTCTTGCACTGTTCTATGGCTTTAGAATGTGGCCGTTTTAATAATAAAAACGTTGTAAAAGAGTAACAGTTTTAAAAAATCTCCCGTTTAGAAACCCAACTCACCCTAGAATCAAAAGCAGGAACACATGTAGTGACAAATTTTTATTTTTTTTTATTTCAAGTATAAATTTTTCCCTATTTCTTAAAGTATTATGAAAATATCGTATTTCGACTTCCAATTGTGTCAGAAAACTCGTACGAGTATTTGATAGCATCTCCTTCATTGAAGGCGAAACTTAGGATAGATATCTGATTTACTATACTAATAGGTTTTCAATTCCATTCATTCAAGCGAATTATTGGATTTGATTGTTTCTCCACGAGGGAGGCGAATTTCTCTACAGATAAAATTTATGATATGGAGGCCAAACTAGCATTTATTTCCATCTAATCAATCCTAAAAAAATCTAAATTCCCTACTCTACCTAGTAACATTTCAGCTTCCTCTAACTATTAATGTTTTTGTTTATTATCCATTTTATGATTTTTTTCTAGGAAAACCATCAGGAGATACGAATGGAAACCTGTATTACCTAGGGGAAATTTTTTCTCTAAAGAAGTAATGGCAATATAAGTTTCAACTACCTGCTACCCGCGAAATACACGTATTTATATATTTGCGTTATGTTTTACAATTCACTGCAGTGGTTTTTCATTGAATCACGCTCCAATCATCCTACGGTTATTTATCTGCGTCCAGGAACAAAGACCGTATCCCAGGAGGTAATACATGAGTGTATCTCTCCTGTGGTAATGTATATTTTATTTATTCTCTTCTTCTGGAAAAACATAACGCAGATCCTTCTAATGTTTAACATAGGAGAGTTATCCATTTCTACCCATCATTGGTGAAAAAAACTGCAGTGAAAAGTTAGAAAAATAATGCCCAACATTTAAAAAAAAGTAGTGGATATTCTTTTAATTTCACCTACCATGTGTTATTAGATACTGAAAAGTAACCTCGCAATATGATTATCACAGAGACAGATGCCACTCAGTTATATTTGCATTCTTGTAAAAGAAGATAATAATGTTTAAACTGTATGCCGTTTTTTGGAGTTTATCAGAAAGTTGTTTCGAATCCCTTAACTTGTGGTTTAGTTGTTGCAGTCGGACCCTTTATTTTGGAGGACTCTATCTCAGACCTCCATCCAGCCATTTGGGTTTCAGATTTTCATGCTTTCCCGACATCACCCTACTCGAATACCAGGATGGTTCCTATAAAAGTCCATGGGTGAATTTCTTCAGTTCCTTGCCTTCTCTCCCTTCTCGACGTCAAAAATGCGTAAAGCCAGAAATTAAAAAAAACATTAAAAAGGATAAAAATGTTTCCTTCATTTTGTGTATTACATGAAAAATAATGTATAGACAGACAAATATTTTGGTTAAAATTCTAACCTCATTTTGATTTCTTTTGAAGACAGTGATAAAATTTACTACCAATTTGCATTTACTAAAGCTACTAGCTTTTTTATTACTGTTTTCTAAACACTACAGTACTTAATTTACATTGTCTTCTCGGGTGACTAGCTGAGTGAGCAGAGTGTTTTCACACGATATTTTGGCGACCAGGATCTGTCGCCATCTTCTGGTGAAGTGCCAGATACGACGGAAGGCTGGGATCTTTATAGCCTCAGAGGTGGCTGAATGCGTGCGAGGTAGACGTGCGCGCAGTTGATTGGCTGTCTCGTTCGACGCCTGGGTGGTGGAGTGGGGGTAGTGCCGGCACTCACTCGGCTAGACACTCGAGAAAACTATATTAATTTTCAACGCCGCGAGAAACTGCGATACTTTGTACTAGAGTACTTCTCTGGGATACTTGATGTTAAAAATTCCTTGTCCTTATGATAACTCAGATGCAAATAAGGTTTTTTAAGAAACTATGGCAGCTGTGAGTGGGATAATTCCAACGTCTACAGTTTCGCTATAATTAGGTAAAGGCTTTTATATCTGAGTAATGTATTATCATCGTTGTTGATGTCTTTACAGTGAGATGAATTTACAGCTGGTCACTACAACAGCTGACAGTAGGAAACTTATACGATGGTATTCGCCTAGTGCAACAAATTTCCATTGCAAAGAAATGGTAACATACATTGCAAAGAATAGTATTGAGAATGTAGTCCGTGGCAAAACTAAATATTTTCCGTACTTTTACACACAAAACTATATCAAAATTAACTAGCATGACTGAATCTTCGTAGTAAAAGATTATTTCTCAAACTAGAATTATCAATGTTTGGTAGCCAAATCAAAGATTTTTAATAATCAACGTTTAATTGAAGACGAGATTCCGGGTTATTCTTTGGAAAAAAATCTTAATATTTCTCTTAAAATCGAAGGTAATCAACTTATTAATTAAAGATTCAATGTTTGTACACACATGATTGTGACTATAGAATAAATGGGTGAAGGTAATTTCTATAAATTTTTGGAAGCATTGCTTACTCGTGCATCTTTCCAGAAGAATTAACTTGGTTTTTGAGATAGTGGGCGTGCCAATATATTCATCAAAACGCTACCTGATCCTGCTGTTTTCCATTCCTGACGCTAGTGAGTGGAAGATATTCGCTTTACGGATTACCATGTCAACAACCTGTTCTTCAATATCAACACGTAAAACATCTATATTGTCATATTTGAGAATGGTCTCTAACTGCAACTTGATGATAAAAACCAAAACAGTGAATTGAAATGAACTAATGCGATCTCACTAATCAATAACGTTTCAAAGCAAAAGGCCGATTGCTATTCATGCGTATGTGGATATCATTCCATGCTTGCACACAATTTACTGCACCACTTTTATTACAATGTTTTCACACACTGAAAAATTTATATAAATTGCGCCATTATTTTGCGAGTTGTTATTTCTGTCCCTGTTGAGTAAACGGATTCCACAGTTTTATAAATCTCCAGTAGACTGATTTACATGCAAATAGGTGATCAATCACTTATTCTTCTTTAAAGGGATTAAGAGAGTAGGTTAGTATTTCCTAAATACGGGGTGTCATATTCAAGAAATTTTTAACCCAGTCTGGTGACGCGTGATAACAGTCAGGTTTTCGGCTTTCCATCATATCACTCCAGTCGAATGGCAGGATGGTTTCTGCAAAAGACCATGGCCGAATCCCTTCTCGTTCCTTGTCCCAATCTTTTCCTGTTTCTAATGACCTCGGCTTCCACGAGGAGTTAATTCAAAAACTATATATGAATTTGCTGTTCCACACATTCATTTGATGAATTCATGTTGTGAAGTTCGGTATGCTTGTGCTCTTAAACACTCGTGGCGACTGTGCACCTGCCTGCCTTCAGGAGGCGGTGGTGCTGGCGCCGTGCTGGCCTCCGCAAGTGACGGACGCTGCGGCGCCGCTAGTGGTGGCGACGGCAACCAACGGAGGCGGAGCGGGCGCCACGGCTCCAGCGTCTGCAGCCAGCTCTTCCGCCGCCTCGCCGCGCCTGCAGGACGCCGAGACGCAGACGGCGTCGGCGTCGGCGTCGGCGCCCAGCGGGGTGGCTGACCCCGTCGGTCTGCAACACAAGGAGAGCACCGTGTAGCGGCCAGCACGGGATTCACTCCCACTCCGTCCTTCGAATGGCACAGGTCGGTATGCTTCACTAACAGTACCGAGACATTCTCTGCTGTTACTTTATTCTTATCACCGTGTGTTCACCCTCACATAAATTTCTGTTTGCAAGACCGTTATAAGTTCAACTTGATCCTTCCGCATCAGTTAATCACAACAAAATATTAAAGGTATCGTAAGTCGCCTTCAGCTATTCTCTTACTACAAGCAGCATACTCAGTGAAAGTTCAGTACACAGAACATAAAGGGTGTTACTTTCAGGTGTCAAAACGACGCAGTTTATTATTACTCGTTACTGGTCTCTCCTACAAACTCTGATCGACTAATTTACGGCTATTAATTAGTAATTCAACCCAACTCGGAAACCTCTATTTAGTAGTGAAAAGGCGTTTGATGCTGCCTCTGAAAATGACAAAATCAAAAAGACAACACCGAATTCACACTTGAACTCAAGTAAAAAATAAACATCTTGATCCATCATTTATTTAATCAACCATACGATAATGAAACATATACTTTACCAGTGGTACGCAGTTTACATCATTTCTCTAAAATCTCAATAACATTTATTCACTGACCTCATATTATTTCTGTTTGTGTTGACTTTATGTCAGCAGTTTCTGCCCAATCATACGGCCTCCTATTTTCATAACTTTCTTCCAAACAATTCACAACATATGCCACTATTTTGGAGTTTCTGAGAAAAACATCATGTGAAATAAATTGACAGGCCTACTGCTTCTCTCACTAGCTAGTCCCTTCCCGCTCATACGTTCCGATATTATAATATACTGTTCCTGTAAACTCACAAACATGCAATAGACTTTGACAAAACACATACCATATGTAAGCCGTGAGCTTTATGATTGCGTTAAAAAGGAATTAATGGCAAGCAGTGAATATGTTTGGCTTACGATTATTTATGGCTTCCAAAATTAATACTATTCGAAATGTCCAACAACATAGGCTCAAATAAATAGGCATTTTGAAAGTACGCAGACACTCGATTAAATTACGAAAAAAGTACACCAACATTATCTAGTTTAAAAATGTGTCACTGCAACCACTCTACAAGTAAGGTTAGAAACCGTCGCACCATGTCCTCAATATAGTGCTGCGTGTTATAGATTCCTACCAGATTTTTCTCTGCTCACAAGTGTCTCCTTCTGCTGCTAGTGTCTACAAACTACTGACTTCTGTTTTCTCTTTAATCGTAGGGGAATTTGGCCAAGAGCGTGAGCATTGAGGGAGAAAATAATCAAACATGTTGATATTTAAGTCTACACGGACCTGTGCTTTAAGATAAAATGAACAACGAATGTGCCTTCAGGCTTTGAGTTAATCGGAGCACAAAAACAGTAAGTGGTGGGATGCTAGGTAGTAGTCCTCCGACTATGAAGTTACGAGCACAGCAGCTCGAACTAATGATGGGAAGTGCTGATTATTTTACGCAGAATAGCAGAAGCGAGTTACATTTTTAAAGGAAATGCCGCTCCAAAAATAAGGAATTTTTTTAAAAAAAAAAAAAAAAAAAAGCTCAATACCAACATTCCTCTAAATTATCCCCAATTTATACCGTAGCCAGACAATCCTTAAAGCTCTACATTTAACAAGACAATTGTCGATCAGCTGGTGTCAATAGCTTCTTTTTGGCTAATGGTTTTGTACCTCGTCTTCGTCTAGGTAACTAGAAGTGGAAGAGAATTGGAGGAAAGGAACGTGATGAAATTCGGACATGACCTGCAATAGGCACCATCCTTGCATTTCCCTCGAGAGATTCCAGTAAACAATAATACAAAGCCAATATCTGGATGGCCGGACGGGCTTTTGAACCTACGTAAAACGAAATACCACGTGTGAGCATTATTGTTCTCCCTACAGGAACTGTTTGTAATCTGAGAAAGGATTTTTCCATTCAATCAAACTAAAATTGTATCCAGCCAACCAGTCTTGACTTCGTCTCTCCCACTGTCACCAAATGTTTCTCCCTTTTCCATGAAAATAAACTATTAGCTCTTGTTCCATACACAACTGCTGCTTGCAACTATACTTTAGTCATTCACTTCTTCAAGATTTTATCCTCCTTCACTGCCATGGAAATGTCCCGTAACATTTGAATTTGGTGAGAAGAATTATCGCTGACTGGCTCTTAATTTTTAAATCGCTTTTCATTATATTTCTAGGAAGCGGTTAATGCACATTCAACGGAAATAAAACGTGCTTATTAATAGCTTTTTCGGCTTACCTCAACGCAATATCATCAATTTTCAGAAGTTTTGCATTTTGATATACGGTTAATAGATTGTACCTGATTTTTAAAAGTAAAAATTCGCAAAGCATATTTTTCATATTCTCCTAAACAATTAAAAAATAAATAAATTTTTTACGTCTTTCCGGGGTTTTGCCCCAAATCAAGTTCAATTATTCATATCGTTGCTATCATTAGTACCTCTACTTGTTAGATGCAATCTTCCATCTCATCCTACCTTGAGCTAACCTCTTCATACCTCTTACAACAAATGTCCTCAATTATCTGGTTCATGTATACTAATCTCTACCTCCCTCTGCCGTCCTTACCTTAGACTGTTCGCTCCACTAAAAACTTAATTAATCCACTAGTCTTAAAATTTGACTCACCTTACTGCCTTTTCTTTCAGTAAAACTTTTCCACTAACTTCTTTCGTCACCGAAAATTACAAAACACGCTCATTTCGTACGTTACAGATCTAGAATACATACAAACTACTGCGTTGTTTTAAAAGATTGATACAGAATTAACGAATTGCCAGATAAAGTATATTTTTAGTAGAAGCGGCAAATCACTAACATACTGGAGCACAGTTGCTGACAACTACTCGGAGTTTTATTTTTAATTTATGCGAAGTCAGATTGACTGTAAGAAAAAACATAAACCTCGCTATTCGCAAGCATATTATATTCGTTGTAAAATCTGTATTTTCCCCATGGACCACGGAATGACCTAGCGTAGCTCATATGATCAAACACAACTCTTTAATATTCCTTCCGCCAGCGGGATTTGAACCCGGGGCTGGAGCCAAAGTTTTTTTAAAGCAAGTGCCTTAACCAATGAGCTACCAGAAAGTTCCCAATAAGAGAACTGCTGTCCCATATTTAAAATTCAAAACAACCTGTAATACCACTAAAATTTAATAATAAAATAATTGTTTAGAAAAATGAAAACTACCTTCAAAAAAACACACCAAACATGAAGTTTGTTTATACATTGCTTAGAATAAAATAAATATAAATGTACAGTATTTTACATTATTACTATCGAGATTTTTACATTAATCAGTTATTTTCCAGCCAAAGCAAGAAAAACAGACAAATGAGAAATGACTATAATAAGGGAATGACAATAATACATAAAAAAATCATGTTACTAGTTACCTTTGACTAATGCTAAAAACATGTTTCAACAAAACTGAAACATACGGATAGTACATCTATATTATTATTAACTGCAAAGTGTTTATCGCGTGGTACATCCTACCAACTGACAATGTAGCACCAGAGATTTGCCCCGATCTCCAACGAGACCGAGCCACAGATTAAAAAGAGTATAATTTTCTCCCCTAAACCGTCTCCCACAAAAACAATAACTTGCTTAATATATGCTGTAAAATATTCGGAATTTACATTTGCACTCACCGTGTCGTCTCGAACAGCAAAAACAGTTGCAGTAATTCGGTCCTCGCATTGAGACAGCTGGCACCAGCTCCAAAAATAAGTGATTAATAAAAATTTCAATAATAGTCCATTTTGAAATGAATTCATCACAGCAGTTCAGCCGGATACCATCGAAAAATGACAACTTTTCAACAACCGGCTCGGGCCATTTTACTTTGTGATTTCAGGTAATAATATCTGAAGTAATAGACCTGATGAAGACAACCGAGCCGGTTGTTGAAACGTTGTCATTTTTCAACACTATCCGGCTGAACTCCTGTGAAGAACTCATTTCAACAATACGCCGGGAAAGTCTCCACTCACATAGCAGTCCATTTTGATTTATTTTCCTCTAAGCAAGGTATAAAGTAATTTTAAAAAAATTAGTGTGTCTTTTTAAATGCGTTTTTTTTTGTTAAAAAAACCCAACTATTTTATTGATTGCTGTGGACAATCATATATTTAGGAGTGATCCCGGAGAGTGATGTTGTATTGTGTAATAGTGTTATGCGAGCGGTTGTCTCAGGTGGATTTCAGCTCGTCCAGTTAGCAGGGAATTTCCGGAGTTATCTCCGTGATGAAATGGAGCTGCGAAAGAGTTAATGCGTGCCACCTTCATAGTGTGTCATCTTTAGTCTGGCATTAGGTCTGATCTGACAAGTACTTACATTGCCGCATTAGATGGAATGGCATTTGAAGAACGTTGTGATACAGCAGTTGTCCCAGATTATTCTTGTTTGGTAGAGGGGTAAAATATAGCTAATCACCAATGGTGCAGGAAGAAAGACTTCCCTCCATCAGCCAATACATACAGAAACAATAATATTTTATCACGTGCAGCCACTGGACTGGTTAGTGGTTTAGTAAGCCTGATTAAAGTAAGAAAATGGGGGAGGATGCAAATTTGTAATCGCAGGTTGCTGCTAATTTTCCACGTCTTTGGCCTGTACATATAACAGCACTGATTTATAATTTATGTAAAATGACAACTGCGAAAACTGTTTTGTTGAAATCGGCCTAATCATTCATCTTGCGTGTTTAAAACAACGTGTTGCAACACAAGGTGATATATGCAAATGTTTAAGGGATCCGTTGTAAACTCTTAGTGTAACCAAGTGTCAAGCGTCCAAGGTTTTCTTTAGAAAATCCACTGATCACATTGTCACGGAAAATTATTCGGCAAGTAAAAATATCCGCATCACAATTCTCATCAATAAATATTTTAAGTTAAACGGAACATTACACCACACTTAGTGAACTGAAAGTACGTTTTACAGATTTAGTAAAATTTATGGTTTGTATTCATAAAAAATTACTCTCGACCTCTTCAGGTCTTTTGAGGTTCGCAACGTTGTATTGGTGGATGAAATTACATATTGTCTTCGATTTCTTGAACTCTCCTATTTGAGGAAGGCAGTTTGTTCAGAATCACGTACTGCTGCTTTTACATTGCTACGAGAAACTTACTCTGTACCCATCCTTTCCTCCGCTCCTATTGTACCAATTGATGTCCATTTGAAAGCAAGCTGAGTGGGCTTCTGAGGATGTTTAAAAATCATCTGCTTTATTTGGGAATTGAAAGGCGGCCACCCGCTTCTTATTCAGTTGCGCTATCGATTGAGCGACGCGGACCTCCTACATGTCTTCATCAGGTTGGTATTTAACTCTTTGTTATGTTTGGATGAGCGATTGAAGAAAGAGTTTTTAGGAAATAGAAATTACCATTTCAATAGAACTGCTGGGACGGCAACACGCAACAACTTAATAGCTATGGAAACGACTGAAGGATGTGTTTAGGGAAATGAGATGCCACACTGAAGGTTTTAAATAGTTTTTCCCTCCCCTATAATTTCTGGGATGGAATGTAGAGGGTGACTCCTATATAAATGCAAAATAGTTCTCCGGTAAAAAGTACCTCCTAGAATTTCAGTGTACAATTGTATCTGAACGCATACGAATAATATTTCCGTTTCCAGTGCTCTCAACAAAATTATAACACACAAAGCAATTTTGACATCACTAATCGCAAATTAACCGTATCACAGGCATGCCAGACGAAATTTAAACGCGGAGAGAATCATTTTGTCGAGGTACACGGCATAACCGAGCCGGTGATGTTATCCGCTTTAACTCATACGGTCGATTAAAGTCTTTGACGTAGAACGAACGGCTCGCAGTTTTCCTTTGACACAGAGCGGCGCCATTTCACGGGCGAATCGCGTTTGCTGTTTGTTTCCACTCAGCGAGGACTATCCACACGTGTTTCAGAAAAGTCTCCTCGCGTCAAATCTCCATTACACCTCGATTCACTCCAAAGAGATTGTCTCCTTTTTGTGGAACCATCAGCGTGTACAATCTTCTACAGAACCAGAGGTTAGCTGACACTACACGAAACCGCTTTTGTCGACAACTAACAAATGCCGCTGGTATTTCAAAGGCGAAATTCCTTAACATTTCTCCTGCCGTTGCAATGCTATGTACGTTTGTTGTTTACTTATGTTTCATACAACGCGATTTGTTTTCATCACAAACGTAAGAAAACTACAATTCAATAAGGATCTACAAAAATCCATGCATAACACAGATATAAGTTACAGAAATCAATCTTATAAGCGGGTAACTTAACTCTTATTAAATTATTGGTACTTTTGCTAGTTTTTTGCGTTGTTACCACATTAACTGGATCATCATTATAGTTTTAATCAGACGTAAAATTCTCTCATAGCGTAGCTAGTACAAAGTAGGGTAACGAATAATATACCAAATATAGATAAGCCGGCCTCGGTAGCGTAGGGGCTAGAGTGCTGGTCGCCGGTTCGAATCCGGCCGACGGCATGGGTGTTTAAGTGTTGTGTCTGTGAATGTCGTGTTCGCGTTGTAGTGTCCTTGTTATTACACTTGAAAATATGTACACTGGAGAAACGAATACATTGATAGAATCAGAATCACATTGAGCTGGCTGTGTGGCCTCAGTAGCCGAATGCCATTAAAAAAAATATAGATAACCTTCAGAGAGACGTAATATCACATTTCTCCAGGTATTATTAAGCAATTATGGTTCAGATTGCAGATTACACATTCAAACTTAAATTCTGTTTGGCCTCTGTGTAATTTGGACGAACATTTAATTAGAAGTACTCCTTAATCAGTTGTCCTTATTTTTCTAATCAAAGGCTGTAACATTTGATGTCGTCCAGGTACAAGGAAGCAGAAGCATTACATTGTTTCCAGTTTACAACTGCAAGGAAATATTTTCAACTGCATTTAGTTCTCCATGCAGCATTTCATAACCAGTAGTAAACAGTTTTATCGCAATTATTCATCCTTTTCGTTCACTATTGCTAATGTGTCGAAGTATCTGGAGTATATTTTCATTTCTTTTACGTTTTACTATCACTGTTTTCAGAAACACAGTTTAGGGAAATCAAAATTTCACTAAATCCCTAATGTAAATTCAAAAACCCCTTTTACATGTACAGAACATGTAAGGTATTTTACAAGGTAGAAAAGATGCTCTTATTTACTTATAACGTATAAACACGCGAGTATGATGACGAGGAGTCCAAACGCTAATATAGACATTACTGCCAATCGCTGAAGGTGAAATAAATATATCTCATATGACAGAATAAACTTTAATTTGTTGTAGTACATTCGTTATGATGAAAATTTAGGTTTCAATAACTGGAATTTTGATTAACATCAGCATTATCTGATATGAATTTTATAATTTCCTTCGACACACATTGATACGAAACAGCAAAGTAGAGGGTGATTCAAAATGATTGCCGGGGTTTCAAAAAATTCCTACACTTTGCAAAATTCAGATACGAATTTCAATCTTATTTTGACGTGTAAAGAAACTCATCAAGTTTTTTTACATCCATTCCAAATGTTCGATATGAGCACCCTGTGTCACTCTGCACACATCTATGCGATAGTCCATTTCATCCCACACGCGACGCAGCACGTCAGAAATGTTTAGGAAGGCGGCCCTGATCCGTTCTCTCAGTTGCGGGATAGTCGCAGGTAGAGGAGGAAGATAAATTTGATCCATGACGTAACCTCACAGAAAAAAATCACATGGGGTTAAATCTGGTGAACGAGGTGGCCAAGCCATGAGCATTTGGTCACTGTCGGCTCCGCGTCGTATCCATCGCTGCGGCAATTGTTCGTTGAGAAATGTTCTGACCTACCGATGGAAATGAGGTGGAGCACATGGTTGGAATATGAAATCATCCACCTCTTTCAGCTGAGGCAGCAACCACTCAGTGACAATATCGAGGTAAGTTAGTCCTGTTACTGTCTGTTCATTGAAGAAGAACGGGCCGTACACTTTCGCCTTGGAAACAACAGCGAACACACACACATTTGGAGAATCACGCTGGTGTTCAATAAAAGCACTGGCATTTTCTGTCCCCCAAATCCGCACATTGTGCTTGTTAACTTTCCCGCACAAGTGAAAGTTCACTTCATAACTAAAAATTAGTTTTTTTACAAAACCCATCTTCTTCCATTTTTTTCTTGCATAATGTTGCAAAACGTGAGACGTTTGCGATGGTCATCAGGTGTTAAAGCCTGAAGCAGCCCTAGGCGATAGGCTTACATTTTTAGGCGTTTTCGTAGCACGCGCCAAATTGTGGTTTGCGGAATGTTCAGTTCTCTGCTGCCTCTCCTTGTTGATAAGCTTCTCTGACGCGGTTCACGTCGACTTCCGACACAGAAGGACGCCCATTGCTTTTCCCTTTGCATAAGCAGCCCTTCTCACGAACTGCGCATACCACCTCTGAATGGAATTGTCTGAAGGTGTATCATTCATAATTATTTTTTTCGAAAGTGCCGTTGGACTAAGGTAACTGACTGACACATGTGAAAATCTAAAGTTCAAAAAGCCTTCTCTATAGCTTTAGCTGCCATATTGCAAACGCTGACATCTGTCGGAACAAAACGTATCTACAAGATTAGCGGTTGCTACGAAACAAAACTTTGAGAGTTTGTTTATTCATCCATGTAAAGATAATTCTTGTATTTTTAGTACACAGCCGGTAAAAAATTCATGAAACTCCGACAATCTTTTTGAATCACCCTGTACAGTATAGGTTTAAATGAAGTAGCGAAAGGATAGCAGTAGGTAAGCTTTTTTCCAAACCTAAAAACCCAGATGAATCTGAGCTTGTCATCAGAGTGAAACACTTACTACGTAGATAGATGTCTGGAAGGTTGGGCTCTGGTCCAGGAATGCCTGCGTTGCGGTCTGAATGACGTCCTAACTGTGTCGGTGGTGGCGGTTGTTTCAGTACCGACGGCCGCCGCAGCGTGTCGCCCCTACAGAGCAGTCTGCCCGCCACACGGAGCGCAGTGCTGCGCAGCGGTAAACAGGTAACCACCCACCGTAGCAGTCAGCCACACGTAAATTTAGTGCTGTCTTCCTCATTACGCCACTTTGTAAGTAGGCCAAACTCCTAAATTCTTGTGTATTACGACTGAGCTGAGTCTGGCCGCAGTTAGCCATAAAAAAATTGTATGGGATATAATTTTTTACACACGACCAAAATTTCTTTGGGTTTTCATTGAGGCTCCTGGAAACTCAATTACAACGATAGTCATTAACAGCCTCGGGCATCGCATTCTTATTAACATTTCCTCTTATCTCATCGAACTTTTCTAAATCACTCCTACACATCGTCCTTCTTGAGTGTGCATATATCGTACTTTGCTTTTTAAGTAAACTTTTAACTTCCCGTGTATGTAAGTCTATACCTTCCCTGACTATAAGCATGAATCGAAGCCACATTTCTTTAGGGGTTGATTGACAGTATGGAGAAAGTACTGAGAAGATCCGCTCAATTCGTGATTGCTTGCCACAATCATTATGAATGCGTCTCGGAATTGATTCGTTGATTGGGCTGGGATACTCTGGTAGAAAGATGATGTAGGTTTTGTTTAAACTTATTATTGGTAAACACGCTTACACGTAATTTCATTTACGTGTGCGATGAAATAATTTGTCCAACAACCTATTTGGGCCGCAATGTTAGGAGTTATAAGATGATAATATGAATACTTTCTTCCCTCGTGATATTCGGGATTGGAATGCACGGAGTAGAGATTAATTTTGGTCCAAAGCACCCTCTGCCACCCACAATTTTGTGAATTTCAGAATGTATATGTAGATTTATGGCTTTGCCACCTATATAGACACATAAATACTTCGTCGTATTTTGTACAAAATTCAATTTTCCGGTAATAAAGTTTCATTTCAGGTCTCTAGTATCAGGAATTCAGTACCTGCTGTTCGTAGTGTCCACGAGAACAATTCGGCAAGTTGCGTGGTTAAAAAATTCTAAGGTCACGGGGCCAGTGTCACGTGTCACATGAGAATTGTTTCCAAATGAGGTAATAAAGGAATCAAAATTCATACTTCTTTTCAGTTAATATTGTTACGACAAAAACTTTACTACTTAGTTATTTCTCGGTCTATTCATTACACAGATTATGACTTAGCTGATAGGGATAACATGTCAAGTAAACGTCTTTTTGCTGGGCGGGCCTTGTGGTCGTAATGACTGGTGACAGCGCTTTTATACTAAATGCGCATTCCGCCCCTGTCGCGCCGCCTTAGACTAATCCGGTAACCTACCCGATAGAAGGGAATCTGCAGTTTAAAGTGGAATCCGAACAACGGAAGCGTTCTGACGTGCTTCACGTTACGTGCTAGATGTGAAGGTCTGGGTTAAGGACCACTGAAAATCAACACCGAAACAGGGATCCAAACCGGGTACATTTTGATTTCCAGTCAGACGCCTTAACCACTGAATTACCAGGCCATTAGAGCTTGTGCCAGTAATCGTTTAATAAATGGTTTATTGTAAAATCATGCATCATTTTCTGGTAATTCACATATTTTCTTAGCATAACGCTTTTTTTATTACTTTATTGGATAAAAAGTAGGTTCTCGAAATGAAAGTAAACGAAGGACCATCGGTTTTAGAAACATGTGCTTTATCGAATACGCTAAAAAAATTTTTTTAAAAATAAAAATAAAATAAAATAAAAATCTCTTGCCGTATCTACTGTAATCTGTGTACTAGAGATTCGATCTGGAAACGTAACGTCGCAAAACGCCTTTTCGCAGGAATCACGCGTATGTACTTATACAGTATCACATGAACTCATTTTTTTTTGTATTGGTGAATTACCTTGCTTAAAATCATTCAAATCCATTAACTACAAGTCTAACAGTATATATCATTTTAATCAAATATGCCAATTATAAAAAGTTTTTAGGTATTTATTTATCTAATATTCACCAAATATTTTTAAAATATATGAAAAACTGGGTTGCGTCGATTTAAAAATTTCTCTTCAGTTTTGACATTTGAAAGGGTTGAACAAGACAATTTAAAAAGTACTGCACGTGGAAAATGGCGTTTCTGCATGTTACATCAATTTACGACTGTGCAAATTATCTGCACGATATAAACGTTTCTCAACTCACACGAGAAGCGGTAGATCAAACAAATTCATATATCCAGATCGTCCTTCAATGAGTTCTGAACTGATTTATGATATATGCTGTTAGTATTTCCCGAGATGGTATCCTGACTATTATACAAATCACTTTTTCGTCATGACGGAAGGAGGCTAATACAGGGTGTTACCAAAAGGTACGGCCAAACTTTCAGGAAACATTCCTCACACACAAACAAAGAAAATATGTTATGTGGACATGTGCCCGGAAACGCTTACTTTCCATGTTAGAGCTCATTTTATTACTTCTCTTCAAATCACATTAAACATGGAATGGAAACACACAGCAACAGAACGTACCATTGTGACTTCAAACACTTTGTTACAGGAAATGTTCAAAATGTCCTCCGTTAGCGAGGATGCATGCATCCACCCTCCGTCGCATGGAATCCCTGATGCGCTGATGCAGCCCTGGAGAATGGCAATTGGGCCAACTGGTGGTGAATCGAGGATGTACAGTACATACTAACGAAACTAAAATGAGCTCTAACATGGAAAGTAAGTGTTTCCGGACACATGTTGACATAACATATTTTCTTTGTCTGTGTGTGAGGAATGATTCCTGAAAGTTTGGCCCTGCCTTTTTGTAACACCCTGTATATTTGGCGTCTCTTCCAGTTCCGCGGCTTGTCCCTAGCCTGCAGTAAATTGCTTGCGTGCAGCGTGGAAGAAAGTACATCATCTTACGTACTGTTTCTTGTGTGTTGGTTTCCACTAGAAATACATTTTCCGTCTGGATGTAGTTCAAGAATTACAGACAGATATCTTTATTCATTTTCCCGCATACCGGAATATGTTACACAGAACTAATGTATCCAGATGAATGATAAGTTTATTGAAAGGTTATAATGCGAGTCAACCATTATCGCAGGCGAAACAGGATATCTATGAAGATAAGAAAGAATCACAGAGGTGGTAGGAGAGCGTAATCGCTCTCCTACCTATCATTCGGGAGGACGGGGTTCAAGTCCCGTCCGGCCATCCCAATTGCGGTTTTCCGTGGTTTCCCTCAGTCTTTTGAGGCTAATGCTGGGATGGTTCCCTTAAAGGACATGGTCGACTTCCACCCCCCTTCCCTCCCCTTAGTGTAGTTAGGCTGAAAACAATCTCCATGATGCTCCAGCAGCTGGCAGGAATGAAATTGTAAAATAAAATAAAAAATAAATAATAATAAGGTGGTGTGAGGGGAAATAAACATTAAGAAATAAACATTCGGTCTGTATTCACTTACAATTAAAGAAATTTCGTGATACAGACTAAATCTAACCTAACCATTTTTATTTACAGTTTTGTATATTAATTTGAGTCACTGTCTATGAATGTATCAAAAATTGATGGGCAAATATATACCTTTTCAATGGAAGTCCAAGGATGTTCTTTTGTTATAACCAGGATATTGATTCAAATTATATATTTAAAACATCAAAACTTTTGAGTAACGCATGAAAACAAACCCGTGACGTAGCTATTAGATAATAGCTCGGTTTTTAATAGACCTACTGTCCAAAATGTTTGTCAGATTTAGAGACTAAAATATATTGATTAAATTGTTGGGGGGGTCAATTAAAAGGTAGGAGCGTTACTAACAACGTCTGTGAATTATTACCTCTCATTAACCAAATTAAAGCATTTAATTTTCTGACCATAATTAAAGTTTTTGCGCCTACATCCAATACAAAATTAGTTGTATCGTTTTTTAGCCCAATCATTAAAAAGTCTTATCAAAATAAACATTGGTTTTGATCGAAAAATGATTTTAAAAAACACTAGTCAAACAAATAATTTAAGAGACCAGAAAAAGAACGAATTTCGTTCACGTCTTCTGGTCACAGGTTATTTCAATTATTAATGTGTTTTCCATACACTTCGTTGTAGTCAAAAACGTCTATACCGAAAAGTACTATGTAGACCGCATTCAGACGCAAATGTTGTCTCTAATATTTTACAGAACATTTAAACATAAAATTCGCCGCATACAAGGTTATCATCGATCGAATCATTCTATTCACGTTATTATGTCAGAGACAGGGATTTTATCTTTTATTACGAAAGGAAGAGAGTTTATTGATAATCTGAAAGGCCCCTCACAGAATATTAAATGTGATTCCTCACTGTAGAGAACAAATAATAAATATTTTGATTTTTACTTGTTTATAAAAATGAGATGTTTCTGATTATCAATTAACCAAAACATCTCCTGCTGGTTTAACATCAGCTTCAGACATTCTCAAAACATTAATAAAACCACTATTCATTGTTTCTACCAAACAGTGTTGTAAAATGCATCACAACAATCTTAATATAAGTCGAGCGTGGAATAGATCACACCAGGGGTTTGTTTGTAAAGGTACTGTTCTGTTCGATATTCGGAAGGTTGTAAAGCCTTTAAGTTTCACAAGAAAAACATGCAACAAATAAACTACAGTCGTGAAAACGTATACTCCCAAATAATTTTCCTGTTATGGTATCTTGTCAAACGCGTTCATACCATTACAAGAAATTTACCTACCACTCACAGAACACAGATTACTTATACATACGTAAAAGCAACCAAAATAATATAATAAATAAGCATATGTGTTATCGGAAATATAATGTTAATTCTCCATAAATCTGTGTGTTGTGTGTCTTTTATGGTTAAATTTTTAGTTTTAGTAGTATGATTAAATTTATTTTAAATTTTTCTACCTGTTTTTTCAAAAATTAATTCTTCCTTAAATATGCAGTCAATACAAGGAACATATAATTACTGTTAATATTTTAACAGTATCTTTGTTACTATATATAATGTTTATTGTTATATTTAACTTACTCCAACGTCTTTTTTAATTTTATTTCTATTTTTTACAGATGGTGGTGACTTACAACGCGTTCGAATCTTACGAATGATACAAGTGACTTAATAATACAAATCTGCATGGACTGAGCCATTAAAAGATAAATTAAAGTGTGGCCTAAATGTTTATTGTTGTACTGTTTGTACTGTTTTTAATAAAATGATTTTATTGGTCTGTTTACCACGAAATGTTGTTCGTAAACTGTTCAGAATGACACAAATGCTAACACAGGCAGGTAAAACAGTGTTAAAACCTACATAGAAAATACAGTTTTTTCGGTGAAAGTAAACATTATATACAGCAACACACACAGTGCGTCAGGAAATTTTTCACTCTTGTTTTAGTTGCTTTATAGATTCAAAACAGACGCGGACTGCTATTTATTCAGTTATAAAAATTTCTGTGAGTACAATACAGGCACGCCGACTATCGCTAATCACACGTTGTAAACTGCAATAACGAGTTTAATGATTCCACAGATGTACATTCACCCAGTCATTAGCGGTTTGTTTCACCGCTATCGACGCTCCTCTGTTGATTTTGCGCCAGAAATTTGATATAGTTTCGGCTTCATGTTAATTGGCGATTTGTAAATATTTGGTTACAGAAGGTTTCCACAAAATATAATTTTTTAACCTACTATAACTATAAACGCAATATGAATGCAAGAAGTAATATTTTAGATGGCACACGAAATCTGCAATTTTTTATAAATCATAGGGGTTTTAGTGACCAGACTAAGTACCACTAACCTCACTCACAGAGTCTAAAGAAAAGATTTTTTTATTTGCAGTCGGTACGAAGACTAAAAAGCCAGAAAACGTTGACATATCTGTGTGAAATGAAAAACACTGAATAATATTCAAAAAAACTGAAAATTTACAGTTATAATTATTATTCTGCTTTAAAGTACCGAAGTTTCTTTATTTTAATTTTTAAATATAAATTGCATTTATTGAAGACAAATAAGTAAAACAAATGTACTGTACATCATTCGTTAGTGTGAAAAACTAAAATTTAATACTATAGCGATAATAATAAATATTTTGAGACTCTTCTTAACTGGGTTAGCTTTTTACTGTTCAGTAGAAATTGTATTATTAGTTTGCTGGCGCGCTGATCCTCCTTGGCTAACAAGTTAGTGACTTAAAATGATAAGCTCATGCCCGACTGCGGCGGATACTCTAACAGCATGGAACACTGTTGACAATGTCTTTTGCAAGAGAATAACACGTGGTTTGTATCGCTCACAAAGGT
Source organism: Vandiemenella viatica (assembly GCA_031002005.1). Classification (NCBI taxonomy): domain Eukaryota; kingdom Metazoa; phylum Arthropoda; class Insecta; order Orthoptera; family Morabidae; genus Vandiemenella; species Vandiemenella viatica. Next base: position 273,064,575 of record JARYHS010013630.1, read on the forward strand.
TTAACCATCATTTAATGAGCAACTTATTTTCAAAGAGCTTCAGACCCGAGAGTTATAAATGGCTGAGTTAATTTACTTTCTATTAAATGACTTGCGGGGGGGGGGGGGGCAGATTCCAAAGAGTATCCTAAAACTAGAAACATTGTATTCTAACAGTAATGTTTTACTGCATAATTCCATTAAACAGTAATACACTTATAGTAATAATTTTAAGTAACATCTAAAATGTCTATTCCATGAAGTATAAATTTAAGGGTAAAAATTTCAGCCTGATTATGAAAACGCTTGAAGTCTGAAAAATAATAAATTCTGATCAATTGAGCAGCACTAGCAAGGGAACTGCCTTCTGTAACTGCGGATAAATGCAAATAAAATTTCTGCAAAAATTGTGACACAATTAGCGCGTTTGCAAATATGGTATACTGGTCTCTGTGGTTATTTTATCAAGAATATTCTTAGTGTAGCTCATACTAAAAGTCAAATTCATACCACATCTCTGCCGTATCAACGACACTAGCGATAGCGGCGATACCAGCACATGATAAACCGTCTCCCTACCACATCTCGTAGCCTCACATTTCTGAAACTGAGATGTACGCCAGTTAAATCAATTTTTATAAGGGCATAATATCCTCTAACAACAAAACAACTAATTCGCTGAATAAATTCGAGAACTAAACGTTGAAGAAATACTTCTTGCCAAGTGAAGTGCGAAGATGCAGCATTTATCAACATTTTACTAAGTAATCCACCAGATTTCAAGAACAATCCGAAGTTGAAAATATTCTCTGCTGTTATTGTTTCCATTATTGATAATCCGAAAAATTTAATCCTGGCAGAATAAGCTGGAATTCTCCATGACTAATGTTTAATGTCAGTTCACTGTACATCAATACCTTAGAAATCTCGTAAGAAGTTTCTTCTATGTTGTTTGATGATAGTGAGTGTTATTCTAAGTTTTGTGTTATTGTGTTTTTTGTTTGTTTTTGTATTGTTTGTTTTGTTAGTTTTCTTGTAAAATGTATTTTTCAGAAGTAGAAGCAACAATCGCCGTATCGGATTTAAAAAAAAAAAAAAAAAAAAAAAAAACAGACTTGAACCTTTGTTTCCATCGGTGTTGCTATTGTGTACTATAACCCAAATATTGGTGAAGTATGCGTTTAATGCACATTAACCATAGTGCTGGAAAGAAACTTTTGCAATGATTTGGGTGATCATGCATGATGTCAATATAGCACCCTGTAAAATTATGTTCAACATGATATCTCGTCAACATACCGCTGGGATGAAGCTCAGAAAAATCGCCCTGTAACATGGCTACAGGCAACGTACAATATATATTCACATCAGCTTTCTTCGGAGACAAAGCTAAATCTGGCATTCTCGTAGCAACAGATTCCGCATCGAAATCTCCTACAGCCGAAGCTTCGCGAGTAGCAATAACAGATTCATAGCACGAATTCGTTGGGTAACCAGGAAAACGCAGTTGTCCAACCTCGGCAATACGGCATTAAAATTCTTTGCACCATTGCATAAATTACCGAAATTAAAACATCTTGAAAAATAAACATATTTCTGTATCAGATCCTGAATGCAAATGTGGTTTACTTATTTTATTTACTATCCGTACATTTCGATAACGGCTATAACGCTATGTTTATAGTCATTCCTATAATAGTAGTTCCTAATTACCAAATTTTAATCAAATATTTCGTAACACGTTTATCCTTAAATGGAGAATAAGAAAATTCGTGCTCCGAATAAATATTTGATTCAGAAATGATTACCACAAAGCACAGTTAGAAATGGTTATTCGTGTTTAAGCAGGGGAAAGCCGCGATTGAAGTAGATTTCCCGCAAGAAGATAACGAAGACTGACATCACAAACGTGTATAAGGCTACATGACTTGGTGGTGAGAGACTGAAAGATAACAGTTCGGCAGATTGACAAGACATCAGGCATTCCAAGAAGAACAGCTGATAACAATTAGAAAGAGTACACAAACATGAGAAATTTTTTCGTCATTTCGACAGTAGATCAAACAGCTGTTGTCTTCCGGAAAACCAGTCGTCTATAAAGTCTGTGTACTAGGTTTTGTTGGAAAATTCCTGACTGTGTTTCATAATCAGGTCAACAGCTATTGTAATAGAAGGAAGCCATATATCCCCTTTCAGAGAAGGCCAAAGCTATTACCATTGAAGGAAAAGTGAGGATGATATTTTTTTGGGATTCAAGCGAGTACTGTTTCTAAATATCTTAAATCAGATTGCAACTATCACAGACACATATCATCTTCATCTTCAGAATCATCTACGAAAAGCTATAGAACAAACGAATGGAGGAAACTTGTAAAAAAAAAAAAAAAAAAAAAAAAAGTTTTATCCAGACAGTGCACCCAGTCTCTTTTTCCATAGCTAATTTGTGAGTGTGATTTTAGTTGGTGCCTCAGTTCACTTTACCTGGCTTCCAGCTACAGCCAAACCTAAAATAGATTCCGTGTCGCAGCCATTTCAAGTCACCTGAAATTATTGGATGCAGTCTTAACCTGATTTTTGGACAAATTCTATGGGAACCTTTTAGATGGATGGCATAAAAGCGTAGACTTGAATGGACTTTGGAACTGACTATGTACATTATTAGATAACAACTTGTTTTTCAGCTTTACTGCCTCCGTGTCAGACCACAAACTTACTGAATGGCCCTTTTACATGTCCTTCAGGCAATAGCATTTCTCTTACATATATGGGTTTCCACGGAAGGTGCGTCATATTAATAAAAATTTGATTGTTCAGATTAATTATTGTTCTCCACAGAGATTTGCGGTACACATCACACATTGACTTCCATATGCAGACATTAGGACTATATGAGATTCTTGACGCGCCTTTCCTTATCAACACCAGGTGTCGATGCACAATAAGGGAACAACAAGCGGAAGTACAACAGCTTTAAAATTCATAACAGTAAATAAAGAAGCACTTATACAAGTGAAATAACATTTCATTTCACGAAGTAAATAAACACTCAACAAATGATCTTTATAATACCAAAGAATTTCTTCAGAAAAAAAGTGATAAATATTACAAAAAAGTTTGTTTCCCCGAGCGGGGCGGTGTAACGGTTAGCGTTCTCGCCTCGCATTCGGGAGGACGGTGGTTCGAATCCCCGTCCGGGCATCCAGATTTGGGTTTTCCATGATTTCCCCAAATCACTCCAGGCAAATGCCGGGATGCTTCCTTCAAAAGGCCATGGCCGAATTCCTTCCCATTCCTTGCCCCCATCCTTGCCCCCCATCCTTTCCCGTCTCTAAAGACCTCGATGTTAAAAAGAGACGTAAAGCAGTTACAAAAAAAAAAAAAGTTCCCCCATTTAAATGTCAGCGTTTTTAGCTCTATTTTCATCAGATATGAATAAAATCTTCTTCGTTAGTAGGTAGGTAAATTGTATTTTGGAAGAAGGTAAGTAAATCACAACAAGCTACGTGGCCGTGATCACTAAGGTTGTGTCTGGCACTCGGTAACTGATTAACTGCTCCCAGTCACGATTCTGAGTAAATTATCGTTGTACGGATCGCTGCCAGCAGGGTAAGAGAAATAGTGGTGCACGTTGACTAATCGCCATATTGTGTACCTAAACAGTCTTGAGTTAAATTGTAAGCCTCTCCGCAGCTGTTACGGATTATTCCATTTACGGAGTGAGCTTGTACGAGGGACAGGGACCTAAAAGTTTGTGGCCTTTGAGGAGTCCTTCGCAAGAGTATAGACCTGAATAGGGTGATACGCAGGTTCACCCTCAGTCTTTCTTCATTTCATAATTTCAGGACAAAATAATAATCTACACTGACAACACAGACTATCATAGTCATCTTTTCATACAACTGAAAGAAAGGGAAATCTAATCGATTCAATTTCCCGAAGAATACACGTGTCTGGAACTTACCTCTGAATTCTATCTTATTATAAGTGAAATACTAAAATGAATATGTCGACTGATTAACGATAATTTGTTATATATGCTGGAATAATATTCGTACTAAATAGGAGAAATTAGGCCAAAAGTTTATCCTCGTTTTATCAACCTATACAGTGCTTTTCAAGAGTATGAGATATAGCTTATACAATACGTTTTAAGGTAAGTTGGTTAATACATCTCTGTCATTACAGATATGATAAATCCTTAGTTTGCGAACATTGTTTCGTTAGGCATTATTTTATCATTTCAACAGTTAAAATTAACTTTTGCATATAACAGACGCTATCAGTAGGTTTATATTATTTCAGGGTATGAAAATTATTACTGTAAAACGTAGAGGTAGTATGTGCGTTCACTCATACAGATTCTCTACTATACGATTAAATAAAAAAACTAACATTTTTTAATTAAATTAAATGGGGCTGTGACATGAACTGTGTTAATATTATTTTAGAGTTTAGTCCTGATACTAAAGAGAATATGTTTAATAACGGAAGAGGAACGGAATATCATAATCAGTCTTAAAACGTATGTGCATTGCATCCATATTTTTTATATTAATGTGTTCATGAAACTGATATTTGAAGTAATAATGCAAAAAATCAGAGTAATTACAGGAAATTTGCTAAAAGCTGTAATGGAGAAGCATGGTAGATGGCACCGACAGTACAACCAAAAGGATGTAAAGTTGGTTCCTCATGTGATATGCCTATTTGTGTATCCAATTTGTGGGTGCTCGTAGTATGTATTGTATTTGGTGGTTAGTCAAGTTTCGCCTAGATCATTACAAACTACTGCCAGAAAACAGGCACTCAGGAGATTCGAAGTGGGTCAATTAGTTGCTCCCTTGCAGATCTTGCAGCGTCTTAAGTATCTCGGGTAAACTACTGGAGTTACCTGCAAGGAGTACACTGGCCATAAAAAATGTTGCTCACTCAAAAACACTTTCAAAAATTTTGAAAAATTCTTTGATGATACTTACAAAGTCAAAAGAGCCCAAATCCTGTAAGCAGTAAACGCTATCAGGAAAACAGAACAGAAGCGGCACCAGCTACGTCATCAGAGTCTTGTAAATAAATGTTAGGAATTCCAGGAAGGTAGTGTTTTCAGAGTACTGTGAAGTCTAAACCCTTTGAAAAACTATATAGCGTATTGAACCAGATAAATATGCATAAGATAAGCTATAATGATTTAGCTGTGCGTCATTTGAATGAAAATAATTCAGCTAAAGTCTTTAACTTTACTTTCTTAAAAAATATAGCATGATATTTTTCAATTTTCAAAAGGTTTGAAAATATCTTTTTCTCATATTTATTCATCTCCGTGGTTTGTATACAATTTATTTCGTATGGCAGAAGAAACACAAAAACAGTAACTACATTAAATTTGTATACGAAGATAACGCTCCAGTAGTGGTAAGAAATGCGTTATTCGTTTTCGGCAAGAATAACCACTGAATCTACTCAGGGAAACTCTGCGGTAAAAAAAAAAAGAAAAAGAAGCATGAATCAGCACTCGCACTTAAAACTCGGGTAAGCCTTTAAACTGAATAAAAGATACTTTTTTGGTTCCGTAGCTGGCAGATCAATCACAGGGGTTGAAATTTTGGACAACTGACACGTACATCATAGTAAATATGATATCAGACTAACCGGATTTCATATCTAATTTTTTTTTCTCTCATAACTACACGAATTTGTCTACACGTAAAAGCTTTTTATGAAATATTCAAAAGAATATGAAATAACTGCACCAGTCAAAATGTTGAGATTCGCTTATTTCCACAAAAAAGGGTATCCATTGTTAGTGTGCCACGTGTTAAGAAAAAAACAAAATAGTTGTGATTCAATAGGCCAGTCTTTATTCGTTTTCCGGGGAGGCGGTAGGGAGGTCTCAAGTGGTTTGATTCAATCAGTCAATCTCTTCATCTTCATTGCATACCATTTACAACATGTTACCACAGTTAACTGTATCACAGATTCTAATCTTTCTCTTCCTTTACAATTTCTTCTATTAATTGTTCCCTTCATTGGCTTGTTAAGATTGGTAAATCAGTTTCAAAATACATGTATTTTGTGCTTAATCTACTAATTGAATTTTCAGCATCATTCTGTAACGCCGCATTTCAACTACTTCAGTTGTCAAAGTCCAAGCCTGTAGTGCAAAGCTCAATACATACAGAAGTTCCTTTGGGACCAAGATAAATGTTTCAAACTATTTTTTATTATTTTTCGCTAAATGGGGTTAATTGTATTCATCATTAGACTACCCTGAGGGAAATGTGTGTAAAATTAATTTTAAACTATTGATTTCCGTAATGAGCGTCCTTAATGACCCATTCTCTCAGCAACTAGAAAAGTAAACGTTTTTAATTAATGGTGGTGTTTTCCATACACTGCTTCGGTTCTGGAAAAATAAAAATATTGGAGGACGACCATTATACTGTTTTTGTTTTTCAGTGTAATTACGCAGTTTTCTTTATTTTTTAACATGATGATGAAACGTTCTAAAAAAAAACACGAGCCAGGTGGCAACACATCAGATAACTCACTATTCGAAGCATTATGCACCTTACTTTAATCTCTGTTTGTTTAGTACTCTGTTCCAGACAATATACACTGCTTCGTTTAACTACCACTAACTCAACAACTACCGAGAATGAAGACAATTGGTTTATTTCTTTAAATCCATTGTACTAAACCTATATTAGGATTTGGTTTCAATTGATCTATGATAATCAAATTATCCAGCGAATATTATACTTGTTATTAACATTTTAAAATAAAACATTGTTTCAGGAGAAGAAATATTTTAACATTTAGTTGACAGCTCTCGTTCTCATACTAAAAGTGATATTGCAATCAAGATGATACTTGTTCGTGAAATATATCTAAATATCACAATGTTTGTAAAAACAACTTTAGCTAAAATGTTCAATAATCTTGCAATACAAATATAGAAATTACGTAAAACGTTTTAAACCTGAAGGCAGGAGAATGAAGATCGCTTATTTGAATGCGGAAAAAAACAACATTTTTTTGTTTCGCAAAGGATGTAGAGCCTCTATGTAGGCGTGTTATTTTGAAAAATAAACTGTACTTGACGTCAGCAGCCTCAATATGATGCCGCTAACTGTAATTGTTTCTAACTAATATTTGGCCATAAAAATCAAACAGTTTACGTATGTTATTGTTTGATACATTGAATTCTGTATTAATTGTTTATTCAAAATATGCAATAACACACATGGAATTATTAATATAAACACCACATTCAAACAAATCATATTTACTACGTGCAGCCATCTCACTCGTGTTATGACGAATGGCAGATGTGATTACTATGAACGCGCTGTGTATTAATTGCGTGTTAAATATTGTCCTCAAGATATATGAGACTAAATCAATTGATATTTAACGGTTCTTGAGGGCTTCTGATCTACGTCTGGCCCATTATGCTTATCAAACCAAACCTATGAAAAATTTATCAAATGCAATCTAATTTTGAATTCTTACTCCAAAAAATGTTATTTTGTAACATAGTTTTTAGATATACCAAAGTGGCTAGACAATTCTTTATGAAGGAATAAATTTGTTGGAAAACCAAGAATAGTATTTTCTTCTTCTGCAGTAAAATGTTACCTCAGCGATATTTGTTAAGTAATCCATCCACACAGTGTGCTGGTTTATAAATATCTTTTTTCCGTTTGCATATTACAGTTCGCGGAGAGCCAATCACAAACAGAACTAAGAGATATTAAGCATGTTCAAGCATACATCTTAAAAACTACGCTCTCTACATTAATTGTAGTGTCAACATTGGTGTGGAGGCAAGTAGTTAATAGCGTAAGAACTGAAAAAGCGAATGTGGCTAGCATAAAGTTTAGAGACACATCAGAGATAGAGAAAAAAATAATTGACCAAATATTCAATAGCATTTTCTTTCTTCCTAGTTTGTAAACGGGGTTCTATAACTGGCATATTTTAGTGGCATGCGGACACTGATTAGTCCACCTTTTTAATATTTCTTCAACGTAAATGCTTGACGCCTGTGTTATGTTTATGGTGACTATTAAAACTCAAGATAAAAATAACAACTAATTAAAATAACCTTACGTTCCTACTACTGGCCACAGAGGCGGTCGTTATAATCCAGCAGATCAGCATGGGAACAGGTGTTATTAAAGCTCAATAACTGTGATCAGAAACTGATCCATAATGCTTTCAAGAAAATTAAAATAAACTTATGATTTAACCACCATTTCCATCCAATCTAAATAATCTGCTAATGAAAAAGAGAGTTGGAGGTAGTAACAATATTAATATAACTATAAAATCTAAACGTATATTATTTGGAACATCAGCCATGGAATGTAAGACCTGTTAACTTGCTCATAAACCACTTGAATTTAATATGAATATATTTTTTAATGTAATCGGCTGCAAGAATTTTTATTAAATATTGCAAGACATTCGTTAGACAGAGTGATTACTTATGTACCATTAATATTTACGAGAGGAGTGATAACATCATACAAGTGTCCAAATTAACTCGGGTAATAGCAAAGAGCTGTCAGCTTAAGTCACTACTGAATAACAAAATTGCATAACCCAAAAGTTAAGAACGTAATGGTTTCCTCCAAATGTATTGTGCTGTCACCTAGAAGTAAATTGCTTTCTCGCGATCAATGGACTGAGAAAATTTGTTCCCTCATCAATAACACTTGTTGTACATTGATCAGTGCTTCGATTATTCGAGAGAACTGAATAATGAATTTTTTAGTGCAATTGCCGTTCAGCAGCTATTTGCTTGGGAAAACACAGTCTACTCGTTTATTATAGCCACTTGTTGTTTATAAAATATTCTTCTATCTAGATATTTTAGACGTGTCTTCTTTAAAATTTTGAACATCTTGTCCCACCTAACATTATCAAAGACTTTTTCTAAATCAACAAATACCATAAATGTATCTCTGTTTTTCTTGATCCGCCCTTCAAGTGTTGTTCTTAAAGCCAGAATCGCTTCCAATGCACCGCGGTTTTTTACTAAAACCAAACTGATCTTCACCCACTATATCTTGTGCTATTCTCTCCATTCTTCTGTATATTATTCTCGTCAATAATTTTGAATTATGTGATGTTAGACTAATAATGCGATAGTTCTCACATTTGTCGGTTCATGCTTTCTTCGGAAGTGTGAAGAAGATATTTTTATTAAAATCAGTGGGATTTTCTTGTGTTTCATGATTATTTGATATCAGGTTGAATAATCTTTGGATTACTTCCCTTTATTCCTTGCCTATCAATAACGCGTTAAGGCAATATTTTTAAACAATTATATTTCCAACCTGTCGTGATCTGAGTCAGTTACAAGTACTTCGTCGATCCTCATAAATGTTAACCTTCATATCCAAAACCGTTTTGGAAGCCGCGTTTTAGATTGCACAGGTGTGCATTCAATGTCTTACCTTATTTTACTTTTAAATTGACACAGAATTTTCCTGCTTTCGTAATTCTGATTAAAAAATAAAAAAAAAATGCTATTACTACTACATTTCCTCCATTCTGTCACTGTCCCCTCTCAGAAATTTTGATCATTTCCTTCAAAGTTATTCTAAATTTCGCTACTAATATACTATTAGCCTTTTCCGTAATAATATAATTGCTTTTTCCGCTAAAATGAGATAATTATACTATCCCTCTAGCTATAAATTGTGTTTCTGTGGCAGCATATTGTAGGCTTGCCTCTCAGTATTACCAAATGTTCCGTTTCCAATGCGATTAAGCTAATTGCTTTAATGTATTGCTAGGTTGGACCGCAGCTTTGGCCGCGTGAGTAATCCCGAACAACAAAAAGACTTAAATATCATGTACGAACATTTCTTTGTCATAACTTCTTTCTTGTGGCCGTGGAATGTTCAGCTCTGTGAAAGGTTTGATTTACGTTTTCCACGTAACATTAATTGTAACATCCAGGTAATGTCTTTATTTCCGAATTTTTTAAAAACGAAAAGTTTCGCACTGGTTTTTCGTCTAAGTTCAAATTTTCATGGTTTAAACTTCCTACTACTTTCACAGCTAATTTTTTGGTAAATAAGTTTCTGTCTCACATTTCGCATTCGCAAAAAGATCACTGTAACTCAATCTAGTGCAAATTTTCGCTAATCTGATCTCTAATGTTTCCATCGTCAGATACGTAATATTCTCAACAATCGAAGCCGTGCTTAGATTTACGTGTATGAAAACACTAATTATTTTGGGCGTGCATTGTTATCAGAATTTGATACTGTAACAATCTTCGCTCACATGATTTTGTCCTCTACACCAATTGGCTGTTGTTGTGCATTATTGCAATGGGAATACAACTGAAACGTGTCTCTTCTGCATATTTATAAAACTGAATAATATAATGAAAGTTATGTAATAAATTACGTGTAATTAGCTAGACCAATAGAATAAGAAAAAGTAAACAATATTAACAGAATCCAAATGAAACGATGGAAAGTCCCTTTTCACGAATTTTAAAGTGTAATCTGATGAATTTATAACAAAATAAACTTTTTCTGCCACAAACAATGAACAGTAGCAAAAAAGAACGTACGAATATATATATATATATTTCTCGCTTGGGAACCAGCGCTTTCTAGACGGGAATGACACAGCTTAGTGACGTAGTCATTTAGCCGACTTCATTTATGAGGTTTTCTCTGCGTTTACATGCTGTTTAGATTTATACTAAGCGAAAACTCTCCAAGACCGATGGCATCACCTTAGGTGTCATAATTTGAAATTTTCTTCTTTGAACTGACTAAATTAAACCAAATATAATTGAATAATTTTGAGGTTGCGTACAGATTTACATTTTCTGTTTCGGTGCCAGGACATGTAGAGGCTTGACATAACCAACAGATTTTAAGGCAGAGCCTAAGCTTTCAATCTGCAAAAATCCGGTGAAAATATGTAAAATAGTTATTGCATGATACCATAACAAACTTAATATGGATCTCTGAAAAATTTATTAAAATATCAAACTTTATTCCTTTCTTTACGTGTTACTCATCCGATTTCCTTATAGTTTCAGTCATTTTGTAGCATTCGCAATAAAAACGCCTAAAAATGCTTTATGTGTTGCGAAAAGTTTTCGAATTTATTTCTTAAAAACCGAATTTCGCTCTTCAGAAAATTTATGGTTCAGAACCACTCAGAAATATGTCAACTATTGACATTATGGGTTGTTAGGAAAAGCTCTATATCTATAGCTGGCAGGCCGTTCAACCCAAGAATAATAGAATGAAAGAAACGATACCTCTGGTTAGTGGGCGGGTATGGGGTGATTTAAGATACGGTCCCCGATATGAGTTGTTCTAGTCACTGTTATGAACAATCCGCTGGAGTTATCACGCGCTAAGCATGGAAAACACCACATATCGGTGTACGTAATTGAAGTCTAAGTACTCATATCTTCAATGCATAGTCAAAAAGTGGGTTTTTACAAAAGCAATTTTAGTAGTCAAGTTATCCAAATTAGGTTGGCAGTTGCGCTGAATAATCTCTAAGAAGCTAATTTTATGTTATCCTTATTTTAGTCGCACTGCTGTTATAATTTTCGGTACGAGTTTAAACTTGAATAAAACATAAAAACCAAACTCCGAATCATTCTTGCTGCACAGTATATACGTATTTCTTTCTTCAAGTATTGGCTTTCATGCTATATAGCTTACTACGCACAGTTGTGTAAGAGATAATAGAGTATAGTAATTCATTAAAGATATATAAATTTGTGACGATGTGTTTCCAATTTGTACTTCTCTTGTAGACTTCCTTGGCATATGTGACTGTTATTAAAACTGCAGGATTGGTGCGACTTTAAATTATCCGGTTCCTCCTAACATGGAAAATATCCAGTTAATCAGTTTAAAATAATACTGTAACTTACAGCTATTGTCTGAATAAAAACAGTGACTCATTTATTATTTATTTTTACTTATGGCCTTAGGCCTCGTCAACATCAAGGTCATTATATTTTTAATAACTTACACAGGTACAATAGTATTCTTGGATTTAGAAACAGACAAACTTATATAATTCAAATATTCTGTTATGGAGTGTTCTTCTTCGAAATATTTTTCCGAGACCATACTTTATTTAAGGCAAAAGTTATTCTCAGGACTAACAGTATATATAGAACGGCAAGGATTGTCCGGGTTACTGATTCGTGAGGAAGGATTACTGAGCACCCAATATGTCTGTTTACTGCCATCCTAACCACTAAATATAATTCATCTTCACAACTCTCTGCTATAGTATTATATACCCTTAAAAATACTAAAGGAAATAATTTTCATTTGAAATATTGACATATAAATGTTAATATCAGTAATTGCAATTAATATCTCTGCAGTTCATAATTAATGTTCGTTGATAAAGATAAATAATATTAATTAAATATGGTCGTAATGACCTGGTGACAGGGTTTCTAATAGCTGTGCATTCCACACCTGTGGTAGCCGCCTTAACCTAACCCGGCAATCCTACCGGGTACAGGATTCCTATAGTTTAACGTGGAATCCGAACAATGGAAGCGTTCTGGCGTACAACGCGTTATATAGTATTCTGTGCCAGAGGTGAAAGTCGGGCAAAGGTCCTACGAAAATACCCGCTGAGACAGGGATTCCAATCTGGAACCTTTCGATCCCAAGTGAGACGCCTTAACCACTGAGGCACCAGACCACACTGTAATGTCATATTAGACCACGTTATCTCCTCCGACGTGTGTAATTACACAGTATTACTAGTGAGCAGACTAGAATTGTCGATGACGCTCATGTCTGCCTTCACCATCTATGTATTTTATGTATGTATATTTGTTTGTTTGTTCTTCATACAAATCCACAGTTTTCATCCGATTTCGATGAAAGTTTGCACACTTATCCTTTGAAACAGGGAGAAAAGTACTGTCTACATTTGGTTGAAAAATTTTCTGCATAAATAATACATGTTGTCTTATAATTTCGAAAAATTACTGATCGTTGATACACAGACGCGTAGGATGTGTAGGTCTCTCTACTGCCTTTCCATATAGCAGTGGTAGCTCAGTGCTTACTGCTGTTTGGATCGTGGTCTCCGGTTCAAATTTCCGTGCAGGAAAAGATTTTTAAAAATTATTTTCGATCGTAAGAGTCACGCCTGGACCGTCGGTTATTCGGATTGAATGTTAAACTGCAGATATCACATATTTAGGGGTATTTCAATGCTGACTTAGAGTGCAATGCTGCAGGTGTACACTTTTTTACGTTATAATGATCCCTTAGTGGTTGTTCGCAGTCAGTGTGTGTGTGTGTGTGTAATCTGCAGTAATAATACTATAAATGCGGAAGTAACTCTGTCTTTTTGTTACGTTTTGACGACGAAGTGGCTATATCGATATTGATGGAATTTGGGAAGAAAATCTACAGGAAGGGCACAGGACATTTTTTCCGGTATGATTAACAGTTTTAGTAATGAAATTTTAGGAACTTATGGAATGGGAACAGAAATATGTTGGAAATTGATTCTCTTGAAGAGACTGGTTCGATCCGTTCAGATAGTTTCATAAACATTTGATCATAATGACGGAGCAGGATAGCCTACTTATCAACGTGTTACAATATAACTACTATTCATGTTTACGGTTGAGATGATTATATTATACCGCGGAAGAGCAAGTGTAAGTCATACTTGAAATAGGCATGTAACAGTTTAACGGTTGTTAATTTGACAAACTTTCTTGCAGTTAGTGCACTGGAACGTGATCGGTTACGTATCTCTAGTCATTTTGTGCTTACTACCACGATGAGCGGAATTTCGAGTACATCAAGGTGTTAATAAGGCAAAATATGGTTTTGAAATGATACACCTTCGAAGTTTTTATCATACAAGAGGCATTAGTTCTTATGTATAGGAGACAGTATTTTTTGTCACTCACAAGCAAGTCGTCCAAGAAAAAGTATCAAACCACCGAAACCTTAAAAATTCAAAACTTCATTCAAAAGAGTAGTGCAGCAACTGGCTTTATGTTATGAATGAATGCTGATACGAATCTAAAATGTAAAATCTGTTTACGGTAGGTATCAAAAATGTTGATGGCAAATCACATGGCTGTGAAGGCTGATTTTTTTTTTCATCTTTTTTTTAGAAATTTTTGGAACGCATGCCATCAAAGGAATTTTGATGCACAGTTTCACATTTTATTAATTTTACGTATTTTACTATATTGTTTGAACGTAGATATCAGTTATAGACCATGGGGACATGAGAAGTGACTTCCACGAGTGCTGTTCAAGTGACGTCGCATTGGCCAGCAAAGATGCTTACAAGAAATAAATAAGCAGAATAGTCTGAAAAAGAGGAAGCACTTCCTGTGAAGGTAAAAATCCATTTTTCTGCTATTAATGTTGTCAAGATAGTATTTCTGGATGCTCCAGGACAACGCTGCATACTACTGTAATTTTTTTAGCAAGAGGCCCATGAGCCAAAAAAATGTAAGAATGCTATCGGTAGCGTCCACATTCTGCACACTGCTGATTCTATCCAAGGAAAAACGGAATATTACTCTTTCGTTCAGTGGTGTGGAATGATATATCCTCCAGCCTTGTCAGTCACACTGCCTTTTCACCTACTGTATAAATTTTAATGTAGTTACACTTTGAGATCTCATTAGTGTTGGAATTCCTGAAATTTCCCGTTGCCAAATATTCTTTTTTGTTATCTACTCGTATCATGTACCTGCATGGTAACCTCGACTTCTAAACCTCATTACATTGCTTCTTTATCCAGAACCACTGTCTTCATTACGTCACTTCATATTGTAGCATATTCTGATGTTTAGTTGTTCCTTTGCTATTTAATACGCGATCTATACTGTCTTAACTATAAAATTATAGGAATATTATCTATACCGCAAGTTATATTCCTACTGTTCTGCAGTAAATTATATTAATACTGTTCTGAAGTAACATTTTGGACGCAAGAAAGTCGTCCTTGGATAAATAATTTCCACTATTTCCTAATTCCCAATCCACACTTCTGAGGAAGAGTGTCTTTTCTTATCACGTTTACAGTTGTACCGATTTCTTTACCACAAGAGAGGATGTAAACTATACTCATCTCTTCACCACAAAATGAGTACTCAGAATTTTATTTGTAAATATGCTCCAAAAATTTAAATATCATTTGTTTACGTACTTCCAAGAAGTTCGTAGAAACTGTTGCCTGGAAACCCAGATATAGTAGCTGTATTTCAACAGCTAGATTCGTAATCTGAGTATCTACTTCCGTCATATAATTTACAATGATTTTTCCTTCGCACCAGTTATAAATTATAGGGGAAATTCTTTGCACATTCGGCTTTATTTACTATTCCCACTAAGTTCTGGTAATTAACGAAGCCAAAGCTGAAGATTTATGTCACAGGGGGAATATATAATATTACTAGTTATTGTCTTTTTAATGGCTTGCACCATTATTCATGTTGCAACATAATTTTCATTATTTTTTTCGCATCCTGTTTGGAATCAGTTATTTCAGTTAGCATTTCTCAGTTATTTTCACTCACATTATCTTGATTTGGTACTTCTTAGAGTCTAGTAATACTAGAAAATTGTTTTATCCTTCCGCTTCACGATCTGAGTTCTTACTAAATTATTAACGAACATTTCTGTTTCTTTCGAGGGATCTTAAAAATTCCGTGGAATAACTTTTTTTTTGGAGGTATTGAACTTATTTTTTTAGTTAAAGTTTATGACCTGTGAGAAAATGTATGTAAGATCCTTCTAAACATTAAAAGTTTTAATCCTGTTTGTTCCCATTGTGAGATGTAAGAAACGTTCTCTACTATTCAGAAGACAGTAGTTGTCTTTGAATCCTAATGAAGTTTTATTTATTTTAAGCGATAGAGATGAATTTGAAATTGGAATTTTCTGTTGCTGCTTAGCGAATTCATTTTAGTGGAAATGAACGGGAAGAATGTACGTCCTCATTGCAATATCACATGCCATTCTTCGATACTAATTATCTTTATTTGTATAGTTACCTCGCATTGCAGGTGTTGCATATTTCTATTGATTTTAGAGTTTCTATCTTTCTTTTTACGTTTGTTTCTTAATTCCGTGCCTCTATCGTGTTATTCGAACAGCCGTAATACTGTGAAAATAATGATATAAAAACATCGTTGAGCTTGTACGATCATAATTTACAATTAAAAGTAAACATTGTGCTGTACAGATTGGAGGCAATGCGAGCTGTAGTACAGACCCGGTCACGAGATATTTCACTAATGTTTTAACACAATCAAAAAGGTTCTCAGGTTCACACAAAAAGTTGAACAATTCCATCAAGCCAACGAGTAACAGTAACGGAACCTTAATTACTAGCTAAATAGATTGCTCTCATTCGCAAACCAGTTTTAAAGTCGATTGCTAACAATAACAAATAGTCAGTGACCTGTTTGATATGAACTGCAATATGTGAAAGTGAAAAATTTAAATACCATATTGCATGTATCTGGTACTGAGTACCGCATTATGAGTGTCCCATGCCGATAGACTCTAAAGCAGGGGTGGTCAACCGAAATGATCTTGCGGGCAACTTTGGAAATGCATCATAACTCCGCGGTCCGCATATATAATTATATATTCACAAGAATATTATTTTAAAATCAAAGTTATTTTTCCTCATAATTTAGGCAGTAAATTTTTGAATATATGGATGCATAAATGTATTTTTTTAAAAACTTTGGTTTTTACTAGTTTGGCCATTATAAAATAAATATATTTTGTAAAAGTGTGATGAATCTCGCGGGCCCGAAAAATTGTCAAGGCGGGCCACATGCGGCCCGCGGGCCGTGGGTTGGCTACCCCTGCTCTAAAGGGTAGATAGTAGCTGTATTAGTAGTGTAGTTACAATTAAAGAGTTGCCATTTATCTGTGAAACGTGAAATATACAATCTGCGTCGAAATGTGACGATTTATAAGGATAACTGAGCTCGTGAATTATATTAATCATATTTGAGATTCTTATTAAGATGTAAACTAACCATCATTTTCATGACAGAATTTATAATTAAAACCTTGGGACCGAGATTATGAATTAATGAATATGAAATTAAATATTTTACATCTCTGATATTGTGTTATTTCTTGAAAACGTATAAGAAATTGGTTTTATTATTTGAAACACAGTTTAACTTTAACGAATAAATATGTTTGAATTTAATTATGAAATTGAGAATGGTTTAGGTTTTCAACGAACATGGCACCAGATGACGATAAATCGACCTAATACCGAATCATAGTTGTCAGCTGGGCGCGAGTTAGATACCTGGCGGCGGCCATCTGCCTAAAGCGAAGGCCGTTCGTCTGCCTTGTGGGTGAATTTTGTCTCGCCTGCCAGGATGTTACTGTTTTGACAGGCGTCAGCCTACGTGGACCGCACCATGAGCTATCCGCCTATGGCAGTCGCTTGACTAACCGGACGTGCCGGGTCGTAGTACCCGAGACAAGCCCTCGGCAGACCGTACGGCGCTTACATTTAAAGTTGGTGGTGGACTACACAATCCCACGATGTGGGTAGCGAACGTTACCAGTAGTATGAGATGAGGGTTAGGGGTATCGCGTAAGTAACCTCGACAGTTCCTCTTCAAACGTTGCGAGTGAAGCCTTGCAAACAACATGCTAAAGGGGGAGGCAGCACCAGAGGAATTTGCCAGTATTCCCTCTAGGCGTTGGCTACTTGGTGGCATATGGTTTTGTTGGGAATTGGAGTGCGCAGAGTGCGTCGTAGGAGGTTCAGTAACCCAGGTACCTCAGATTACAATCGCCTCCGGCGTGAAGTTATCTGTCTGATAGGATCTCACTACTCTGGTGGTGATAAAGTTATCTCGTCCAACTGTGTATTAAAATGCTTTCTCGGCTAAAGACTAAGAAGTAATGATCTTAAATAAATCCAAGATAAACCAGCTTGAACCGAATTTCCACGGAAGGCAAGTCACAACGAATACTCACTTGATGCGTGAAAATTATCAGCCCCCATTGCGTCATATGCTACAGACAGTAAGTATTTGCCATCGAGCACAAAAATCACGTCGATAATTGGCTGAAAACGCCCACCTATTGTGGGAGGTATATTAGCAGCCAGAGAATGACTCACTTACCAAGAATCATGATCCCAAGCAGTTATTGAAATGTTAAAATCTATTATATATATATATATAAAGATGAATGGATGTATGTTTGTTTGTTGTTCATTCATATCCGCAGTTTTCAACCGATCTCAATTAAACTTAGCACACTTATCCTTTGAAACAATGAGAAAATTACTGTCTACATTTGGTTGAAAAATTATCTGTATAAATAATACATGTTGTCTTATAATTTCGAAAAATTACTGAACGTCGATGGACAGTCGCGTTGGATGTGTAGGTCTGCATGTCAGATAGCTCAGTGGTTAAAGCGCTTGCTTCATAATGTTTGGATAGTGGTCTCCGGTTCAAATCTCCGTGAAGGAAATGATTTAAAAAATATTTTTTGATTGTAAGAGTCATGCCTGGATCGTCGGTTAATCAGATTGAATGTTAAACTGTAGATATCACAAATTTAGTGGTGCATTGCAAGGCAAATCGTAGGTTGCCTTGCAATGAGGCAGGTGTACACCTTTTTACGTTGTATTGATCCCTCAAGGGTGATTCGCAGTCAGTGTATGATCTGCAGTAATAATACTATAAATGCGGAAGTAAGTCTCTGTCTTTTTGATAAGTATTGAGGACTAAATGCCTATACCGATATTGATGGAATTTGACAAGAAAATCTGTAGGGAGGGCACAGGTCATTTTTTCGGCATGATTAACAGTTGTAGTCACGAAATTTTTAGAACTTAGAGAGACGGATGTGTGTGTTAGTCTGTAATGTTACGTCAATTGCTTAAGCTGTGTTTCTCGCGCGTTATGTTAGTTTATAATTTGTTAGTAAATTTCGTTTAGAGAAAAAACGAATTATTTAGTACAGATATCGATTTTTATGTCCTATTACTTTGTGTCTGCTTAAATGATTCTGGCACCTGTTTATTTTGCTTCTTTTGTGACTTGCCTTGCGTGCGTAAACTGGTCTAAGTTGTAGCTCTAGCAGAGCACGAGCAGCTATTAGAACCCCAGAACCCAAGAATTGGATGCTCATGCTGAAGAAAGAAGAAAAGACCAAGCCGAAATAAAGCTGCCTGCAGTTAACAGCCCCCCCTCCCCCAAACATCCCCTTACCTTCTTTTGTTTTTCTGTTTTTAAATATGTTGGAAATTGATTCTTTTCAAGATATAGGTTCGATGGTAGAAATGATGTAGTGATGACTTTACTGTCATATTATTCCGACTCGGTGTTGTTTGGGACCAATCCTTCGTTACTAACAACTTTCTATATTCAATTCTGGCAAAAGAATTCTTAATCCACACCTACGAAGTTGCGGGTATCAGCTAGTAAACAATATTTCTTGATGCATAGAACAACACTACATCGAGAGGAGTGTATTTCATATGGTGGAATTTGAAGATCTCATAGAATTCTCTTCTGATATTGTTTGAAGACTCCTATGCACCGCGATCCGTGCAGCCGAGAAGTCAGTTCCGGGATCTGAACCTCGCCCTTTTGTTCCTGCCCAGTCCCGTATGTCAGCGTTTTAACGAGTGCGGCCACACTGGAGGGCATTAAAGTGATATGCATCGTGTAATCACAACGAAAGCCACCCTCTAAGGAAGCCTAGCGCTGTCACCGGCTGTGTGTGGAGGTTTCATATTTTCGCTGTCTGGCGACCCAGATCTGGACAGGTGCGGAGGGAAACACCCAGACTCGGGGGGCCTGTCGCACCACGCCCCCTACACGACACCACATACCGCAGCTCCACGCACCGCCCCTACAGGGATTAGCGTGCGTGCTACTTTATTATTTCAGTAGACAGCCAGCGCCGCCAGTGAAACTGTCAACTGCTGCACGCAGGAATACCGCCTCACGATATTTGTCCCACATATTTCTGCATCCACTACTAGAATATCACATATTAGCCACATCAAAGCTGAAGGTGTTACTTACTACTCGCTATACGTGCACATATATAAGGCACGAAACCGTTCGTAGCAACTTAAAGCACGCATCAGTGTTATCATTCCTTGTATAGAATTTTGGTGCTAGACTGGATAGGTTGCATCAAAGAGAGAGAGAGAGAGTGAGAGAGGATACTGCAAACTATTTCATTGTTTGTTCTGAGTTGGAGATAAGACACTACCAAAAGTCTTTATTTTGAAAAGTGGGCATTTGCAAAAATTGGTCACTCTTGCTTTTACCGTTAGGTTTTGCGAAACTAAAGAATTTTACTCGCCGATAACACGTCAAAGTGTCGAAAGATGTTATACGTCTCAACTGCTACTATTTTCTTACATAAGTTAATAACTAAAGACAATTTTCAGACCGCTGGTTGCTCGTAATAATTTTTGTTCAAAAATACATGCAATGTATTTATGTTATGTCAATTGATATATATTATAATGCCGTTTGTTACTGTCATCAAGTGTTTGAAGTTAGTGTTCTTCCTACCTCAACACAGAATCTTCCCAATACCCGTGTCCATTCGCAAGTCAGTAATCATACTTTTCACGCTTAAAAATACAACTGTCAGCGGAGTTTAGATGTTACTAAATTCTTTCTTCTTCTTCCTTCGTTACACCCTCTTCGGGTTACGATGAATCAGTCAAATCTTTGCATGTAGTTCCTTTCTTTGCGCCCAGTATTTCTTCATTCTCTCTGACCTTCTTCTTCTCTCCTCTTCCGACATGATGGGCTTCGACATTATTTTCGATTTTTCTTGGAACCTCATCCTTTCATATTTATGAACCTAGCCTGTTACTCCCCCAGATGTGAGTCTAATTATGGTTCCCCTCTGTTTAAAGGGACATTTGAAAGAATCTTGTAAGTTAGATCCACAATGATATACCTCTGTAATTGTTTAGAGCCTTTTTTGTGAAGAAGGTGCATTCCACTGGGATTTATTCTTCTTCCCAAATACGATTGAAGAGATTTAATGACATCTTTGTTACCTTTTTCCAAAGTTCTGTCACTAATTGATTTTCCCCAGATGCTTTGTTATTTTTTAATTCTGAAATGATTTTTTTGTAATTTTTCAAATGTTGGTGGTTCTGAATCTAGTTTGTAGAGGTATTTGGAGTAAATTCAAAATTTTCAGGGGTTCACAACTCTAAAGTTTGCTAAAATAGTCTTCTAATATCTTGCAGTTCTCTGTGTTGTTATTCGCATTAGCATCTCGAAATTGAAGGGTTGGTGCCTTGTACTTTAACAGTGTATGTTTGAAAGTTCAATAAAAGCTTCTGGTAATCTCTTCATCAATTTGGAGAAGAGTTTTATTTTCACATGCCTTTTTAACATTTTTTTATATTTTTATCTACCATTTTCCTAATTACAATGAAATATATTCTGCTTTCCTCCGTTTTCTGATATTTCCATTGTTGCCACATCTATTTTCCTGCTGCAATGTATGTATCACATTCTGTTGAAAAGCATAAATAATTTTTGTTTGGGCTGCTATTTGTTTAGCTTTGTTAAGTAAGTTTTTCTTGATATTTTTCCAGTTTTGACTCTATATGATTTCTGTTGCCTTCGTGAAGTCACCTGAACTTAGTATGTTTTCCACGTTGTATTTCGGCTTTTAATTTGCTTTGTTTTCTATTGGAGATGACTTTTAACTTGAATTTAGACAAATAATGATCCGAATCGAAATTCTCTCCTCTAAGCATTCTAACATTCATAATTTCTTTAGGAAATGTATTTTTAATTGCTACATGGTCAATTTGGAATTCCCCTAGGTTGGCATTTGAGGAGACTCAAGTTTTTTGTTTTTGTGGCAGTTTTTTGAATGCTGTTGATTTAAGAATTAGATAATGTGCCTGCTAAAGTTCTATTAGCCTGAGGCCATTTTAGTTTGTTCTATCATGGGTGGGATACTTTCCAACGATTTTCTTATACCTTTTTTCGTTGCCAATCTGTGCATTAAAATCTCCAAGAATAATGATGTTTTTTTTCTGAAAGTTTTTTAAATAAAGTCATCTAGTTGGTTTCAATAGTTCTCTACTTTATCCTTATATTTCCTATTGTTTTCATTTACGGGCGCATGAGCATTAATAATAGTATTTATTTTGTCTGTGCTTTAAATTATAAGACATGGCATTCTTTCAGATTGGGACTAAAAGTTAACTATTGAATTTTCAAACTTTTTTGTCTATCATAAAGGCTGTTCCAAGATGTGGCAAGTTTTCATTACTCTCTTTCTTACTTTCCCTTTATTTATCCTAAAATCTTCTGAATCAAAGTTAACTGTTTGTATAACCTTTGTTTCTTGTAAAGCTTTTATAATTATTTTATGATTTTTTAGTGTGTATGTTAGGTGCTTAAGTTTTCCTATTTTTAATAATGGATTTACATTAAAGGTTGCTAAGTATGTTGCTTGTTTAGTTTTTATTTAGGATGTGATTGCAAGACACTCCGATTTTGTGTGTTGTTGCAAACACCCCAGACTGTGGATCGTCCATCCGAGGTAAATTGTTTAATGTCATTCACTTCCATGACTGATAACGGTTATGTTTGGAGTGACTCAAGACCACAGTTATTCAACCAAGAATGTGAATTGTGGAGGTGACTCTTCCACCCTCTCTGACGTTGGGAGATTCGTCTCTTCATCCATCACCGACAACTTTGGCCACTTTTCATCTAGTAACCATAGACATGGGCTTTATAACGGGGTGCTATCATCTGAAGCAACATGGACCCTAATTTTTAAACGAGGTTGTTACTCCTTCCCCTTCTCCTTCCCCATCACTTTCACTACGGCGCACCAGGCTTGGGACTGGTACAGCAGAGTTTTACTTAAGTTTTATTCTATTCAAAAACTTTTAAGGAAACAATACTGACATTCAGGTAGAGATATTTCTGAAAACCATGGTAAACTGCTAACTACAACCGTTCAACCATCAAACTGAGTTTATGGTGAGACTATTGCCTTAGTCGCGACATACGTAATGATTTCCAGAATATTCGTCTAACGAATTCCGAGCGTAATTTATTTTTAACAACATTGTATCCAATTTTTAAAATCTTTAATTTACTTTTCTATTCAAACAACTCCTCAGTACCTACTCGATAAAATCGTGTGCTGGTAAAATATAATACTCTTAAAAATATCCTTTATTTATGCCTACATCAACATCTACATATATACTTTGAAATTCACAAAATTCTGGCTGGCAGATGGTGCTCAGCACCAAAGCTAATCTCTTTGTTGTGCATTCCAATCTCGAATGGTACGAGGGAAAAACTAATTCAAATAAGAATCAGTGCGGCGACTTATTTCTCTACTCTTATCTTTCCTGTCATTCCGACTCAAATAGATTGGTGGACGAAGTATTTCACTACACTCGTAAGTGAAAGTGGGAGTATACATGTTTTACCAATAAGTTTAAACTAAACGTGCGTCGTCTATCTACCAGTGATTCCCAACCCATTCTACTAATAAGTTCTGTGACGCTTTATAAGGACTGTAGCAAGTGGTCACGAGTCGAGCGCCTCATCTCTGTACTTTCTCTATACTGTTAATCGACCCCTTACGAAACGGATCCCATATGGCACAACAGTAGTCCAAATGTGGACGCACAAGAGATTTTTCCGCCATATCCTTTCTTTGTTCATTAAAAAATTTTAAGATTCGACCTAGGAATCGCAGCCTAGAATTAGCTCTACCTACTAACGAATTAATGTGTAAATGATATTTCATGTTCCTTTCTTCTGTTACTCCCAAATATTTCACAGAATAGACCATATCAATAACTAAACTGTTTTCCTCGTATTTCTGAACAATCGGATTCTTTTTGTTAGTTATGCTCATTTTCTTGCACTTTTTACAATTTAGTGCAAGTTGCCATTCAGCTCACCATGCCAACGAAAAGAAACATAATTGTTTATATTTATGAGGATTCATTATTGCCAGCTTGTATTTCTCCTGTCGCTTGTCAGACTAATTGTGACATCAACTACTGATATGTTGGTAGTTATCGCCTACACAATCGGTAAAAATCAACTTCACAAGTATTCAGATATTCCGGCGTTGGTATAATTTTTACCAAAATTTAATTTTAGATCTGAGTTTATCAACTTGCCTGTTAGGACAATGTTAAATAGTTAGTGAATAATGGTTTGGCAGTTTCGAAAAGAAGTGTGTAAAGCCTTTGTCGAAGAAAAGAGAAGAATGTTTGATATTTACATCCTATTGTTGTTAAAATGGCTCTAATGCATCAATTTCACTTTGCCACCTTCTTTTTTACTTTCATATTGCTTATTAAAGCTAATTACCACACTTAATTCATGAAATGCCACTTAGCAGTTGTATGTTTGTTCTTTACCTAATCCTGATTAATTAAAAACCTCTTTTTACGGATACTTACAAATGACGGTCAATGAATCAGCATAAAAATTACCGTGAAGGTTTCCAAACCATAGTCAAGAAACCAGAAACAAAGAAAGAGGAGGGGAAAAAGGATTTTGAATAATCAACAATCAAAACATTGAATACTATGGTGTTGCGAGTGTGTCAATGTGAGGTAGTAGGAGTTTACAGTATGTCTCATGGACAGTTAACAGTGCTTCTGAATTGACACATCAAAGATTGCTTTTAAAGACGCTGAGCACCTTCAGGTTGGTATGCGTGGTCAGAGAATAAACTATTGCAAAATAGAATGGGACATTAGATAATTGTTTAATAAACAAGTGAGCAAGCAGTTAGCTGATACTTCGTCCCAACACTTAAAATGTAGTTAAGTAAGGTTTCGGGTTAACAAACATCTAGATTGCCAGACCGCATTTATTATGAAAGATCTAGTTGAGTTGTCTTCCACAATATTTGGCAGCGGCAGTCAATACAATCAAACTTCTGTAGCATACAAGTCCGTAGTTAACTGAACACTATTGATCTTTAACTGAATTACCTTATGTATATTATGGGTTGCTTGTCAGCAATCTCACGAGCTGCCAAGAGACCACTACCAGCATTTTTCCATCTCCCGCCAGCGTGAGAGAACTGAGATCAGAATAGTTTAATCTTCCGCTGTCCATTTGACCATAATGATTTGGCTAATGCACTCTGCTCTCCTCAAAGAACGACGTCTCTTATCTGGCCGTGCTGCAGAGACAAACAGGTAGTATGGTGCAGCTCACTCCAGGCGGTCCCAGAAGCAACATGTCACATCTGCCCTGACAGGTGGTCGCTGTCCGCAAACACAGCTTGAATAACAAATCCACTTGTTGCATCGAATATTACTGAAAAAGGAAAATATCATAATTAAAATATATTTGAGAATAGACCATTCTGTTACTCAATGCTTGTTGTTCCGTGGTATATATTTGACTTTAAAATCCTATAAATTAAATTGCTATGTTTCACCTAAATTTCATGTATTTTGGTGCCCTAATTACAATTCTATTTTTTTAACTAATATTTCTACATGATTACTGTTTTATGCCGCAATTCATTTCATCCTTCAATATATATTTCAAATAAGTAAAAAAAAAAAAATTAAAAAAAATATTTTCTTTTAAAATTAAAATTTGGTACTCAACATGACAGCATGATTTACAGCGAAAATTTCTTCATTTTACTTAATGCATATACTTCTCTCAATAATGCAGCTGAAACACATGTCCTATGATCTCACATCTTGGTGAAATTACAAAAATCTTCATGACTAAATTCATGAAGACCAGCTTACGATAATCTATCCGCTACAGACAAGCCTCCGT
This sequence comes from Vandiemenella viatica, assembly GCA_031002005.1. Taxonomy (NCBI): domain Eukaryota; kingdom Metazoa; phylum Arthropoda; class Insecta; order Orthoptera; family Morabidae; genus Vandiemenella; species Vandiemenella viatica. The sequence continues at coordinate 273,090,418 of JARYHS010013630.1, forward strand.
TAAAGAACATACACCGATAATATTATAAATTTATTTTAGATTTATATTTATGCACTGTACTTGGAATTTGAGACACTTATAGAAATTGTTACATACCAAGTGTTTATCTTCCCCTCTGTTCGAATTCCAGAGGACAGAGTATTTGCGTGCAAGATTCTCAAAATGACAATGTTCTCCTTTAATCACAGATTATTACAAACATTTATACGGTTTACTTTCACATTGCGTGACTTTCAAAATCTGCGCACAAAGGGTAAAATCAAACTTTAGACATTGTTTCTACTGTAATCGCTCTAATGTAGATCCCATACAGAGTAGAAACATTCTAACACTCAACTCAGCTAGACAATAGGATACTGCTTCAATCGTAATGTGTCGATAAATGAATTGTGTTTCAATTTCCCCAATATTCAAGTTCCATGCAATTAAAAACCTTTATGCCAATGAGACACATAACCACCACACAAGTGTACGTCTTTATAGATGTCAAACGATGAGTTACTCTTACAATCCTTGAAATTTGTTATAGTTTAATTCTCGTACTCTATCTCAAAGTCCCTGCTTAGGCTAAATGTATAAAATGAAAATTTATGAAATATTGTAACAACTGTACAAGTCAGAAGTCGGCACTTCCGTTTAGTAACAAAGCGAACACGCCAACTCTATTTCCAACGATCGCACGCTCTCTATGTAGAGACTAATGGATTACAGCTGTTTAAAGGCCGGACCAAGCACACCTGCCCAGTCGAGCGCTGCGGGTGTGTATGCGTGCAGGCGCGCGAGTCGATATGAGTGTAGGCAGCCAGGCACGCGTGTCGAGTACGCGGTCGATGGCGATCAAAGGACGCCAGCACACGAGAGGTTCTGACACTTATCCTACGGCTAGCGAAGTCTTCGCACTTATCTCATGCAACCTTGTCTACAGTTTACTTTAGGTGATTAAATATCAACCTATGTGTGCTTATCTGATGTTTCAAAAAACACTTTCACAGGTTCTACGATGCGTTTTCGTAAAAATTATATTTTCAATCTGTGGAAGAGTTTTTCTCATTCTCTAAATTCTAAACCCAAATTAATATAAGAACAGTTGTTTTTAAATGGAAGAAAATTGAGCTAATAATCATCACGTATCTGATATTGAACAATACGATTGCTCAGCATTTAAAACTACAACTCAGCAACATCAGCAGTATGTACGGTACAGTACATGGTAATATGATCAAGTGCGACATAACTACAGCACGTAATATGAATTTCCTTTTCTACACAACCGCTGTGTTCCAATTGTTGTATGCAGCACAAGGGTAGGCAGAAAAACAGGGACTGTATAACCTATCCTCTGCAGAGCATCAACCGCAACCAGACGTAATTACTTACAAAGCATTTTACAAAAGAAAAAAATCACAATCACTGATGCCGAAATAAATCAATTTTTGCTCAAGCGTTTGGTCTGCAGCATCATTCTGCTGACTCCCATTAATAACCTATATTCACTGCACGTATCGTTTAATATTTATATGTGTTTAATGTAAAAACCTACATCAAAACACCATAAGAAAAGTTTTAATAACATTTAGAAAGAGACCGCTCTTCCTTCTAGCAAGCTATTTCAACAATTTTCACCAACATAAAATGTCTTATTAATGTGTTGTTTTAACACCATTACGTTTCAGAAAGCACTATCAGTTACCCGCGACTTCGTCCGCATGAAAGTGTATTATCTTTATATATAAAGATAAATTGTATGTTTGTTTGTTTATTTGTTTGTTTGTTCTTCATACAAATCCACAGTTTTCATCCGATCTCGATGAAACTTTGCACAATTATCCTATGAAACAAGGAGAAAACTACTGTCTACATTTGGTTGAAAAATTATCTGTATAAATAACACATGTTGTCTTATAACTCCGAAATACGGCGATAGACAGACACGTTGGATATGGACGTCTCCGTACCGTGTTTCCGTGTAGTCGACTGGCAGCTCAGTGGTTAAAGCGCTTGCTTACTAACGTTGTGGTCTCCGGTTCAAATCTCCGTGGAGGCTAAGATTATTAAAAATTGTTTTTCATCGTAAGAGTCAGGCCTGGGCCGTAGGTTATTCGGACTGAATGTTAAACTGTAGATATTAGAAAGTTATGGGTGCAATGCGAGGCAAATCGTAGGTGGTATTGCAATGTTGTAGGTGTACACTTTTTTACGTTATAATGATCACTCAGATGTTGTTCGCAGTCAGTGTGTGAGTGTGAACTACAGTAATATTATTATAAATACGGAAGTAAGTCTCCGTCTTTTTGTTAAGTTTTGACGACTAAATGGCTATATTGTTGTGATGGAATTTTATAAGGAAATCTGTATGAAGGGCACAGGATATTTTTTCCAGTATGATTAACAGTCACGAAATTTTGAGTCCTTATCGAATGATGACAGAAATATGTTGGAAATTGATTCTCTTCAAGAGACAGCTTCGATGGTATAGTGATATAGTGTTAGCTTTCCTGTAATATTATTCCGACTAGATATTGTTTGGGACCAATCCTCCGTTACCAACAACTTTCTATATTTAATTCTGGCAAAAAAATTCTTAATCCACGCGTACAAAGTCGCAGGTACGAGCTAGTAACTTACAATATAAAATATTTGTTATTATTCAAACTACAACCAGCAGAAAAATTACTCCTTTTGGATTGAAAATATGGTCAGCTTCTTCCCCGGCTATTCAATTAAAAGTGTACCTGAAAGCCGGGACAAATGTAACAAAGGAGTAAGCGTCCCAAAAGATACAGTTACACACATTCCTCACTTAGATAGGTTGAGCAGATTCGGCATGGCAGCCACCATATTCACTCCAAACATATAGTGCATCATGGAATATTAGTAGTCATTCTGGTCCATGTTGTATTTCAACCTTACCACAACTTTTGTTAGTATAGCTCCTTGGAAATCAATACTTTATTTAATTTTTGATTTTTTACATACATTGTGACACATATATTACGAACAGAATTACGGTGTCACACTCTTCCATGTCCTCAAATGAAGACATCTCCTGGTGAGCTTACCGATTGTAATGTTAGAGTTATGTACCGATTTATATTTCCTGCACCGGAACTATTATTATAGATCTTTCGACAAAATTTAAGCACAATGCGCTACATGTCACTAAATTGGTGCTCATGAAAGCAAATACTCATAAATTTTCAGTTGTCATTCTGGTTCAGGCTGTATTTCAATCTAACCACAAACTATGCTAAAATTGAAGCTAGAAAATTAAGGGTTCTATCACCAGCGCACTAATACATTCACTATACTAAGTTAGTGACGTCATGAATTGCGATGTAAACTTGACTCACAATTTTAGATCGCGGTAACAAAGCAAACGGCTGAAAACTACCAATTCAATATGATGGTCGTAACAGCGAAGTAAACAATGAATACATGTGGAACTACATTCAGCCACATGAACTATGGTGTCAGCATCATGACAATTATTAACGTAACGTAGTTTAAAAATGTATACTGAAAATCTCGTAGCATACGCTGTACAGCAGAAAGTCCAGAATTCATTACAACTCTAAACACACCTTACGTTAATATTGCGATCCAGTGATTGTGTTAGTGCGCCTTGTTTAGTCAAGCTGCAGTTCATACTGATGATGTACAATGCAATTAATTATGATGATTTATGCTAAGCTGATTAGGAATCCTGACATAAAATGTTGCTACTACTCGAAACGTAGATCCGATGCGTTTAATGTGTTTCCGTATCGTTTGATTTTGTAGTTGCAATATTAAAAAAATAGTGGCTACGTTGAAATGTTGCCTGGACCAGAATGTTCATGTTACAGCATAAGGCAGGAGGAATTTAGTTGTTATAAGATATAAATAAACTGATAATTGTCGTGTTAGTGACGACCTGTATGGTGATGTAAACAAGCCTAATATGACTTCTTGAAATGAAACGTTTGTACCTTAAGCCATTTAATACATTTGTTTTAAGTGAAAGATTTAATAATTATTGGCAGAATATTGAACAGTAAGTATAATACCACTGTTTTGCTTATCATAGGCTACTATTTGTACAGATTTCTACAAAAAATTTTGGACCATAAAAAGGTTAGTTATCTTTGGTTATGTTTTAAATTCTGTTAAAAATAATTTTTGAAGTTAGAGAGAGTATATAGTAGAAAAACAAAATTGAACCGTAGTAGAATCGGAACTGTTACATATTTGTCATGAGCATACAAAAACGACAGTTCGTGCACAACCATTTTTTTTTTTTTTTTTTTTCCAAACAAGATTTGATATCTCAGGTATATTATGACGCATATATTACGAACGAAATTACGCTATGATATCAGAGCTCTTCTACTATTTCTTATAAGCAACTGAAGACATCTCTTTGTGAACAAACCGACAGTGCAATTTTTTAATAAGAAAATTAATTTTGAGTGTTGATTCATATTTCCCACTTTCGAACTATTATTGGTTAAGTGCACCAGTTTTAGTGCATTTAAACTAAACAAACACATTCATATATCAGAAGATTTTTACTTTTATTTCTGAAAAGAAGTATGTGATGTACCATACAAGCAAACATTAGATGTGGCACTGCCACCTACGACGTAAGCAACTCTTTCATGTTTGTGGTTTAATAATTGCAATTACTAAACGAACTATTCTTTTTTGCGGGATAAAACCTATCCTATGTCACTAAGCACACATTTTTTAACTCCATGCCAAATTAAATCTGTTGAGCAATCAAGGCGTACATCCAAACTTTCTCATTTATATAGATATACCGAAAACAAAAATATTAGAAAGCGAATTAGGCCGTCTTTTAAAGGCAGTGCATTTAACTGAACAGTAAAACTACTTTTTGTGTATAAAATAATATGAAAATTGAAACTAAACATGTTTCTTCCTTGTATATTTCAGTCTATGCAGATTACGCCAGAAGCGATTGATATCCTGATCCTAGCCGAAAATATTTGGCCTGGAAGTAATGCAGCAGCGTTCAATTGTGCTACAAAAACGGCGTAAAATGAAGTTTGAATTAGACAAAAGCATTAATCATCTAACAAAATTTATTTGCTTGTTACTTATACCTGATGGAAAAGGTTTTAAATTTTAACTGCGTTGGAGAAATCATAGCACTTAGCGAAGTGTTTATCGTACGACTGGTAAGGGGAATTTTCTTCTTAGATCAAACAGAATAAAAAATGACACATTGACAATACTTTTTTACTTTATTTCAATCTATCAAGATCAGTCTTCATTAAGAGAATATATTCGCAATCAGGTGATACGCTAAAACCATTAAGAATTTAATTAGTAATATTATTCCATCACTACGTTAATAGCTTTAAGTTAAGTAAATTTGAAATAATTTTAAAGGAATCGTTGTACATTTAAAAGAATTTAGTTGATGCAAAAACGAGCGGTCAGCCTTCGTAATCACCAACGAACGAAGATTACAGTAAAACGCAATCAGGAATGGTCGACTTGCTTGAATTGGGATTGTTTAATACATAAAGTAGATGGGCATTACTTCATTTCCAAAATCAATCTTACTATTTACATAGTTCATTTCAGACATTAAATAACACCACATATACATTTTTCACATCGGAAACAAAGATCAGGTTGGCACGGCGAAAGCCATTCGGTCAGAAAAGTTAGCTACTATGCAAACTACTGACTACTGACTTGAGAAAAGGACTGATAAAATGTTTTGTGATAAACATTGCTTACTATGCTGCTAAATAATTAATACTCCTGTGTTAGAAACACTATATCGGTAGATAAATTTATATAAATTAATCACGTTACCAATTCGACCATTATTTTGCAACATCAAGTGCAGTCTGCATTGCTTGAAACAGTTCATCTTCATTGCAAGTACTATAGTACTATAGCCCCTACGCTACCGAGGCCTGCCAGAATAGTTTCTAACCAGCGACCGCACCGTTACGAGCCTACAACAATAGTCACTAGCCCACGCCGCTGGCAGTCAAATTAGTTTAATATCAATGTAAGCATATTTTTCTATGTTAGCTTTGGACCTACCCACAACTGTCCTCAGTCGTGCAAAGGATTTCCAAACATTCCAGTACTCTAAAGAAGATGGTCCTGAGATGTTGGTTACCTCCGTCTTCCACAACTGTACCCTTGCCTATTCAGGTGACCCAATTGAATCCCGTGATGTTCGCAGAAATAATTTCCTGCATTTGAGTCTCCGAATTGGTGATGTAGGGTCATACAGTGGAAGAACGCTTTCTTATTTTAATTTGACCCTCTTCTTGATCACAGCGATTTCTCTTCGTATAATTCCTGAAAGCGGACGAAGTCTCTCATCTGAAACAACCTCCAAACAGCCAACAGGTGGTATTTAGGGCCATTTCCAACTGTTTTGACATGAGTACCAAACTGGTCATGCGTATTCTGAAACAGAGTATAAATAGCCATTACGAATTGTTTGCAGTTGATAGCCCCAAGATGAATCAACAATTTTTTACATTTGAACAATGAACAAAGATGAACAAAGAAGTTACAGAGATGCACTGGAGAAGAAAGGAGGTTCCCAGCTAAAATCGAAACGAAAAAGATGACTATGTGAAGCAAAGGAGGAAAACGTTTGCTAATGGAAGCTTTAGTAACGATCTTATATAATAGGCAAAAGTAGGAATCAGGTTTCAGATAAATGTTAAATTAATGACCATAAAAATATTTGTGGGGGTATGGAGTAAGAGAGATGTACTGTAATGAAATAGCCAAGCGTAAAAATAACGTGTACCATAACTTTCTGATCAATTATCTTCTGAGGATTTGACGTTTATCAGAGTATTCTAAATCTTCCACTGCTAAAATTCGTGAATAGTTCTAAGCTAGTTAATGGGAATATTGACTTTTGATTAAAGAGTACAACACGGAGAACGAAACGACGAAGAAGCCAGAAGGGAGAAGCGCCACCTGTCTGGAAAATTTGGAGCTTCGTACTTGGGTGCCCGCCGAATCATATTTGCGATGCACGTGAAAGCGTCGCGGGCAACCCGTCGTTCGTTTGAAGAGCGTAGCGAGTTGGGTGGCGGATGGCACGGCATCAGCGCAACGCGTCCTTTGAAGTGCGGCCAGAGGGTTCACAAACCACAGCCTGCCACCTGCACCACCTAATGGGCCCTTTGAGTTCACGACACCCATGAAAACATCTAACTCACGACGTTATAGGCTGACTTTTATGTTATCACAAATTATTCTGATAGTGCGTTTAATTTTAAAACAAACTTTTACCATACGCAATTGGTCATTCACAGTACTCATGTGCTTGTAATACTTGAAGAGCAGTTTTCGTAGGTTGTAATAAACCATATATGGCTTATACAACTGCGAAATACCTCTCCTTTCATTGATATCAGTGCTGCGAACGGAGCAGTTTATTCCGGAGGATTTGCTCGCGCCATTTCAATCGGTATTCATACAAACTTCACGGCGGTATACTGAGCACTTGTTTCTTACGTGATCTCAATATTGTAATTTTCTTGTATAATGTATGAAATATTTTTCTAATTCTTCGTAAGATATTCCTCACTTCGTTATTCTCGACTGGATGTAGGATCCTTCTTCAAATATATCCACAATCTCTATGAATCGATACTAATAAAGGTGCAATTAATTGAATTATCCACTATTGAGGAACAGCAACCAATGTTTGATTAAGGGCACGACAAATTCTCTGTACAAAACCAAATAGCAATATTATATTCTACTTTATGGGTAACCGTGAAGAAACTATTTAGTAGAACGCTGATTTAGTTCAGTTAGAAAATAGGGAAAGACAGGAAATTAGTGCTAATGGAGACTGACGAAAGTAATTGACTAAATAACGAGTAATTTTGAATTTTATATTTTCCATAAGTATTACATTAAATATTAAAATGTTTTGTTCATAATTTACTTTTACGTAACAGTTAACCATTCAAAACATCAAATTTAAATTTGTTTTTTCACCTGGAGTTCATGGTCATGTTTTTGTTGTAAAAAGGAGTCCATGGGCAGAGTAAGTTTGAAGACCACTTGTTTAACCCTGCAGTAGTCGCGCTCTGAAAAGTCCCATTAGAAATGGCTTGAGTGGACTACATATGTAATCCACGCGACCAGTGCAGGGTTAACCTACTATTTCTGTTTAAATGGTCCAACAAATTTAAAGTTCCTGTCCCAGTTCAGTAGACTCAACGGCAAGTTTTATAACTAGCAGACTTGATATTATTTGGTACCGTTTAAAAAAAAATTCAGGTGCTCGCTTAGATTGCATTTTTATAAATAAAAAAACCAAAAAACCATAGCAGTACAGTTAGTAATAAAAAAATATATATACATTAAAGAACGCTCTTATTTATTTAAATTGTCTAATACAAACGCCAAAACGCAATTAACTTGAACTAATCCAGACAGCCGGAGCGTAGGGGGTAGAGCGCTGGTTACACATGCCGGAGGTCGCCGATTCAAGTCTGGCCTCGGGCATGGGTGTTTAAGTGTTGTGTCTATGAATGTCCGTGGTGTGTCTAATTAACTGGAAAAATTTCATACTGGAAATACTAAAAGCACTGAGTGACATAATTACTATCGAGTTGGCTGTATGGCCTGAGATAATAACTCTGATCAGAAAAGCACAAATGAAACTCAGCTGATAGATTCCTTGCAGATACAAAAGAGTCTCAGCTAAATGTTTCAGTACATATTATCAACTAAATCAGTATCACCATGGCAGGTGTTGTAAGAACGGAGGTGGCAGGTGTTGTTGGAAAATAAATAACAATAACTGTAGAGAAGATCAATTAAATGATTATCTTTAAAAAGAAACCCAAGATTCCACACAATTGTTGTTCAGCTGGAAAGACAGATAAAAAATTCCTTGATCTCATCTATGTTGTGATATTTCTAAATGTAATTACCTAATGTTAAGTTTTAGTTTTCAGGTAATCTAGTTGATATTAGCTGACATAAAGTCAAAACTGTTTAAGGGTTTTCAGAAACTTTCACTAAAAGATGCTGTGGAATGAATTTGGATAAAATATGAAACTAAGGAAGGCAAATGTAATTAAATATGTAACACTTGATACCAATAACGGTAGATTATACATTAAAACAGGATCACATGCAATTTTAGAAGTAAGTCAATTTTGTTACTTCCTGGCTTCTTCGTCGTTTCATTCTCCGTGTTGTTCTCTTTCACCGAGAGTCACTATTCTCATTAACAAGCTTATAAAATGAGCTTCCTTGAAAAGAGAAATCGTTTCGTTTCAGATATTAATCTATGGCTCAGGCAATTCTGCTTAATATTGTGTTTATGTTTCGGTTCTTGTTCCTATGTAATTTGTGGTGAATCATTGACGTCATGAATACCGGAAAAAAATTGAAAATTGAAGAATGTGGTGCAATAGAAGGTTGATGAAAATTAAGTAGATATATAATGTGCGAAACAAACTGGATTTAGAAGTGACGAGGAGGGTAGTTTGTGGATAAGTTTCACAAAGTGATAGGTCACAATTTATGACATGGGATTATAAAAATTGTTAGTGGATTTAACAGCTGAAGGATAAAAAAATTATTAAAGCAGATAAATATTAGAGTAGAATATATAAAACAGAAAATTGAAAACGTAAGGTGTAAATGGTATATTGAAAAGAAGAGGTTATCTAATATTAAGAAAAGATGTAGGGTTTTCATCAAGACTGATGGCCGAAAAAATTCTATGGAATGTTTGCATAACAAATTTGAAAGTTATTTGCCTAATTTGTGACTATTTGATAAGGGTCTAAATTCTGCCTTCTTTGTATTCTTAGGAAATTTTTTGATATTCTGTAATCCACGCCACTAACTTTGATTATTTCTATAATAGGTGCTATACTACAGTTAGTAAATTAGAGAGTCTTTCTTTAAAAATAATGAAAAGATTATGTAAGAAAATTGAAAAAAATCTAACTTAGCTAAAGCAAAGTGAGATATTTTCAGAATGTCATCATTCGCTTTGCTTAGTGTATCTTCAACTCCTCACCGATACGTCCTCCTTCATTTCTCCAAAATTGTCATCTTCCAAAAAAAAAAAAAAATAATAATCGTTTGGCCTACTTTTCTGTCCATCTCATAGTTAATAGGTCTTCAGTATGTTCCTTAATCCGTTCATCAACGTTCTCAACTATACTTTCATTAACATTCGTGCATACTTATTTCTGCGTTTTTTTTTAAATTGTGGTTATTGCATATCAAATTTTCCTATTCCCTTAACACTGCTTCCCTATTTTTTTTTCTATTTTCCCACCACTTTTCTTCTTCTTCGACCTTCAGTTTTTCTTCTTTTTTCTTTTTTTATAAATTTTATGTACTAGGAATTTGCAGTAAATTTGATAGGGAATAATTTTTTTGTTCCTTATAATCGTGCAATCCGTTCAACTATAATCCTTATTTAGTGTCTGTTTTAATATAAACAGAATGCGTGTTTACAAGATAGTTCAAATACAGGTATGGAAGAAAACAATTTGCATAAAGCAATAACGAAAAAAAATGTTACCAAAACAAATATAAAATTGAGACTCAAAATTGTCTAACTAAAAAACTACGTACTTTGTTCAACTTAGTAATTATTTCTATGTTCGGAATAAAAGATGATACACAGACTAATAAAAATATGTTTAAGCTGACACATAAATCAACAAAAAAACACTGCCAAAAACTGTTCACTCAGTTTCAGAAGACGCCGTAATTTGAAGTTAAAACGTACACCTTTAATTGGCAGGTAGGAAACCCAAGGTAGTTGAGGGAATTTTTGAAATAACATAAAATGCTTCACCATTGAGATCTAATTGTAACTGAATATGATTAAATACTTAATTATTTTTTATAGAAACACTAAAGAGGGACACAAAAAATAGCACACAATGTTAAATTAAAATTTGTTGTTAGGATATACGAACATAAAGCTAATAATTAGTCCAATGAAAATAACCAGAAATAAAACTAGTTATACATAATGACAAGTTGGTACCCGTTAGAAAAAACTGATTGTTCCATCTCAAAATTTAAGAACTGTAACATTGGTGAATCGTCAAAAACAAAAAGGACATAAAGTTAGTAACACAGAGTAATTAGACTCATACGGAAATTTTGTTATTATAGGACTTTTTATTAGTCTACTGAATGTGACAAAGGAACAACAGTTCCTAACCTTAAAGGAGCACGTCTTGTCAGAGTTGCTGGAATCATTTACAGTGATTATTTTTCCAATCAAGATAGTCCTCTTTGAAAACAATATTCGTTTTAAAATACGATAAATTAATACTCCGAGATTAAATTTGAAATTTTGATGACTTCTTCTTCACAGGATTTTACAATGCCTCTAAAAATCGCCATGTTATCAATAAACATTTTGGGGATTAGATTATTACAAAATAACGACTGGGGTAGGTCAATTGAGAATCATTTTTTTTATTCTGGAATAGCTTCACTGAAGTGGTTGCACTACGGCACTTGATTCAAATCCAGTGTTTACCAGTTCCAATACCACTCCAGGCAGGAATTTTTTAGGGCCCATAAAATGACCATCACCTATAGCAACGCTTCGATTTGTTCATGTGAAGTATATTCTAATGCTTATATTGTACAGGCCCTTTACCTGGTATGATTTTCTGCTTTAGTTAACCGAAGATATAGGTAGACTGCGTTGCGAATCTAAATAGTATTACTTTGTTTGCGAACAATCGTCCAGGATCTTTCTGCGTACAAAGTTATATTCACTTTCTTCTTGAAAACCAACGTCTTGGCAACAGCGGATTAATTAAAGAGACATGATTCAAACACTATATAACAGCCCTCAGACCTAGTCCCTGTATACAATGTTATTTTAAGAATTATGAATAGCAGGCTGGGAGTTAATTAATTATGGTATGTTTTTCATGTGATTAATTGAGAATTTGTGTATATTCGACGTGTAAATGAGAAAAACTGTTTAAATAATATATATTACGATCAATGACAGTACTCTGTATGAAAAATTAATTAAATGTTTGTAATGTAAGTATTGAGGGGAGCCACGATGATTGGAGGACCATTTTAACTGTTTGGACTGATCTGTGCTGATAATTTTGTCTGTAAATATCTGTAAACCTATTTAATTTTCATTTCCTTGTGTTTTATAATGATTATGAATGGTTTTGTATTAATTTTGAATGTTTATGGTGGTTTTGATTGTTAGCTGCATTGTCGCCGTACTAGAATCATCGAGCGGCTTTATCTGTGTTATGCTGGAATTTTCCGTAGCATCTATATAAGCGAGCGACAGAGACGAGTAGTTAGTTAAAAGTTAGTTGAAAGTTAGTTGTCAGCCGTTGTCAGAATGTTAATCGCTGCAATATTTTTATGTGTGCGCTTTAGTGTCTTTGAAGAAGTACAGTGCTTATATTATCTTAGGGATCGTGGAAAATAAATTTAATTAAAAAGAAAAAAATCAATTCGGTTTTGTCATTTGGAGAACTATTTAATTCAGTCAACAACAGTAGTATTCAGTAACCTTTGGGGAAAGGTAAAATCCCCTGGCGATCAAGACAGCAACCTGTGGAAGAGGAAGTGAATAAAGGAAATATCGTTATTTGACGATAGGACTGAATAGCAAGATTTAGTCATTAACTGAAAAGCTTATCAACTGGCTTATCGGGATTTGATCAACTATTATTTTTCTTTTCCTCGTTTTTGAAATCAAATATGCAACGGAAAGCTGATAATAGACGACAGATGATGCTACCTGTCTGTGTTGCGAATAGAAAATTTTCATACAAAAAAATAAATAAAATTTGCTCAGTTGAAGGAGGAGGAGGATCTTCTACTCATTGTGCTAGGTAATGTGTGAAGCAAACATGACTTGACTCGGAATTTAAGTACATTCCAGTGCTAGTGTATGAGGCCGGTGAACCCAACCTGACAACAAGTGTTCTTGGTCCGTGTAGTGTAGGAACCTGCTTGCCAGCATAAGATACGCATTCCCATGCTCTCTGTAGTTAAGAGCTTTCAATTATTTTTCAGGACACCATGGTCATTTTACAGATTATTGACATTATCGACACAGGGATGCGCATAACTTAGCATTCCTTGGCTGTCTTATGGTAGTGGTATTATTTCTGTTGTTCGGTACCTCTTTAATTCTTTCTTTTTTTTTTGATACAGCGTTGTCAAATGTGTTTGCAAGTAACTTTTAACTGCATAACTCATGGCGAATGTTGTTGTTTTTTAGTATATAATTCTCAGTATTGTTTCATATTACCTGCTTGAAGTTTACGTAGTCTCCATTGACAGAAAGCGCTTACATTAATTACTAACCAAAAGATTATACGAATTCTAAAAATCCTATTCCCCTAAAAATAAATATCCAATAGTTTCAAAGATATACTTACATCGGATGTATTAGTTATCTTCTCATCACTTCCCTTGCTTAGAAAATTTAGCCGACGACATGAAATTTTAGCATAATAAAGTGATTTTAGGTGGTTTACGTAATTACCATATTATTATTAATGGATAGTGTTTAGTTACACCATCCTGGATAAGAAGAGTTACGGTAGGATAGCTAAAATAATGTCACATACTTAGCGTCCGTTTTCCTAATGGTTTCCTGTAATCTCAATTAGTGGAATGCGTATGCCCAGGGGTAGATGAGGTTGCTTCAGAGGTGCGAGAGGTAATCTCTTGGGTAAGGTAATCACTAAGGCAACGGAAAAAATTACGCAAACATATTGACAAAATATATTTGAAGACAAACTGTGTGTGTTTTCAGTACATTATTGTAATGCTGTGTTTGTGTGAAGCACTCGACTAGGATGAACGAATTTTTCATTTCAGAAATTAGGGGTACTCGAGGTTGAGCTCTTTCTTGAAGTTGTCCTCGGGGAAAGCTAACTGGGAACCACTGTTCTATGCGGATGCTGAGACGGACCCACATTTTCGGCTCAAAAATTAAACATCTTGGCCAACGGAGACACATTGGACAGAACATACATGGCTCACAGACAGACGGCGAAAATTAAGTTCTCGTCTGTGGTATACCCAGCAGCGCCAATTGGTTTTTAACAGAACTCTGAAATTAATTTAAACGGATCGCTTCCCGCCAAAAGAGAAAAATGATTAGTAAAATAATGAAAAATCTCTTTACGCCTATTATATTTTTCCTCAGGTTGGAAATAAAATTTCACCCCGAAATATTTATGTTTAGGGTAATTTATATATTTAAGAAGCGAATTCGCGATTTAATGCTCAGAGCTAATTTCAGAGAACTATCAACCGCGCAAAGTACTGAAACTCTATTCCTCGTGCTATTAATGAGTAGATAGGATGAAGAGAAATAAAATATGAGTATGACTATTTATCGATTTCACAGGCGTTGCTGGATTTAGATAGTATTGTTGGTTGTGTAGAGTGAAACTGTTATCGCTCTGAAGTTCTGAAGGCTGTATAGACTGAGGAGAGAGACGGAGCGAGGCTGCGTGGTGAGAAGGCAGGCTGTTGGGAGATCAGCACGCCTGGCCGCGCTCCGACTATAAATCCCTCGTTGAAACTGAGATCAATAGACACGGTGTTGGCCCACAGGTAGGCCCGTAATCTGGCTGCCGTGACGCAGGTAATCCTCCCGTCTCTAGTTTCAGATGGGTCGCAAACTAGCACCAATAGCACCTCCCACCTCCTCTTCTTAAGACTCAAGAGTAAACCCTCTAGACATCCAGGACGCACACTTTGGCTTCGTGTAAAGGAGCGCGGCTGGCTCAATTCAGAGAGTGTCTACCCTTTGATAGAGACGGTGATTAGATTAACGAAGTTCACAGAGGAGCGCTACATCGAGAACGGTAAGGATAATAGTCTACTAACTCAAGGTTACCGACCACCGTGTCTCCGTGAGATGGTATCATACTGCTGTAAACCAATGCCTGGCACACTACTGTTTAACTCAATTCGGGGATTCCACAAAAGTGTCGCGACAATTTGATGATGGTTTCATATCTAACACGGGGAGTAAGTTGTTTTTAATTATTATTTCACGCTTAGTTCTCGAGGTATCGTATATCAAAAATAAGGTGGTTAGACTGAAATACCCCCTAAACCAGAAGAAATATTCCAACGAAGCCAAATTTGATGATGGATTCTTGTGTAACTCGACGAGACAAATTGAAAGTAACGAATTAAAATTCTTGATCTCTCGCTCAGTTCAGAAATATGTTAACTAAATTTAAGTTGAAATGTAATCTGGACCAGAAAAAGAACGTCGACAAAGGCACAAGGAAGTATACCCATAATTTTTAACACTAGGTAATCGAGAATTAAGCGAGATATCAAGAAATATGATTGTTATATTTTGTTTGTCTAATGGGGTTACATAAGTGACGGATCTAAGAATATTCCGAGCTGGTGCAAAGAGTTTGAGGTTGCCGCCTCGTCAACTACGAGTCAACTGTAAATCAAAAAAGTTTATCTGCACACGAATTTCGCCGCCCCTTGAAACATGATTTTGCCGCCGGAGTAGTAATTCAGCTGAATAAATGTCACCAACCCATAAACCTTCCAGTTGCCACCCCTAGATGCATGATTTTACCGCCCTCCTGAAGATGCCACCTGAGGCAAGTGACCACGTTTTCACCCTGTGTTTCCCTAGATCTGGTGCTGACAAAAATCCATTATCAACTCGCGGCACCATGGTTATGACAGATCTGCCCTAATCTCTATTCAAAACGTAAGTTTAGTCTCGTAATGTCACGATGCTAGTTTTGATTATTTATCACTATTAACTAACTGATTAAAGGTATGGAGATCAAGAACAAATCAATTTAATTGAACTTACTTTTAGATTCCATTATTATTTGCCAGAAAGGAAAAACTTTAAAGTGCATATTAACAATAATATTTGCTCAAGGAAAATTAGTTATGTTTATGACATTAATTTATCAAATAATATGATATTTGAAACGAAAAGCCTTAAAGTAGTGGGCGAATAGAAAACAGAACATTTTTGAACTGCGATAGCACCGGTGTATTGTGAAAGAAATTGTCAAGAACACATTGTCCGCTATTATCACTCGATCGTTAATGAACGGTTGTCTTCGAAGTCGAGAAGATGTATGATTTGTTTCGTGGCGTCGGCTCCAGTGACGTGGTGGAAAGCTGTATCCCTCACTGAGCAAACAGATCTTTTCGGGAAAAAACTCGGAATGCACTTCTCGACACAATCTCTGTATTCGCTGGACACTTTTTCTGTTCTGATGCATACTGTACCTCCATCTACTGGATACTAGTTGTCTGCTGCTACACACTAAAATTCCATTCCCACTTTCATACAATCCAGATCCCACCAATCCCTTCGTTTTCTTACTGAAGGTCGGCTCCACCACTCCGTTAAGTCTTCGGGTCCAAAGTTCGGTTAAGCCGCCGTCTCTCATCGCCAAAAGAGTAACGTGTGTGATATTGGCATATTTCTTACTTGTACAATTCTGCGTTCTATTACAAGGTAAAATTTTTGAAAAATCTTGAAAGTTTGTACCAAGTTAACTGTGCTAAAATTTGCAGTGATGTAGACTACTGAGTGAAATTTTCTTTTTAATGATTACGAAACCAATTAAAAATTACAATCACTGTTGTTCCTATGATATTTGAAGCTAACGAAATCCAGAACGGCATTATTATAGTGAATTCTGCCTGATTACTCTGTAACGTTAGGTGTTGAAGTGGTTAGCGTATTGTCTTACACTCCGACTGTGTGGTTCAAACAACCCCGAAAAAAGTCATTACTTAACCAAGCACGCTCAGTGACTGGCAGGCACTATTTCTGTGGACTATGTTTCTGCATTAATGCTCGACTGAATGGGTTTGCAACTTGTTTATTGTGTGTAGGAAGTAAAGTATTATTTCCCAACGTAAATCCAAAAAAATCTACTTCAACTAAGGGAATTATGATGGTATTGACTATAATCTGTGTGTTTAGTTAGTAGGCTACTCCAAAAAACATCAAATTATTATTTTTTATGAGAACAATTATTTCGCAGGAATATTTTGTACTAAAACCTCAAGTGAAACTAAAAGATATTCGTACCACTCTTAGTTGAAATACCTTCAAACTGTCACCAATCAAACCTGAAACCTGTTCGCGTCACTCCCAAATAAACTTTAGCAAACGGCATTATGAATCAACCTATTTCTTGGAGATTTTCTCCAAAATTAATTATGAGAAGAGTAAAAGTAAAAAAAAAATGGGCTCGATTATTGTTTCATGATTTGCTGTCAAAAAATACTACAGAAATTTGATAGCTGTACATTTTTTCTGGGTTCTCGTGCTACCTAAGCCAGCAGCGGTGAACATTGCGATAGTGGATTTGCGCCACTGGAAGCTAAGCTGCGTGTCTGGCATGATATGTGTTACACTACTCGTAAATCAGCTGCAGCCAAGTTAATTACGCATTTAACACACAGCATGCAATCGATTTGCATTGAATCATATGAATACAATCCTAGTAACACTGGTTAACAGTCTAACAACCAACGATGGTATAAAACGGTTGTCATCCCTTGAAGACAAAATTAGGACAAAACATAAAATAGGTAAAACTGTTGGTATTCTGTTTCTGTTGAGGCAGTTAGAAGTGACGGAGTCGAATTAAAAACAATGAAAAAATTTCATACATTTAGAATCTACATGCTACAAGTTTTTAAAAACTTAGAACTGTAATTTTGCTGTGGTCGTCAAGAAATTTTCAAAATACAAGTATGAAATTTTTTTATTCTTGAATCGATCATCTATTTTCATCCATGTAAATGTTTGGATCTCTTCGATTAATGGTTTCTTAACCATATGCTAGTTAAAATGCTAAATAAGAAACTTTGCTTTACTCTAAAAGTTTTTTTATCTATTTGTCAGTGTCCCGAACAAAGAGCAGCTATCAAATTTGTGTTAAAAACATTCGCTAACGACCTTTATATCAACGAGTAGTTAAAAAAAAAAATAAAGGATAAAAATAACGCTACTTTAATAAGCAAATATACATGATTAGCGTCAATTTTTTTTATTGACTGTTACTTAAGAATTGTTTTTGTCTAAAAATAATTTCTACGTAGGGACAGAATTCCCAGTGCGTACATAATAAATTATAAATATTCTTGATATTTTGAAAAACAATATATGCTGCTATGTTCAAACTGATTTCTCAAGGTCATTACTATACTTCTACCTAAATATTTCGTAACAAGTGAATTCACCGAAACAGCCGAAATCTTGTGTTATAGCTAGTAGATAGAGGAAAAAAAGAAACAGGTTAGCTATAGAAAATTTCTAAATTTGTGTTGCGAAAATTGACACACAATATGGATAATTATTTACAGAAGCTCAAATGCTAAACATGTCTCAATCTGTAAGAAAATTGTGGATGTCTAATTAAAGAGACACAGCTAAGATAAAATAAGGGTAATAAACAGATAGAGGAAACCGAACGATACCTTTTTCCTCTATTTATTTCTCATGTAAAAAAGGGCTGTAAATTATTCCCTCTCGAAGTGCTTTAATTTCATCCACTGTTAATTCAATTTAGTTTATAGGATAGATGTGTCTTGGTTGTATTGTGAATCTGATTATTTAATCACCCCGAACTGCAGTGGAAGGATTTTGCTCGAACGCTGTGAACTAACAGATGGAGGCGCGAAGGTTCTCAAGTTTAGTAACAAGAAAACTTTTCGCTCTGCCGAATTTCGTTCGCGCTTTGAAACGGGAGCGAGAAACTGGTGGATACTCCATTGTGAACATTAAGGAACGGCATCACAAACATTTACTAGCAACACAATATTTGTATTTTCCAAAGAGTCTGATTTACCTTACGAACAAGCAGCTGACGGAAAATTACGTTATTTAAACGGTAGAGACAAGTAATTTTTAACATTCATGTACGCATAATGTATCTCGCTGAATATTTAATGATAGAAATAAGCCTTAAATAACACAGTCTTTTTCATTGATAATACTGTTCAACCACTCTATGTTTCCTTCTGAAAATAGCTATTTGCTATTTCACTTGAGTTACAAAACACAAATTCAGCCTTTAAAACGGTTAGTTAGCTTTGGTTTCAAGATCCTGCATTTCTAATAATCCAATGGGGATATTATAAAACATGTAGAAATCTGATTTTTATTGTTGGCTAACGTGTCTGAGAGCATTATTGTAGTTACTCGAGATTGTTTTCATGCAGCTGCAGTGTGAGGTTTTATTATAAGAGAGGTGAGATAGGTTTTTTTCCGATGCTCTCATTGCATTCCTATTTCCCGTGATAAGCCCTTCAAATGTGTTATTCTTTTCGTTGAAGTGACAGACTTTGCTTAGAAGTGGTTTATTACTCTAGTGTAAACAGGCCATTTTCATTACGTTGGTGCCAAGGTGAGAGCTTTATTGGTCATCATATCCAACGGTAACTTTAAAAAGCACTCAACATGAACAAGAAAGTAACTTAGCTATTGAAAAGTTTGTTAAGGGATTTTATGTTGCAAAAAATCAAAAAAGTCAGAAAACTATGTTCAGAATATAAATGAGCTGGCAGAAGAACACAATCAGTTATCGTGCAATATGCCTTTGAAGATAAACTTGTCTACTTTCGTCTCGACTTCTTCCATGGCAACTGTGGAGATATGAATTAAACATTTGATGAAAGAATCCTCATGGACATCTCACTGATGGAGACTAGACACTATGCCAAATGCTACGTGCTAGTGCTCCCTGACTACAAGTGTTCAACTGTAAGAGATGTGCCAGAGCAACCCAACCAAGTGGAAACATTCCGAAACATAATAAACCACCATTACTAATACAAACATGAATATTTCTAAAAGATTAGACTTTTATTAATAAACTGTGTTTTTATTTTTTTTCTATTTTTAGCCTTACAAACTTTTATTGAAATTTCTAAGGAAAAACTATTCTTTTTTATTATGTAATATATATTACATGTTGATTACCACTTGTGCTCCAAAACGTATGTTTATTTATACCAGACATAGCATTCATTCATCTTCTGTTGTTGCTTTGTGTGACCGACAGAGATACGGGATCTAGTTGGTTGCCCATTATGTATAATATCAGCCGTCCTTCATCAGTAGTCCATTGTCCAGGGAACACCACAAGGAGGTTATCTACACGTCGTAACCTTTCCTTCTTAGACTCGCTACAACAACTGAACATTGATTATTATGAATGCTGCCAATGTTCCTGTACTTGTACATATTGGATGTATTTTAATATTTCACATCAGTTGCTTAACCGTACGATAAATATACAGCATATCGTTTACATCATATCTAAAAAATATCGTAATGGTCATATTGTGTTTTCCTTACACTACAAGCAATCAAAATTTGCTAACTTCAGTAAAGAAACAAAACATGAATACGTATAGAAATTAAGTCACTCCTTTCAGTCAAAATTCACACTGATTATTTTGTAAGACATTTATAATTAATTAGTGATTTCACTGTGGGATGGAAATGAAAAAAGTTTTGATGGTGGCTAGCATACTGCAATGTCTCCACCTTTTGCTCTAACAGGTTACCATTGAATTATTACTTATTTACATCACAAATCAACAACGAACATACTCAAGTTAATGTAAAAGATTTCAACTCGAACAATTGAGGACATGTTTGGTAGTGAGTACATAAAAGATTGGACGTCACATAAAGATACATGATTTTTTCTGATACCAATTCCCAATTATCAAACTCTTTTATGCTGCCTCTACTGCTGTTATCCTGCTATTCCTGCTAATGTTACAATGATAAAAATTACAGTAATATAAGAAATTTGACTATAAGAAATCCCTTGCTCTCAGTAGCTACGTTGGTATCGATAATGCCACGTGTTTCATCAGTGCGAGACGTCGTGGAACAATATGAAGTCTTCCGCGTCCACTCGAAGGATGGCAACCTCCTCGAAATGCAGAGGCTCATCCAACGTTCGTCATATTTGTTTTCGCACGAACCCCGGCAATTAATACACCGTCTCTTTGATCTGCTGCCCCATTCTGTTAGTTGAAATCTCCCATTACGGTGTATTTCAAATACTCGTTCCCCTTCCAGAATATTTCGTGAACTTACACATCGCATTCCAATAATATATCAATCTATCCAATATTCGCAATATGTGGTGATTGCAGTTAATCATTGCCAATGTTTTGACCAGTAACGTAAAGAACTAATCCAGGAGAAATATGGGCAACTACCGACTCAATTTTCATGAAAGGGAACATAAATTTCACTGTACGCTCTGTTATCCCGAATACCGTAGTTGCAATACAGCCTACAGCTGTTTCCGTACATCTCTCATTAATGTTTCTTCACCTCTTACAGCTTTCTCCAGCTTTCCGCATTATTTTTTTAGGAGTCGGTACATTGCCCAACGCTTCCTCACTTCTAGACTCAGAGGTCACGGTTCAATACGATGCCGTGGTCTCTTCTTCTGCTTCTCTCTCTCTCTCTCTCTCTATCCTGGCTTTATTTTCAGTGGTTGCTTTGGTGTACAGCTAATTAAGCAGACCGAATAGCTTATTACTTGGAGGAAAATTTATTCAGTGGAAGAGGTATTGAACGTTTAATACCCATCTCTAAAAAGGCTTCCAAATTTACACGTTATTCCGGTGAACCTGCAAACGCACCTTCTGAAATAAGATTAATTTTATCTGCATAGTAGCTTCACTAGGAAGTGTTTCATTAAAAACATTCAAATTGTATTACCAGCGGCTAAACTCAGTCAGCTAACATATTATCACTGGCAGAATCAGATAAATACTGTACTAAAATTCTTTTTAACTTCTTCAGTTCTTCTCTTTCACTAACAACCAATTGTCTGCATAGTTCCCACGTTGTATAAAAAGCTTTTATCTAAGGAAACATATCAGCAAAACAGAATTTCAGTAATGAATATGTTTCGATATTAAAAGATACCGAATACGCGGTAATTCTGAAAGTTGGGACTGTTTTGTTAGGTTTAGACGCTTCAAACACCTTATTCCACTGCCTATAACTTACGACTATGGTACGTCTGTCCGCAGTCATTACGCTTCGTTAATTTAATTTAAATGCAATGGAGAGCACGCTCTTGTCGCAATTTCTCTACACAACTATTTTCCCCTTTCCTTTCCTGTACATGCCTACTCATTCCCTTTACAAATTTCAACTTTAAATTCTTTCAGCATTTTTAGTAAATTATTCATCATCTCTCTTGGTAATTTATTCTAATCCCTCACCTCCGTACCTATTAAAATATCTTCCCATACCCTTATGCCTGAAATAGAGTGTCAACTTGTGGTTATGGTTATTGTTTCCCTTCCATGCAACTACCCTAAGTCTACCAATGTTTTTCCACGCATCATCATCAATATATACCTTATACACTCGTTGTCCTGAAATTAGTTTTGGATATTATTTTTCCTGTAGATAATAACGTCTGCTGTAGCTAATATCATGTTTTGGCACTTCCAAATGATTAAATAAGGTAAAAATGGAACATAACCGAATTTCATGAGAGACTTGCCATTATTTGATAGAATATACACTTTACTTAAACGTGTCCACTTGGTTCAGAAACTATTTAAGTAAAAAGAAGGAAAAATAATCTTCTATAAATTAAATGCCTGACATTTTAATGCTAAACATATCAATGACAATTCAAATTACTTCTTTCATCAAAACCGTGAGCCTTGCTAATTTAGACAAATGTTTCTGTGTACTTGAAACATAAGTGATGATTCTGAATGTACAGTGTTTGAGACTAGCTCATTAGTAAAGCCTATAGGCTTCATACAAAACGAAATCAATAATAAGAAAGATACGTGTTTGTGAAATGGAAACAAAAAAATTGTATTTACCTGTTTTATACAATTTTTACCGCTAATAGCATAATGCATACAAGGAGATACAACCAGCTTTCAGTTAGTTACAGTTTCATCCGAATCAGGTTCGCACGTGCAGAGCTACACGTGACGTAAATTTCGCCATACAACTGCAAACAAACGGAATGCCTTTGTTTGGGCGACAAAACTGAATAACATCGAAAAGTTTCAAACGAGATACGGTCGCGTGGCGCAATTGTGTAGTTCTAGACTACATTCCGTGCGCACAAACCCGTTGTATTCGATATAGACTACGTGATACGTGCGAGTCATAAATGTGCCTTTAATATAAGTGTGCATCTATTGATGAATAAGGCAGTTGATAAAAATCATCTTCCATTAATACATTCTTGTTGCTGTCTGTTATAAAATTTCTAGTAAGACACAGCACGTGCAAAGTACATACGGTTGACTAAAAATTTATTTCCACAAATACATTGTAAATAGATGCTGGTTTAAGTACTGAGTATGGGTGTGATAAGCTTCTCGATAACTACTTTTTATTACAGTTCAATCCTGTGGCGGAAGCTATGATAAGATTTGGTATTTTGAAAAAAAAAACTACTCCGAAGAAATACTTTCCACTTGTTTTTTGGCGAGTTTTACGATAACATTACACATTACACACAAAATATGCATCTGCTCGACCAAAGATGGCAAATATTCCAGCGATTCTCAATTTCAGTTAACTGGCAAAAATCTGCTCAACAAACTCGTCTCTTCCGCTTGTTTATATTGACGCTACAGAATAATTCAAACAGTTCCCACCGATGTTTCTCGAATTATAAGAATACAGGGTTAGTCAAAATGATTGCTGCGATTTCACGATTTTTCTTTTGGCTGTCCTATTATAGGGTACGATGAAGGGGTTGGCTATTATGAAGAAAAGGGTGGCTCTCCAAGTTTCGATTGTGAGAAATGCAAGCTCTCTGCGGTGGCCGCTAGAGCGCTAGAGATCAAGATGGCTGAAAGTGAGAAAGCGTAAGTTGTTCTCGAATTTCATTCGACTCAGTCTGTGTCAGCTTTACAGCGACACTTTAGAAAAAGGATCTCCAGCATACTAACACCATTCGGCGTTGGTATCAACAGTTTAAAGCCACTGGATGCTTTTGTAAAGGTAAAACTACATGTCGCCCTCCTGTGTCTGAAGAAACCGTTGAACGTGTGCGCGCCAGTTACGTTCGTAGCCCACAGAAGTCGACTCCTCCAGCGAGCAGGGAATTAGGTATTCCACACAAGATCGTTTGGATAATCCTACGGAAGCGATGAAGCCTTTCAGGTTACAGTTGCTACAAGTACTGTCGTACAACGATGAAGTGGCTTGTTTTCAATTCTGTGCCCAGTGTCTAGAACAAAACTAAACATTCGCAGAAAATCTTGTGTTAAGGGAGCGTGCATAAACCATGCAGCTCCTTTTTGCCTCCTGTGAACCCCCATTCCCCCACACGTAGCCCTGCGTTGCTTTTGCCTGTACCCCGCTCTCCCTCCCACGTAGCACGTAGTTTTTTTCCCGTTTTGAGTCCAAAAACATTTTGTGCTGTTTTCTCGTCAGACTATTGTAAATTACATACGGAGATAATTGACTGAGGGAAATAAATATTCACAAGCTCTTGTGAGTTCTGTTTCTCATTTTAACTGTAACAAATGTTATGAAAGGAAAGTTACGTGGCCTGGCTCGGAACCCCCCACGTAGCCCAGCGTAGCCTTCCAGCCAACCCCTCCCACCCTGGACCAAGCCACGTAGTATGTGTACGCTCCCTAAGTGATGAGGCCACTTTTCATGTGAGTGGAAAAGTGAACAGTCACAATGTGCGCATTTTGGGGATCGAAAACCTCCATACTTATGTGCAGCACGTTCGTGACTCTTCCAAAGTGAAAGTGTTTTGCAAGATTTCACGAAAGAAATTTTATGGCCATTTTTTCTTTAATGAGGTGATGATCACAGGGAAAATATATCTACAAATGTTACAGAATTAGCTCGTGCTACTTCTGAAAGCTGAAAATGAAGATTTCATTTTCCAGCAGGACGGTGCTCCACCCCATTTTTCTCTAATTGTCCGTAATTTCTTAAACACCAGTTTTCCAAACAGATGGATTGGTCGTGCTGGGGATGCTGATCATCAGCTGATGTCATGGCCACCCGTTCCCCTGACCTAACCCCGTGCGACTACTTTGCTTGGAGTTTCGTAAAAAAACACAGTGTTCGTGCCGCCACTACCGGTCGATCTGACAGACCTACGGGTTCGCATCAAAAATGCATTTGCTCTCATTGACAGAGAGATGCTGCATCGGGTATGGGAAGAACTCGATTATAGACTTGATGTGTGCAGAGTTATTAAAGGTGCACATATTGAGCATCTGTAGACACTATAAAAATTTTCACAGTTTATATATCTGTGTAATCTTGTAAGTATATGTCAAAAAATATATCTGTAGTAATTTTCTGAATCACTGAATCATTTTGACAATGAAATCTATACAAAAATAATTACATATTGTACAAAATCACTCGCAATCATTAGAAGACATCTTTAAATGAAAGTTCATACTGTTTACATGCATTTAAGCACAAAATTATCAAAATAAATCAGTCCCAAACCATCGAAAATTTTCCTCCAAACATTGAAACTCACACCAGCACTTACAAGTACAAACCTTTTGAACATATCACATAGCATTTACATTGTTTCTCTCTATAAAAAAATGTTCATTTACATGAAAAATATACACAAATCCGTAATTAATCAACTCCCAACTTGCCATACATAATTCTTCAAATAACAGTCCACACAAGGGCTGTTATAAACACTCCCCAGGATTCATTTGTTTTTACATAATTAAAACTGACTGAGTCATTGATGAAGTTAGAAAGATGGTATGAACAGAGAAGCTGAACACTCAAGTCGTAGCTAATCAATTATAATACTTATTACATTTATACAATCAAAATACACATACAATATCTATTCACATATTACAACTCATATGTCAGTCACAAGAAATATTTATCTCTTTACAAATCAAATCATTTTCTTACAAGCTCACTTTCTTAGTTCCTATTTTATTAACCAAACACTTAATTACATCCTCTTAAGCCTAAGGTACAAAGTCAATCATTCACTATGTGCTATATATAGTCTGTTAGCTCGTGAGTCACAAGAGTTTGTTTACATTGCATTCATCATTCGGCAACTGAGAATTACCTTCTCTTTACCTATTAATCATTGAAAATTATCGCTTTTGCCTCTCCACATCGAACTGTGTAGACCTGCCTAATAGTTTTCAATGAGTGGAATCCTATAAACCCTTGATAGTCAAATTAATACTTTTTGTTGAAATATTCCTGCCATCGCCTTGACGACAACTACAAACCTGAAGTTTGACTAGGACAAGTGTAAATTTTTATACTGTGTGATTAACATATAGCCAACATTGATTTTATACCGCATCTATGTTGTGACTTTGCAGAATGACACATTCCAGCATTCGTTTGCTGATCTAAGACAATCCGTCACTACAGAAGTGCTGCTATTTAAAAAAAAAAAATGTGGGTTACTTGATATGCGTCTTCGAATTGCTGGATTTTAGAATGGATTTGTCATTTAGGAGGAATAAGTAGCTGGATGAAAGATCAGACTAAAAGACACGTCTGTTGATTTCCGCAGCATATTTTCAGGTGGAATGGCAGCTTATAATGAAATTCCGAGAAGGATGGCAATACTGATGTTAACACGAATTTATTATTTTTTTTTCCTCATCTTACAAATTCTAAAAAAAATGTTCAATATATAGAGCTGATCAGTCCCTGATACTTCAGATGATCGCAGGTAAGCATTGCCTCAAGATGTTAGTGGTATCAGATCTGCAGATTTCAGTAAGTAAGCCTTTTCGAAAGAAAGTTGGGACGCTTTTATCAACTGCTTGAACATTTCTAAGGTTTACAGGTTAGATAGCTAGAAAAATGTATCATTGATTCGTGGTAGTGATAGGTGTAAACACGGTATGATCATAAATCCAAATCAACATTCGTTGTGGAAGTTGATATTTAGTTTGCTACTGAAAACACACTAAAAAAGATAATCAGTTGCCTTGACAAGAGTTTAATGTTGACTATTTTCACGTACATCCAGTAACTAACAAAAAATCATTCATGATAATGGCATCGATATATTTTGTCTTTTTTTTATTTATTTGTTTGACACTCCTCGATAGCGTAAACCAAACCTTGTGTAGCTTTAGTAAAGCACGAGAATCTGTAGCAATCAGAACCTAAGAATTTGAAGTTCATGACGAAGAAAGAAGAGAAGACCAAGCTGAAATTGAAGCTGCTCTCATTTAAATTCACCACATCCCCGCAGCTTAGTTTTTTTCTATTTTTAAAGATTTTGCAAATTGATTGTCTTCATGAGACAGGTTCGATGGTAGAATGGTATGGTGATGGCTTTTCCGTCATTTATGCCGAATAAGTGTGGTATGGGACGAATTTTAGGTAACTTACAGCTTTCTGTATCCAATGTAGCAATGAAATACTAAGTCCACGTGTAGGAAGTCGTGAGTAAAAGCTAGTAGCATCATAATGCCCACCACGTTAGCTCAGTTGGTTGCGGCGCCGTGAGGGTGTCCAGTGCTCGACCTGAGTTTAGCTGGTTCGAGTCCTGGTGGCGGAAAAAAATATAATCATCACTACCTGGCGGGCTGGGTAGGAGAAGTGGTGGTGTTTGGTTATTAATCGCCAGATTGTGCACCAGATCCCAGGATTAAATATTAAAACTCTCCGCTATGTGTATTAAGTGATAATACGCGACACTATTGATAGCGATTCGTCCATCTCGTCACGGCGCTAATAACATACACACACCACTGTCATGCACACAGAACAGTAAACACAGATAAAGTTTCCACTAAGGTGTAACTCCTTCCAGGGCAGCCATCAGGTCACAGGGTAAAGGAGGCAATCATCGAAATTATTAACAGCAAATATGTTTGAAAACACCAAAAATCACTGGATAGGCACAGAAATATTAAAGAATTTTCTTACAGTACTGAGGAAAGATTCCACAGAAAGAAAATTTGGCACTACATTAATATCCATCTCCGTCTTCTTTAGTCGCCTTCTCTCCTATTGGATAATGGCGGTCCACATAGGTGTGACACTGCAGCATGAAAAGCCTCTTCAACGTGCAGTTGTACCACCTCAAAATTTCCTTCAGCCACGAATTCCTTCTCCTCTCAACAGATCTTTTCCCCTGTCAATGATGAGTTGCAGTAGCTGGTACCTCTAGCCTCTCATAATTTGTCCTTGAGATTGCGTTTTTCTTTGCTTTTAGTGAGCAGCAGTTCTTTCTGTTTCTACATCCGATTAAGTACTTCTTCGTTTGAGATTTTTAGCATCCAAGAAATTCGTAAGAGATGACGATGCAAATACATTTCAAAAGCTTCTATTTTTTGCCTAGAATTTGGTCTAAGGTCCAACTTTCTCACAAAAAAAAAAAAAAAAAAAAAAAAAAAAAAAATGGAAAACACGTAGCAGCGAATCATTCGCATTCTCAATTGCAGACTGAGATCCGACTTTATGAAAAGAAAAAAAATAATAATGCTATTAAACTGTCTCCTGGCCGGTTCTATTCTCAATATGATTTCTCTCTTTGCAATCACACTGCTCATCTATCACAGTGCCTAAGTATTTGAAGGAGGATACTTGCTCAGTCTTATTCCCTTTTATTGATAGCCTGGATTTTTCTCTTAGAGAAGACTATAACATTGGTCTTGGAAGGGTTGACAAGCAGGTCAAACTCTTCACTATACTGGACTAAATTGTCTATTATGCGTTCAAGTGCAGATAGATCACTAGCTATGACAATGATGTCATCTGCATACCTGATATTATTGATCACTTTTCCGTTTATAGTGATCCCACTGTTTTCGTTCTCCAACACTTCCATGAAATTACCTCGGAATAAATTTTGAACAATAGAGGTGAAGTACACAGCCCTGGCGACCACCTTTCCTAATTTCAATCGCTTCTGATGTTCCTTGCTCAATTTTAACATCTACAGTCCTGATTCCAATATAGCATGCTGATAATGTGTAAATCATTTTGGTCAATACCAGTAGATCTCAGAACCTTTATCACCTTTTCATGTCTCACGCAGTCGAAGGCTTTTTTACAATCGATGAAACATGCATACACATCAATATTCATGTCCCTGCACCACTGCACTAATACATTTAAGGAAATCCATCAGCTAAATAAAATTTCAAAATTTTACTATTTCAGATAAGGAGTAATATTAAATTATAAGCCATAATAAAAATTGTTGGATAGGAGTTTCGTTTGTGATTCTTAAGCGATATGAGAAAGAACTGTAACAAGATGCTCAATGTTAAAATTGATTCAAAAATTTCTCAACCTCGCCAATGCTATAATGTTGCTGTGTAACCACACTTAAGGTTATCACATACCTTAAAACAGCACATTTGGAGTTATATAGAAGTCCTAAAAATAGAAAATCTACATTCATAATAGATCACAAATTTTCTTCACAAGATCTATTAGCGACTCTCGAGCATTTCATGGACATTAGTCAACTGTTAAGGCTGGTTTATTATCGCATAAATTATATTCCAGTTACGTGCCCCAGGCGGATAATATCAGCCCGTTTCTCTCCAAGTTATCTGCGGAACATAATTTCTTAACAATGCTTACACTACCAACATAGGATGAAAGTAAAGATAGAGAAAGCATGGAAAGAAACATTGCCAGAAAGAAATAGAATCTTTGGAGACATGTAGTATAGACTCCTGACTCGTAGTTGTGGTAGGTATTACCATGCTCATATGTATCCGAACGACCTGAATTGCACATCACTACATTTCAACCTGGCACTTATTAAACCATTTATACACAACTACCAAGACAATCCTATATGCTATAGGTGGTATAGTCTCGCGACTATAAAAATTGAGAAACATCCATCTCACAAAAAACGAAATACATTTCCGCTCTTTTGTTTCATAAAGCGAAATAATGATTACATTTCGGCAATAAAGAACTTATACGAGCATCGAATAAGTTTATTTTCATTTTTATAGGATAGTTTAGAGTTAGTAAGTGTACATGCATAACATTTTCAAACAAAATGCTAGTTTTGAGCAAGTACTGGATAAAACAATACAAAGCATTTATATCCGTCTACAACAATGTAAAATGACTAGAAAATTTATGATTTTATTCAACGTCTGCTTTGTATTACAATTTACTGGAAACAGTACAGAGTTACCAATGGGTTCTGTCAAGTTATAACACGTAACAAGATTTCAAATTCAGTAACTTTGGCAGTCAGCTTGTGAATATGCTTTGCTTCAATTCTTTTAGTTCTGACGTTTCTTGAACATACAAAATGTGGAACGATGGAAAGGAATCATAAAATTAATGTTTTGGCTGACACGAGACAGTGTCAACGCAGCAGCATGCGTTAGTAGGAACTGATAAACAGATTTTCGATAAATTTAACGTAGTCATAACAATTTAAGTCACTCATCATTTCCCATTTTTTCTAGTGCTGATGGCAAAGGTGGGCAGTTGATCATTTGAAACTCAATTATGGCTGTTTAAAAATAAACATGAAATTTAATCAGACTAATGTGTGATAGCAATATTTTCTAGCCTGGGGCATTGGTAAGCAAATGAGAATTGAAAAGGTGAGTTGTTGCTCTCACAGAAAAAAGAAACTGTCACTATCGAACATGCAATTAGAAGCTTCCATATTTGAAAACATGCTGTTTCTTCTAGTGATCACTAGTGATATAATTGACGTTCATCACCAATCGGGAATTATTCGTGGAATGTATTCTTCCCTGTCTTATCGCGCTGATCTCTATCTTCTGGAGTCAGTAAAAAATTCGGTCCCCATTAAGGGTCAAAATTGTAATCCATACCACAAAAAATACAATGGGACAGTTAAAACATAATAAACAGCTATTCAGAAGATAAAACATACTATACAACTATTGAAAAGTTAAAATTACAGATTTCTGCCTGTATCTATTAAGCAATCTAAATTGATTTTTGTTGTTCTTTTTAAGTAAAACCATTTTTATTGCAATTGCCCGGAAAAGATTAGTTTACGGCAAACGTAAACGAATTTGGCCACAGTCTTTGAGAAGAGGCAATTTCCAAATCCCTTGAGCAATAATTAAAATGGCTTTACTTAATACGAACAAAAAAAAATGAATTTAGATTGCTTAATATATATAGGCAGAAATCTGTAATTTTAACTTTTCAATAGTTGTATAGTATGTTTTCACTGTCCTAGTGTAAGAAAAACATAACATTTCATTAAACCACTTTTCCACGTGGCCTGTCTCTAACCGCGGAACTGCGAGACAATGCACTTTCTTCCGGGATCAGCATCCGCAAACTGGCTCGCCTATGGCACCGTCGCCTTAGACTTACCAGAGACGGAAGCTGAAGTAGTAACAACTCATAAACAGCCTGGCACTCTCTTTCTTCATTCCTGAAATTTCTTATTTATTCCTTTGAATATTAAATTTCGGTAACAACACTATCATGTAATTACAGAAACTGTGCATCAATGGCGGTATGTGTTAGAATTAACGTGTAAAATTTCTGTACTGCTTCTTTAACGTACTTTTTTTGTGCTATGGTTAATAATTTTGATCCTTAATGGAGAAATTTTTTTTGAACTCCAGGAAATCGCCGTCAACGCCATAGAACAGTCTTTAAACTCTTACCAACTCATGCTACGCTTACACTGTATCATGTCAGCCAAAACAATAACTTTATGACTCTTTTCTTCAATCCATGCTTATGTTCAAGAAGCGACAGAACTAAAAGAATTGAAGCAAAGCGTATTCACAAACTGACTGCCAAAAATACTGAATAAGGCATCTTGTTATCTATCTATAAAATGAAGACCGGATAAATTTGTATTTTAAAAACTCGGAAACTACGGAGCAGATTTCGATGGGGTTTTCACCGTTTTAAAGCTTAGAATTTCAATTCAGTTATTTAGTATGTCTTATGTTTCAATGTCAAATGACGCAGGAATATTAAATGAAATTCTGAACGTATGATGACACGTCCCAAAGATGGACGGATTAGATGTTGCATTCTTCGCACTAAACACACAACTACAATGTCTCTGACCATAACCTTTAATTAAAACAATAAGATAATTTCACAATAATAACTATTTTGCACACCAAACAAAACTTGAAATATTCTTTCCTTTAATTCAGGATATTCAATTTTTAAGCGCCATAGATAACCGTAAGAACAACAGAAATTTTCTTTAAGCACGATCTCTGGACAATGTCTCTTGTCATCACCTTTAGTCTTCTGTTTACGATAATATTATTCTGGATTCACTTTGGATATTTGTATAAAAGGCTGAATCTGTGGAGTTAAAGTATCTGGCGTTTAGAGCGAAATGTATATCCATTCACTTAGCAATTGAATCAAATGTGAGTTTCTAACATAATCTATCATTGCTCAGTAAAGTAGTAATGCGATGCCTTAACCAAATTAATGAAGCTTGATATACATGAATCTTTTCGGACGAGTGGAAATAGTGTACGTGCAAATAAATATTAACGCACCCGTTTCTTGGTAGGGGACGGGTGAATGATGGTTTGCTTTAATTCGGAAAAAAGTTTTATGAAACTTCGTACAAATGTTTCTCATTGTTGGAATAAAAATAGGGTTCGGGTAAATCTACGCCAACTATACCGGGCAACGCCGGGAAATCTGCTAGTTTGACACAACTCTTATATACTGTTTCCAATAATTATAATATAGTGCAAACTATTTCGGTTTATGAAATAATATATTTAATTTTTTGGGAGATGGACGTGTCTCAACTTTGATAGTCGCGAGACTGTACCACCTATAGCGTATATTACTGCCTTGGTAGTGGTGTATAAAGGTTTAATAATTCCCAGGAGGAACGATGAAATTCAGGGCGTTCGGATATATTTGAGAATTGTATAACATACATTGTTCTAATATTGACTGAATTAAAAAAAAAAAATGTACTAGTCATAAAAGAGTGCTTGTCGTTCATGTTTAATGTGTTATCAAAGTAGCGATGACTTACTTTTCACATAATTTTCTATTATATATAGAGGTGACAATTAGAATTTAATCATCCAAAGCTTTTATTCTTCTTTCTGATACGCATCACTATAATGCCGTAACGAACAACACGTTCCAGTGGCACAATCACGCCGTAAAAACCTGGTAACATGTAGTAGTTCTAACTGAAAGCCGTACCGTGCCAACTACATATAATCGTATTTTTATATATTATATATTTCTAGAAATAGCTTCGTAATTTATAGAGCGTGAGTCTCTTTAGTCAGTTTAAGCCTGTAGTGTTATAAAAAGGGAAGCCGTGACAGAAGACACTTCGGCCACAGAATTGATGGCGAACGCTCTACAAGCATGATGAACTTCGCCTCATGTTGATTTCGTGAGCACACCATCTGCTTTACATCAGTCTCCTAAGCGCTCAGCTATAAAGAAAAACCGTCTTTACACCATCTTCTAATGCATAACAAAATCGTTACTACTCAGTCTGATTTAATGGCAGCATGCGAAATAAAATTAATTTTAAGTATCTAGGAGCTACAGCCAGCAGTGAATTCGTCTATAAAAGATACAAACCTTAACACATCTAGCAGTGGTTTTGTGTATTCAGTTTCTCCTTCTGACTCCTTTGCCAATATTAAAGATCACAACGCTCTTTCAAACGTTCGTATTGATTGTTGAATCTAAATGCGCCACCATTTTCATCTTTTTTGGCATTAAGGTCCTGATTATGATCTATTCATTGTTTTAATTAATAGTTAATACCTTAATCATAATGTAACGATGGTTTCCATGAAAACCTTCAAGCTGTTTCCGTAGGAA
Organism: Vandiemenella viatica; assembly: GCA_031002005.1. Taxonomy (NCBI): domain Eukaryota; kingdom Metazoa; phylum Arthropoda; class Insecta; order Orthoptera; family Morabidae; genus Vandiemenella; species Vandiemenella viatica. The sequence continues at coordinate 273,124,292 of JARYHS010013630.1, forward strand.
AGAGTATTACTAATACATACAATGCCAGAGATAAAATATATTAAATTTAAGATTAGTCTGAGACAAAAACCGCGTATAAACTGAACTCGCTAATGGTACATAAATCCGTCAATAACTTCTATTTTTAGTTAAATACTGTATCTCTCCCTGCTGCACTACAAAAGTCACCCGCAAGAAACGAACGCATACGGAGAAATTTTCGTAACGCACCAAAACAAGAAACTCTGCAGCTAGAACCTCGGCTGATGTCTCATATGATTTGTAAGGTATAAAGTCTTTCTCATACATCTTTAACAAGAATACTCTCTTTCAAATCAAGACAATGAGTCACTTCAAAGTTATAAGTGCTGAAGCTACTAACTCATGAACAAATATTGTACAAATTCCTCCGACTGAGAAAAATTAGTTGAATTACATGATACAACGACTGTCATAAATTGATAACTGTTACTATGCTAATGCTAACGGTAATCATACGGCAACGTCCAATACTTTTACGAAATTTATGACTGTTGAAAAGCCTATAACTACTGTTGTGTTGATTGTAAGGATAACAATAGTCTATTAGGGCGTATAATAATCATGCAACACTCGCACTACAAATGTCATGACGTGAAGACAATTCGCATGTACAAAACAACCTCTATGACTTTCATAATTTATCTGGGATTGCAGGATGCTTCTAGCCCTCGTCAGCTAATCAATTAAAGAAGGACGAAAGCAAAGCACTTGAATTGTAAAAGATCTAAACAGCGACATTATTTTTTATTTAAGCGTACTGCTTATTTGGCTAGGAGAGTTTTGATTCATCGATTATTCCACTCCTGGTTGTGAAATGTGCAACCGGTCCTCTGTTTGTTATGAGTTAATTTGTTTGTTATGGAAAGCTGCCTAAAACCCGTAATTAAGGCAGGAATTTGAACCACTCCGTTTCTAACATAGCAGTCCCAACGGTAGCAGTCACACTCATGGGCTTTCTTCACTTATTCATGATCTATAACTTTCAACCCACATATCTTTCAAGGGACTTCAATCAACGATTCTTTCGCAACGTAGTGTTTTTCAACGTTTATTCGTTTCTGAAATACGGTTAGCAGAGGTGGATTTTATACAATGATAAACCATAACATTATGACCACCTACCTAATAGCCGGTATTTCCACCTTTGGCACGGATAGCAGTGGTGAAGCGTCTTGGCATGGGAGTAATAAGACTGGAGGGAGTTGGCACATCTCCACACACAAGTCACCTAATTCCCGTAAATTCCTGGGATTGGGGCGACTAGCTCTGACGCCACGTTCAATCACATCCCAGATGTTTTAACTGGGTTGAGATCTGGAGAGTTGGATGGCCAGCACATCAATTGTGGCTCGCCACTGTATTCCTCGAACAACTCCATCACACTCCTGGCCTCATTATCCTGTTGAAAATTGCCACTGCCATTGGGAAACATGGTCGTCATAAAGGGGTGTACGTGGTCTGAAACCAGTTTACAATAATTATTGGCCGTCAAGGTGCCTTGCACGAACGCCACTGGTCACATGGATGCCCACGTGAATGTTCTCCAGAGCATAATTGAGACGCCGCCAGCTTGTATCCGTCCCGCAGTACAAGCGTCAAGAAGCTACCCCCCCTGGAGAACAAGGGATTCGCACCCTCCCATTGTCATGATGAAGAAGGTATCGGATTCATCAAACCATGCAACGCTCTGCACTGCCCCAACAGCCAGTGACGATGGTCACTTGCCCATTTCAGTCGTAGTTGTCGACGTCATGGTTAACATTGTGCACATGCATGGGTCGTCGCCTGCGGAGGCCAATCGTTAGGATTGTTCGGCGCACTGTGTGTTTAGACACACTTGTACTCTGCCCAACATTAAAGTCTGATGTTAGTTCCACCACAGTTCACCGCCTGTCATGTTCTACCTGTCTGCCCAGCCTACCTCCGACATCTGTAGCTCCCCAACCCCTAGACTTTTGGAAGTGGTTTCACCTCGTTTCGCCACTTCTTGAATACACTCATCACAGCATTCCTCTAACACCAGACAAGTCGTGCAATTTCCGAGAAGCTCGTTGGTCAAACTCAAAGATCGCGCACCTTCCTCATTCTAAGCACGGATAGCAAGCTCACTGAAAGTACATGCACCGTGCGTGTGTCTGAATAGCACTCATTCCCCGTCAGGTGACGCTGCTATCTCCTAGACGGGCTTATATCAGTAGTTGGTAGGAAGTTGTAATGTTCTGGCTGATCGGTCTACTTGAGAGAACACAATATAATTTTTCTACCCAAGCTGTTTATGTCAAATGCAGTTATATATTTGATGTGAATCAAAAAAGATGGAAAAATATATATTCTACAAAAAAAAATAAAAAAATATTACATACCTAGTGGTGTGGAAACATTGTTCCATCGTAACAGATTACATGATCGGAATAAAATATTTACCGTTTCAGTTATTCCTTTCAACGGTTAGAATGTGTATGTTTGAGTGGCGTTGCTCATAAAACAAGGGCTGAGAATAAACATAATTAATCACGAAAGTTTCAGAAATTTCTATTAATCACTTGAGAGAGAAACGGCAGCCTATAAAAAAATGTCACAATTACGTTCTGTTTTATGTACAGAATGATTAAATGACGTGACTGGTTTAATGTTGAATACCTCATTTAATTTTCTAGAAAAATTCATCCAGTAAATTTTTGGCAGTACAATTCGTGTAGGCAAACCCACTGACACGGAAATAAAAATAAAATTTACTGGCTGAACCTGTAAGCTCATAGATTTGGATTATAAAAAGTTATTACATACCAAAACATCAAAATAAAATATTACGAAATTCGTTACTCCTTTAGTATCACGAAACGTGTCAGAAAATAATGATGAATTCCAAATAAAGGCAGTCTTTCCCTACCATCCTTCAAGTTATTTTCTCAAATGTCAAAATTAACTTTCCGTTGGATTTCTTCCTGTATTAGATATTAGAAAAAAACCCAATTAATCCTCTAATTAATACTAAAGCGTATGTTACCTTTATCTTTTCGTAGTTACCTATTCCAGAGAAAATAAGTCAAATCAATAATTTATTCATTGTTGCTTAGCGCACAAACACATTTTAATACATTACTCATACCTCTGCCTTAACGTCAAATGCCTGTTGTCATTATGGCCAAGGATACTATTATTTTTAAGCAAAACTTCCCCTAATATTGCCGCTCGAAAATTAAAGCTTCTATCCAACATATCTACAGGCAAATAATTTAAGGAAAACATTTACATCCAATGAATATGATTATGTGAAATACTATTAATAATTAATATGTTAATCTAATACAAAACATACTTTCCAGTCAGTGATTTGTAACTCTTATTCCCAGGTGCTTATCTAAGTAGGCTCGAGTGGTAGTAATGACCTGCTGACTGAGTTATTATTGGCTGAGCATTCCGCCCCTGTCTTAGCCGCCTCCCGGTTATAGAGGACCCTCAGTTCAAAGTGGAATCAGAACCACGGAAGCATTCTCGCTTACTTCAGATTACAAGGCAAGCTGTGCCAGAGGTGAAGGTCGGATTAAGGACCTATGAAAATCCCCTCCGGGACTTGGATTCGAGCCGAGGACTTTTAGATCTCCAGTCAGGTGCCTTAACTACTGAGACATCAGACCGCTCTTAACCAGAATTGTTATTAATAAAGCCCATCATCTTTGCTATGTAGTAACATCTTTGAGCGTTGTTAATCCAGCAACAAAAGTTAGGTGCGTGACGTCGGCATCACGGATATGGTTTCACGTCGAGTCTTTTATTGGTATTGATTTTTCGTTATTAGAAAAGCAATATCTCTGGAAATGTGCTTTTTTACAAACACTTCATAAAAAGAGAGACTGAACTGACCCGTACAGTTACAGAAGGATATCGTTACTACTTATCTCCTGTAAAATACCCAAGTCCCTGGTAAAAATAGTGGAAAATCAGAAATACCATCAAATTTGAAATTCCAGAAATGGACGATCTAGTGTGGTACAAATATTCAATCTTAAAAATATTCTGAGAATAAGTGCTGTAAGAGGTAATAATACGATAGTCGTCTTCGTTAATTTTAAAAATAACATGATTCAATTGAAAGGACAAATGTGGAATAGATATGAAGACTAGATCGATTATGAAGTAAACATCGACAGGAACTGTTTCTAACGTTACGTTTCTTGAAGAATTTTCAGACCCTTTCGAGATATGAACAGGCGTTTGTCTCCCATCTTTTTTAACATGGTACTGAAAAAAATAATTAAAACGTTGAAAAATTCTATAAAAGAACAAGGAACAGAAGAAATGTGTTTAGGTACAAGTATTCACGGTCTAAAAATGGAATTGCTGATGATGTGACTTTAATAGCAGAAAATAAATAAAAAGCTCATAAAATGATTTAAAAATTGCACGAGACTGCAGTCAAAGCAAGATTCGTGATCTCATATGGAAAAAACAGAGAATTAAGAAAAAAAACACTAATGATATATATCTGGGTGAATGGATCTAACCCAATGAACTTGATAAGGAAGCGAATAAAGCAAAAGTTAGAAAGATGGAACTAGCGTATAGGCTAACAAGAAACAAATATAACAAGAAAGCGACCTCCTACAAAACAAAGATTAGACATTGTACAACAGCTGTCATGACAATGGAAATGTTCAGCTAAGAATTCCTGGCATTGAATAATAAAATGGATATTGAGGACTTAGGGGAAAAAAAGAGCGAAAAATCCTAGGACCAGTAAAGGGAACAGACAGTATCTAAGGGGAGAGAAAAAAATGAGGATCTGTATAAGTACGCAGAGAAAATTATAGACACAATGCAGATGAAAAGGTTGATTTCCTACGGACACCTTGTGTGCATGAGTTAGAGCTGGTTGACCAAAATAATTTTCAGCTACACCACCAAATTAAAGGTGACAACAAAATGGGATGAGGAGACGAGAAAAAGTATGGGATAAATTGGGATCCATCCAGATGAGACAGAGTATGGAAGTGTGTTTCAAATTAAAATTGATAAATTCATGGGCTTCTAAAAACATAGTACAAAGGCTAAGACCATATGGACGAAAGAAAGAAGGAGAATCCTCGGTGAGAAAATGGAAAATTCTGGGAGGAAAAGGTAAGGTAAATCAATAAACCAATTGCTTCTGGTGGTCGAAAGTAGGCAAAATCGAAAGAAGAAGAAATCAGCATCTTGGAACCTGTGTCGAATGAAGACACCATCCTCTTTACGCTCCACGCGTAGATTCTAAAGCAGCGTTTATGGCGAAGCAACAGGCATCCAGACAGTGCAGTCCAACACAGGAGGTGACCGCAGTCTAAACGCTGTCCGCACGTCGTCGGCGACGACAGGCGGCGGCCGCAGTTCTTGCTGACCTCGGTAATAAACTGCTCCGCCGCCCGCGGGTGTCAAGGCGCGAAGAGGTCGTCCCGAGGTCGTTGTCGCCTGCGCAGACGGTGGTCGCACAGTAATGCGGTTATCTGTATGAGCGTGGCGAGGCACCGCCGTACCCGTTAATGTTATTCATGAAGAGCCGGCGCCCAAGATAGGCGAGAGAGACATCTAGTATTCATGCGGCACCCGCTCTTCTTAGCAGCCTCCTATTACACACTTTGTTTGCTTCCGGCAGGATATACAGACACTCCGATACAATATGCAAACACGCTTCGCACCTTAACATAAATTTAGCAGGGAGGCCAAGAGGACAGGGTCAAACGCCGGTACGACTCACGTTCGACGTAAGTGTTACAAGCTGCTTCGCACAAAACACTGAGTGTGGTAAATAAATATTATTGCTTGCTAAGTAGATTATTGAGTTCATAGGATACAACTGTTTTACAAAATGTTATTCGGTTACTCTTTGATTTTTCTTTTATTTATTCATTTCTTCAGTCGTTGATTAAGGAACGCGAAATAACCACCGCTGCTGTTGCGGTTTAATTAAGACGGTACAATTTCCACTGTTATGAAAAGAGAATTAATTAAAACGTTAAGAAAAAGCAAGAGATTTCTTGTATTCCAACTCATATCTTAATTTCATTGACATCACTCCAATTAATATTAATGAAAATAATGACTGGAGAAAACTATTTCTAATTATATGCCTTGAATTTATTTGCTCTTCAGTTGCGTAAGACTTAAATTACAGAAAGTTGAATTTCACGCTGAGAAGTATATCATTAATTACGTCATAAAAATGTTGTGACAGTAATTTTTCCTTCAACAGCATGCTTTCAAAACAGCTACTGATTGTTTAACGATTGATGAATTATCTTATTGTTATCGACGAAAGTTATAAATATTTCCAACGTAAATTGTTTATGAACTCCCTTACAGTGACATGTTTAACACAATCGACTCTCATAATTAAATTAACCCTTATTATTATTCTTTCATCTAATTAGGATTTTTTTAAATACTACAATCACTGTAAACTAGAAATAGTAAAAAATTATACATATAGGCATATCTAGTTAATATTAATAACCATAAAAACAGTAATATAAGCGTAACATAAACTGTTTATTACTTTGAGTAGTAAACTAATGATATGAATGAAAGGTTGTTATAAGATTCATTACAATTATTTTTGCAAGGTGTATTCGATATTTAATGTATATTAAGGTAAGTTATGGAAAAATATATTGCCGTACAGAATGATAGATTGTGTGATTATGATACTGATATATCTCTAATAATGTTCATTCCAGTAATATTTTAAAACATAACAGTTGAGCACACCTCAAGATTAGAGCAAACATTGGGAAAATGTTCAAGCTACCTGCAGAAATATCATAATTTTCTTCCGCCAAGCTCTGTACGCTTAAATCGTATTAAGAACTCAAACAGGACTCCCTGTTATCACATTTTCAGAACGCATTGTAATGAATAAACCAACGTGACTCTAACGCTTGCGAAAATATTCCAGCACTTAATTTGCATCCACGTAGAAACGTGAAATTATTGTTTTCTTTTTCACTTGGCCCACCAGGTTCGCGTAATGAAAGCGTTGACCTAACAAGTAATTTGATGCGCATACGAGACGCGAAAAAGCTATTAATTCTTGATGACGCCCTTTTAAAAGGTAAGTCAATCAAATGAAATCGTGCAGCAATGTCATTACTTGTAATGTAACGTAGGCAGAATCCAATCTTAACAAAACCATGCGCTTAATGTGAAATCTATTTAAATACTGTTCACAATCTTAGACAATCTTACATTAATATGATAAGAAAACAGACCGATAGAGTTAATAAAACAGAGCGTGGCAGTGTAACGGTTAGCGTTCTCGCCTCGCATTCGGGAGGACGGCGGTTCGAATCCCCGTCCGGGCATCCAGATTTGGGTTTTCCATGGTTTCCCAAATCACTCCAGGTAAATGCCGGGATGCTTCCTTCAAAAGGCCATGGCCGAATTCCTACCATTCCTTGTCCCCCATCCTTTCCCGTCTCTAAAGACCTCGCTGTTAAGAGACGTAAAGCAGTTTAAAAAAATGAATAAAATCTGACAATAAAGTCTAAAGCTAAACACGTTCCCATCCTCAATTTTAGATGTTTGCAGGGAAATATATCCATTTGACTGGATTCTGGCTCGCGTTATACACAACACAGTGCACTCTTATAATGACATTATTAATACAGATGTGATGAACTTCATTGCACATTTGTTTTGCTATAGAATGCTATTTTGCTGGAAGATAATTGTGACTAGCGGCCATTTTTGAGATGCTGCGAAAAATGCGTCATCAGGGACGATGATTGGTCAATAAGGTTATTCGTCACTTATATCGTTGGGTGCCAGTGAACCACGCACCCTGGCATTCGTCAGAACGCGCTCTGCCGTTTCTATAGCAACTGTTGGTGACCCTTTAGCCTATATGACTTCGTAAATAGCAATGCAGCAGTTAACTGCTTCTGATACCAACTTTTTAATATCCATTAAACTTTTAACGTCATTTCAGTGGAGATAACTTGAGAGCAAACTTAGTCTTTATCGTAACAATTTGCATGGAATATCAATGGGTAATCTACACGCGTAACTATCACTCTGTTGCTTACCTACCAGGACTCAAGAAACTAGACTGCCTTAGCTACCTCTTGCGGCATCACTTTATAACTTATAGCGTGGAAAGAAATAAGGAGATCAAAATCCACAGACACACTATAAGAGGGTAAATGGCATATGTTACGGTGAATTTATACAGTTGTGTGGATGTTATATGACGGGCCTGATTATTTTTCATTCTAAATGTTAATGAGATACGCAGCAGCTACGTAATCGATCTTAATTACTGCAATGATAATAATTGGGTGTGTTCTTTATTTTTTACCGACCGCGCAGTCTGCTTTTATCGAAACTGTCTAAGGTATTCCTGTAATACTGCCGGACTTAGGAGACTTGTAGTTAAACGTGCAATCAGAACCACGCATGCGTCCTGGCTTGCTTCACATTATCTTTTGTGACAGAGTTAAAGGACGGTTTAAGGGCCTTTGAACATCCCAGCTGAGATGGAATTAGAACCTTGGGCCATTCTAGACCTAGCAAGACACATTAACCAATGTGACGCCTCTACGTCTTTATTAAGTGTGATTTTCTTAAGTCAGTTTCTGGCATTGCAAGTGTAGCGCAATGCAAAAATTCACGCTTATGGGAAAGTGTTGCGACAAAGGTCAGTAGCGCAAGAACTATCACTAAAAAATGAGTCATAATATTGCACCAGTGTTAATCATTCTGCAGAAGTTATATTTACAGCCGGAGAGAAAGTCAAGGATTTTTCGTCAGTGAACCTCGCTTGGTAGCAAGTTTTTTAATGTAGACTCTTATGAGTGTTAAGAATAGTGTGCGAGTGATAAAATCATCTGAGCTCATCATTTTTTAGTTGTTGGAAGTAAGTGTTGGTATTTCACTTTTCTTCGAAACGGCGGATACTCCTACCTAAGTTCCAGATTAGGTTTTTTTGTCGAATCTAGTAAGTACTAAGTTTATTAAAATGTGACCAAAAGAGGTCATTAGTCAGGTTAAAGTACCATTTTAGTTAGTTGTTGACTCTCTGATACTGCGGAGTAGTAAGTCATACGGAATAGTCCACTGTTTATACAACTTAATCGTGTAATCTGCCCAAGTTAGAAGCAGTGGATTAGCAGTTAAGCATTTTTGAAGAATTTATTTCGTTGCTGTGCAAGTGAAGGATATGAATTTTAATTTATGAAATACGCATGTTAAATTTTCATTGCGCAACAGATAAGCAAGTTATTAAAAGAAGGTTTTCAGGGACTGTTATGGAAATATTTAAGAAGATTTAAGAAGCTATTTGTGATCGAAATGGAACTGTGTTATGCTCTTGAGAAGAAAAATTAACTACCTGCTGAAATATGCTGTGTGGAATCTTCTGTTTGAAATTTAAATATTATACCAGTCGGAGAGATTAATTTAAAAAGAAACTGTGCACTATACTTTAAGCGTAATTTTTTTTTATCTCTAATTAATTGTTTTTATTTATTTGTTTTGGGATCCTTATTTTTTAAAAGATTCAGAGGGAGGTTAAAAGTGGCAACCGAACGAAGCGAAGTTACTTCCTACTCACTGAATGTTATGTTAATGTTATGTTATGTTAATGTAAAGCGTGAGTAAACCGGCTTCAAAAAGAACCGCTGTAAATAATAAATGCTGAAGGAAATTGCAATGCATTGTAGTTCTGCTGTTTATTTAAGCTTTATGAACGTTCAATCATTTCTCTAATCACACCCATGATGGAGCTAAAACTTATCCCATTCAGTCCAAGAAAGTGTTGCATGAGTCAAGTGCTAGCTTCTGATAGGAGGAGCGCTGGTGGACCTCTCTGCGGCGTATGACACCGTTAACCACCGGCTATTACTTACGGAGATATATGGACTGTGCAGAGATTCTAACTTAATGAAACTCATCGAATCTCTACTCATTAATACAAGTTTCTATGTTAGCTTCGATAACAGGAAGAATCGGTTGGGAATTTAAAATGGATTACCGCAATACAGTGTCCTACCCCCTATTTTATTTAATATATATACTAATCATCAACCCGTGTATCCGAATGCCAAACACTTCTTGGACGCTGACGACCTGGTAATCGCTGTTCAGGATAAAATGTTTCAGCGGGTGGGAAAACAGTTACAACAAGCCATATCAACCATGTCCACTTACTTAAGAAGCAACTCTTTGAAACCCAACCCATCCAAAACCCATGATGTCTTCTTACAAAATGCACTGCCATATAAATGCAGTTCACACGAGAAACAACACCTTGAAAATGTTATCTTGCAGTAAATGGGGAGCGAATCCGTTGGTCTCGCGCACATCTACTAAAGCACTCTGCTTTCCAGCTGCAGAGTATGCGAGCCCTGTTTGGAACCCTTCGGCGCATTCAAAGAAAGTAAATATAGCGTTGAATGAGACGTGTTGGATAGTGACTGGCTGCTTGAAACCAACGCCAAAATACCTACCATACAAACCAGCTGGATTTGTTGATCAAAAATACGCCGAAACACATATGAGTACACAGTGCGAATCAAACAAACGTTCGATGAGAGCCACGTAATCTTTGGAATACCAAGCCCTACACCTAGAAGGCTAATCTCTAGGACTCCTTTTCTAAATCGCACAAATGTCGATCATCCAAACTGGTACCGATTATCTGAGGAAGAACCTTCTGGCATAAAATTGGAATGGGTAAAATGGAGAACTCTCAACCGTATAAAAACTGGAGTGGCTCCAGTAAAAGCTAATACGTTTTGATGGGGTCTGGCAACAGACGATCGATGTGAATTTGGAAAACAGCAGACCATGGGTCACCTCTATGCTTGCACGCAGTGACACTTTTCAACAACACTCTAAGACATTTGGTCAGAAAGAGATATCGACAACTTTGTCCAACACTCGGCAAAACGATTATGATGTCTGGACACGAAAAAGTAGAGTAAGTAACATAGTTCGTCGTGTGTAAGAAAGTATACTATGGTAGTTACTCACCACTGAATCATAAAACCGCTCATTACTGCAAACGCATTTCTCTTATTAGCTTAAAAGATTTTTTTTTGTGTTGATCACAATACCATCACATATACAATTATTAATTAAATTATAATCTCAGCAGCTGCCTTATTTTTCTGTCGCTTTACTTTTTTTTTTTTTTTTTTTTTACATAGCTTGAAAAACTTTAGAAATAGTTTTGGAATTCTATATTCCCTCATTTTCCCCTTGTATAGCTTTCGTATCCACTCTAAACAAAGGTTTAATTGAATATTTCTTTATTGAACATTTCTACCTTTGTCTGATGTTGGTAATGCTTCGTCCACCCATCCAAAGTAATTTATTGTTTGAAAATATGAGGAGAGGACTGCCAGTATTTACGGATTTGTGATCGCGGTATAATTGGTTGAACTAAGAAATTATGAGAATACCATTAAACTTTTACGCACGGTTAGTTGTATGTATACGGCCTCTGCTAAAATTTGGAGGCATAGTTTTTTATGCTTTCAACGTGTATGCATTGGTAAAGGCGCGTCGGGCAACTTGTACTGAGCGAAGCGTTGTAAAAGCGAGTGTAGGTTCCATCTAGCCTGCACAGCAGTGTGAATAATTGAGCGACGTAAACCCAGCGCTGACGCTTGCTTTTCTGAACTTTTCTTGAGAAACGAGGTTTTGGGGCCAACTGAGGTCCCGCCAGTGTGACCATGCATTCTAAACCAATCACAGGATCTGATATCTGCATAGTGTATAACAAATTATTATTTTCTTAATAATCCCGTATTTTATATTATTTTATTACCATAGATAATTATTTTTCTTCATTGAAAATCTTAAACATTAAACTATTTTTTAACATAAACGCCTTTTTTTCTGCTTATTTTTGTAGTCGTTCCTTCATTTCCATATCTCCATGTCGTAGAACTCCACCGCCTACTCGTTGAGGAAGCGAATAGCCTCTACTTTGACGTCATAATCTATCCGGAAGGGCAGGTCATCCAAGTGTCCCTGAAGTTTCCGAACAAGTGATAAGCACTAAGGGCTATGTCAGGACTATGGGGAGGGCGAGGAATGACAGCCATTCAAATGTTTTCAGTAGGTACTCGATTTGTCCAGAGAATAGGAGTCTAGCGTTGTTGGGAAGCAGCTTCGCACCTTTGAACGGTTTTCCTCTATGGCCGTTCTGAATGCCTCATCTGAGTTTATGTAGCGTTTCCCAATACCTCTTTGAGCTTATTATTGTTCCGGTAGGCACATTTCCTTACGATCACTAAAAACGGTTGCCATGGCTTTGTCAGCAAATTGCACTTGCTTAAAGGTTTTAGGCTCAGGCGTTGTTGTGTGGCGTCATTCATGTGATTTTTCTTTTTCACACAACTGTCAGTGAAAAAACAGAAAACTGAAAACTGTGCTGATTTCACACCTGTGGTAATGGCGATGGCAACATCAATCGCGAACTTCTGTCAGGCCAAAACAGAGTGGGGATGCTAATGAACACGACGTTGTTGCAGGATTTCATCTAACTCTTCTCCTTGTGGAGCTATCGCATTGGGGGGATTAAGGGAGATCTCGATTCCGCAATGAATTAGGGTTATAATACAGCAGCAGTCAAGACGCCGCTACAAATACTTTCCGATCTACATTTTAACGGTGTCATGATGGTCCAGAGTGTATTACAATCTAATTTCTGCTTTGAAATAATGGTCCAGGCTTTATTAAAACGGAATTTCTGCTTGAAAATAATTGTCTTGCGACTTACTACAACAGTATTATGACGTCATTAGTGAATGATGATGATGTGGAATCGCAATCACCACTGGACCCGCATTTGAAACCTTATTTTTGAGACAACCCTCGGATGTGTCAGTCGGAGTAGGCAAACCATCAGCTTCAGCTCTAAAGATGGACAGATTATTATTCATTAGGGAGTGTGCATAAACCACGTAGCTTCATTTTGGCCTCCTGTGAATCCCCCCCCCTCTACGTATCCCTACGTTGACTTTTGCTTCTACCCCCCCCCCTCCCCTTCGTAACACGTAGCTTTATTCCCTTTTGATTCCAGAAGACATGTTGTACTGTTTTCTCTTGTCATACTATTGTAAATTACATAGGGAGATAATTAACTGAGGGAAATAAATATTCACATGCTGTTGTGAGTTCTATTCCTCATTGTAACTGTGAAAAATGTTATGATAGGAAAGCTACGTGGCCTGGCTCGAACCCCCCTCCCCCCACGTAGCGCAGCGTAGCCTTCCTACCAACCCCTCCCCCCCCCCCTGGACCGAGCCATGTAGTTTGTGCACGCTCCCTTACCACTCTGTCTTCGGCTGTCCTGCCAAACTTCGCAGTGCAACCACACGACACTCCTTAGTCAAATATCAGAACCAGTAATGCCTCAGGAGTCCCCACCACTTGCAGAGCGACCTGCACCCGATACACACCGGAACCTGCAGGTACTCTCAGCCATGCTGAATGACGCTATTCGCCTGCCAGCAGGCCAGCAGTGCGAAAAATTTGTTGATATTTGATTGTACGCAGCAATCAAATGCCCGCGAGGGACCTTATCGGGTAACAATGATTCAAGTTCGTTGTGGACTTATTTCAATTAAAATATATAGTGAATGCTAAAATTAATTTCATTCCAATGAGTAAAATAGTGTCCTTTGATATTTTTAAAATTATACAAAATACTTGACGTGTGCTTCACTAATTAAAAATTTTCATTTCTTATCCCATTTCAGTAGTTATTACCATTTCTGTAATTGTGAGAAATTATACCTTTAATTATGAATATAGTAATTAATAATAATAATGATAGGAATTAAAAATTAGACTCACCTTAACTATACAGATGAGGTTAAAATTAAGATAGTTGCCGATATTCCTTCTCTCATCATTAATAAAGTCTTTAAAAGGTTTCCCAGTCCGTCATCACATAATGTTCTTGACGGTTCTAGTCTATCATTATTATCTATGCTTTCAAATCATTGAAGGAAGCGGTCTGTGGTAACTACTTTACATATTTCGCGCAAAACGTTGTGAATTTCTGTCGGATTAGTCATTAGGGTTTCAATCTTTATTAAGACCATTAATCTTCTACAGTCACTGCACCCAAAGCTCGCCAGAGGCTGATCCTAACATTTGCTTAATCAAGGTAACATTCACTACTGAAGAAAAAAAAAAAACGCACTCAGTCCTCCTATCCTTACATTAAAATTGCTTTATTTACTCAGAAATATCGGAAACTTGTGCACCAACCTCCTAAAGTGTACCTTTCGGCTTTGGTGGAACCCACTAGCAGCTGCCCCTACCAAACGCACATATGCTACAACCGGCACGATAATTTCGTTACTACTGTACGTTAGTTCTGCCTATGGAATCAAACCTGATTTCTCCTTGCATAAACAAATTATTATTAGAACCTACACAAGCGCACTGATTCCTTATAGTGGTACCACAGTAGCTACCTGCTGAATTTAAATAGCGATGCATGTGAAGAACTTCTGCAGTGCTTTGGACGAGAAAGTGGTGGCTTGGTTGTAATAACCGTTAATGGAGAAGAAAACTGCATTCACTTCTAATAACCGAAAATGAAGAGGACGCGCTAGGAACGGCACCATTCCTCATCTAAAAAAAAAAAACCCCAAACAATTTCAAACACAGCCATCAGTAAGGAATGTTATGGTGATTATCGTTTAAGTAGAAAATGCATCATGTTGGAGCAATACAAGATTAGATGGACCACGATCGCCAGTGCTTCATAATCAGAGCTCTTAATACAGTATCTTGGGCTTGCACGCACAAGAGCAATGTTAATGACTGTCTGAAAGTGTCTTTTTGCAACATGACATTGTAAAGTTTCATGCCACCTCACAATAGTTGCAGCAACAACGAACCTTACATTCGCGTTTCTTCTTCATACGGAAACACGTGCTCCACGTGATTATCATATCAGATACTGTGCATCTTTGTTTTAGTTGTGCACAGAAAAATTATACTTTAAAATATCTAGATTTCCATTTGGCTCACCCTGGGCATGCATAAATTCATACTGCCTATTATCAAAGTGGCCGTTCTGGTATTTAACAGTTCGTTTTCTGTTAGAAGCTAAGTGCAGTTCCGGGACTAATACATAAATGCCCATTTTAATGTTATATTTTGGAACTGAAATGAGAGTTAAGCAGAGAGACTTTTAAATAATTCCCAGGAACACCTATATCCAATTTTAGCACTTTTGCAGATTAAAGCAATAGAACATAACAATGAGTCCCAACCCATCATCCTTATAGACACACCCACTCACGCACGTGTAAATTAAGTACACTCATCAATATAAGTAACTATAAGGTACATTCAGTAGTCCTTTCTTGTAAGTAACAAGTACTACCCAGACTATCCATTGATGAACACATTTTCGTTAAGCAATAAGACTGTATGACAAACTGTAACTCAAAATATTTTACAACTCTCTTCTTCTTAGTATTTACGATAAGCCTCCACCAGTGAGATAATTAGGTTTCCGAATATTTGATATTGCTGTTTTATATTCAGTTAATGCCTGATGGTTCGGCAATGAAGATACCACTTCTACAAACTTTCTCGCAAACCTCAAGAAAATAGTCAAGTGACGTAATAACAAGTAACTGAACACCACTCATCATTAAATTTCAATACACGTTGTAATAAACTAGTTTCATAAAGATGGGGGCTCTCACAAATTTCTTCCATTGATCACTGTTTCATTAAAGATTTGACAAAATTTATGATCGATAAGTTTAAACCACTCATTTCAAAATTGGAAATGAGCCTTTCGTAAAGAATGTACAGAAGCAGATTTTGGATAGTAATATTGTTTTGGCTATCTATCATTAATAGTTTTTACTTTCAGAGCATGGAAAGAATGTACATTTTTTTAAAAATAACTGGGTTTGAAAATTTGGTGCTTTGGTGTAATTTTTTCTATTACATTTTAGCTATTTCAAAAACATCTTAACAAAGCAATTAATATATTTATTTTCCCATTACTTTAGGATCGTTTCACAACTTTACTGCTACTATATACGACTCATTACACAACCACCCATACTAGACAAAATACTTAAAAAGGAAATATTAATTTCCTGGTTGTAACTTAAAGTCGGTGCTTCTGATTTGGCATTGAAAGTTTTTCACTTATATACCACTACCCTGTTGTAAATTCTCATAATGTTTAAAATTAGTACCCTGAAGCTATTAAATAAATGTTTAAACC
The DNA here is from genome assembly GCA_031002005.1 of Vandiemenella viatica. NCBI lineage: Eukaryota > Metazoa > Arthropoda > Insecta > Orthoptera > Morabidae > Vandiemenella > Vandiemenella viatica. The sequence goes on from JARYHS010013630.1 coordinate 273,140,565, forward strand.
ATCGTTAGATAGTCAAAGAAATTCGAATAAAAAACATTATTATTTTCGGTTAAAGAAAGAGCACAGAGTGTTATCACAGCATGTACAGAGATATTTTCTTCTTTGCATTACCCATTAATGAGAAATATATTTTGAACTTACGTGGTACGTTTTGTTCGTAGAATTGCTGCTCTATGAATAGTAATTGCATTTTCAAGCGCACATAAATTTATACATAACATTATTTAACGATGTTAAATTTAACAAAACTTTTGAATTTTAAATATAAATTCCACTTCTGTTTTCAGAATTTAACTAGTCCTTGTTATCTCGCGAAGGGTTATAATTCACAAACTCATCAGGTTGGGATTACCTAGGGGAACAGTGAAAATTAATTTTACATTGTCGTGAAATATGGCTGCTTTGATTTTCATATAGTTAAGTTAGAAATTCGCAGACTTTTATTGAGCTGATCAAAAAGGTAAAGTTGGCACACTACTATTTCAGTGATAACCGTAGGTCAATTGATCCAGCCGCATCACCGAGAGATCTTCAATCAGCAGATTCCCCGGGTAAACCTACGATTACAACAGAAGCAATACTTACATTTTAATGTGATATTTTCAAAATATTTATTCAATTATGAACAATACTTAGCATAGTAGTTACAGAAACTTTTTGCCGTATTTAACCTACAAATTGTTATAAACTGTCTATCAGTTTCTAAAGCGTACTACTTGTGCTAGGTATAAAAGGAAACTGGAAATTAATGGCATTATCACTCGAGTAAAACATAATTATACGTTTTAAGTAGTATTCTGTCCTCACTGTATTCATGCAACACGTTAATTCACAATGTATCTTGATGGTGCAAATATTTAAAGCACCATCTGTTCCTTTTACAGCACCGGGTTGAGTGGTACCTGAGGTCAGCAGTAAAAAAATGCTAAGAAAATAAAACGCACACAGACAAGAAGTCACCCGAGTACTGACTCCTTTGGAAGAAGACTTCATTAGCGCAGCCGCTGGTTAGTCCGAGGACTACTTAAACGGAGACAGCGGCTGCAGGTCTCATTAGACCGGCCGGCTTGTGTGTGCACTGCATGCATGCGACCAGTGACCTCATTTTAGCACCTCTTACTGCCTGATGCACGACGGCGTAACGACATCTAAACAAGTGCGGTTATATCATTCATTAATGTATCGAGATAATATTTAAACAAAGAAATCATGGAAAATGAGAAAGAAGATTTCTAACAACAAAACAAAGTAAACTGAAGCACCTTTCCTCGTTTTCCACGATCGTGGCCAGCGACCAGCCACAATTCGTTTTTATTTTGTTTATTCAACCATTACCGGTTTCGAGCTAACAATGCTCATCATCGGATGGCTTGCATTAATTATGTCTTTAGATATGTAGATTCGAATTGCGAATGTGTTGATGCGCCCTATAATAACAGAAAAGTAACATTTGTTGTTAAATGAGAGTAATTTTAATTTTGGTTTGATGATGGTTAACTTTAGTATTTACTATCATTTAACAACAAATGCTACTTTTCTGTTATAATAGGACGCATAAACGCACTCGCAATTTGCATCTACATATCTAAAAACATAAAATGAAAGTCATCTGATGATGAGCATTGTTTGCTCCAAACCGGTAATGATTGAATAAACAAAAATTTGTGACGGACTTGGCACTCTTGTGGCCTTCTTAGCACTGTAAATACCACCGGTTCTAGAGAGACCCAGAAAATAGGTGGTTTTAATTAGTATGTTGTGTTTGTCTTCCGTTATCCACACATCATATCAAGACTATACTGATGATGAAATCTTATATATGCCTTGTTAGAAATGAAAAAAAAAAGAATGTAGCTTGCGGTATGGGATGATTTTTTTCCCTTCATATGTAGTGTTATTCCGAAGCCTTCAGCATCATATGTCCTAATACTTTCAACTATTGTTTTATGTACTCTTAATATTTGTTTGTTTTCTATTTTGGTAGTTTCATAATACCTCGTGTAAAGTGTTGTTATTTGTATGTCTTGACACAAACGACATATAATTTTAACCCTGCTGGCATTATTTCATGTTTTGCTTTGATCTTTACAGCTCTTCGTCTTTGAAGTAATTAAAGTCGAGACAAGATGGGGGCGTAGCAAAGTGTTTGAGTGTGGTCATGACTCTTTGGAGGAGCTGTCACTACATTCATCCGGAGAGAAATTGGGACACAATTTAAAATTAAAATAAGGCCTTGAATCCGTGTTATCTGCAATTGCAGGCATGAATGTTAACCGCTCACTCAACATGGTCGGGACCTTTCTAACAAGTATTAGAAATGGTCGATACCGTTAATTAATCCCAGATTCGGTACAAAGCTTATATATTCCGGTGAGTAAACATATCATTTAATCCCGGTTTCCATTCCTGGTGTAAAATATCTAACTTTTTAGTTACATACTTTCGGTCGTTCTCATCTTCAGTGAAGTAAAGTTATTCGAGCATTTCATCACCAGTAGGAGCCAAACTATTATGGAAATCATGTCTCCATCGACTGAAAACTAATTTCAAGGAAGTCTTTAATACTTTCTACGATATGATACGACCTTACCTCAGACCTATTGTAACTGTAAAATTTTTCAAATAATTTTGTCCTATTTTAAACTTACATGTGGTGTCGATACACAAAGTTCAGGGAGCTTACACAAATATCTTTCTCACCATCCTATGACAATACAAGCCATAATTTTCAGAGGGAACACTTTATTTAGATTACTTGCACTTATCACACGCTGAACATATTTACTCAGATTTCAACACTTCACTTTCCCAATACTTAGTAGTAAGAATAAAAAGATGAATGCACTCATATAAACTGAAAAATTCAATTGCACTGTAAGTAATTGTTTATCTTGTAGTTGTCTGGTGGCTCAGGTGTCTGCCTTGAGAGTGAAAGGTCCCCGGTTGGAATCCCTGTTTCGACTGGGATTTTCATAGACCCTTACCCCGACCATCACCACTGACATACCTTGCTGTGTAATGTGAAGTACGCCAGAACGCTTCCGTGGTTCGTATTCCACGTTAAACTGATATGCTCTGTACCAGGTAGCACTAACACGTTAGATTTAGGCGGTTAGTACTGGGGCGGAATGCGCAGTCAGTAGAAAACTCTGTCACCAGGTCATTACGACCACACGGAATAAATATTATTTACCTAGACATTTATAATGCTCTTCTTATCAGTAAGATGTTTTCTTATTTTGGTTCTTATTGATGCCATTATTAGAGGGAGGACCTTTTTACTTTACTAGGCAGCTCCCTACGGTTGTCTTCAGTGACGTAACACCTCTCAGTAAGCTCAAAGCAGCCCCGTTTGCCCCCCTTCCTTGAATGGCATTCACTGCTACCGTAACGGTGTAAGAAGGAACTCCATTCCCACAAGACCTCATCAGTACAGAAACTTCCCTGTTTCATAGCGTTTTCCGACTCTCACAACACGGAACACGGATAAGAGTTATGCAACACCAATTGTAATAATACTAGCCTCAAAGCCCGTCAAAAGTGATGTCTTCTTAGTTGATTAACTAAAAATAATTGCTATAAAATAAATCTCCATGCAATTTTTCGCGACTTGCGTTATAGTAAAATGTTTCAGTTGCCATTCTGGTCCAGGTTAAATTCCAACCTAACCACAAAAACCATTAAAATTGCCTCTTTAAATTGAATGTTTCAATTATACATTCACTGTATGGCATGATAGTGGCAACAATCCATCGCGATGTAAATTTGATCAGAAATATTCACGGGTTCTTACAACTTTCTTTTTTGTTAACTGTGATTCAGACTGATATTAAAACGTTTGATTGGCTAACACACTTACATGTGGCTGAAATAATGATATCAGTAACATGACGTCAGTGAATGCAAAGGAAAATAAAAAATAAACCTTCAAAACTCACGTTATGCAAGTAACATTAGTTTCAATTTTAGTCTAGGCTTCAAAGATCACGATCAGTGTGGAACTACTTTCGTACGGATAACAATAACAGGACACTCATAAAAGCAATTTATTTTAATTAAATTACTGATGCCCTCTGCTGTAATGTCAATTGCCACTTGTAATTCTGACCGAGGCTAAATCACAATCTAATCAAAGCTGACGCGAACATTGTTAATCTAAAATTAATGTTTTTTTCCGTACATATCAATGGGAAAAGAATTTAATGAATGCTTCTGCATCGAACGAATGTTAAATACATACTATCCTTTCCGTATTCTGACAGTTCATTTATTCGCGGATGCTTAGCTAATAGAACAGTTATTAAACAACGCGCATGACCTACAACAGCGTCTCTGGTCTTTGTAAGCGGAGGCGAGAAGTGTGACGTCATAGAATACGTCACCGCTGATGAAGGTCGTGACCAAGAAAAGCATTTTAAAGGTATAAATAGATTGATATTGAAAAAAAATATTTTTTTTTTCCAAACGTTGAGGAAATTTATAAAACTGTGTGTATGGAATATAGCACTTTATGGAAGTGAAACTTGGACAGGAATAGCCGAAAAAAGGAAATTTGGAGTACTGAAAACGTGATACTGCATAAGAACTTTTAAGTAAATGCATAATGTACAAAATAAACCTGTTTTGGAGGTGACATGCAAAGAAAAAATTATTTCTATAGTCTCACAGAGAGATGGCGGCTCACCTTTTTGGATATAAGATATTGTTTAATATGTTATTGGATCGAGTGATAGAAGGGAGAAACTGTTAAGGAAGACAAAGACTGAACAACGTGAAACAGATAAACAGGACCTAGGCTGCAACAGGCATTTCAAGATGAAGATGTTAGTTCCAGATGGGAAGAGGCAGGGAGTTGTATCAAACGAGAGATCGACACCAAAAAAATTTCAACTTGCCTATGCTATTTATTGTATTGTGTGTATGTGTGTTCCAGTAATTTTTACATATATCACAGTTATTTACTAACCTAAGAGAGGAATCCTCTGGTAACTCAGCGGTAAGCAGTTGGCGTGAGCATCGGAAGAATCCATGTCCTTAATTCTACTCCTAAGGTAAAATCAAGGCTGTTTGTTCAAGACGCCAGAACAATTCCGTGCTTCGATTTACATGTACAAATGCAGCTTATGTTACTAATCTAATAAGACTGAGGCGGACAGCGCAACCCATAAAGCTCTGACACTAAGTCGTTAATTCATCAGGAATTAAATTATTATAACCCATGATTTATTTCTTAGTAAAAAAAGTCGTACTGTTATTCCCTGCTAATATTCAATATATGAGTTACTACTAAACTCGGCTCTTAAATTTTTTTTTTATTTTTTTTTTTTTTGCCTTACACGAATGCAGTTGGTTTGTTTGATGTAAAAAATCAGGGGGTTACCAATCAGTTTCTTCCAAGTATTATATTCACATGTCCCATATTTTTCTTTTCTGACAATGCATGCTGAAATTTTTCATCCTGCTCTTGGCTCGTTGCCAGGACGAGTGGTTCCATTTCGATGGCGAAAATATATTTCCCCGATGTTGTTAGAGTGTGAAAATTCATCGAAACAAACAAAAATTTATACATTTTCTAATTCTTGTTCCACACAATGCACACCACTTTTTAAAATTTAAATACCATTAAACGATTATTGGGAAGATATAAATTTAATATCGTATGCTAAGTTAGAAAAACTGAATGTTCTTACATTTTTTTAAACAACGTTTCAGATTACAACTTCACTTTTGTAATGTAACTTACAGCTAATTTTAATTTACAAGACAGTGCTACATTATTCTCGCTATTCAAGTGATTGCGACTGATTATGTTCACATTCACCATTAATTGACGATGCTGTATCACTACATTATTTAAAAAAATCATAAACCCTGAAAGTTTTTTCTGTGTAAAAACATTCTATTATTTTTTCAGTACATGGTAATCAAATTGTTGTTATAAGGTTTATTCTGATTTAGGAGAAATTAACACAAACTTGGAATTATCTTGTTAAATCGTTAATGGTATACAGCCGAACTTCATTATAACATTTACTCTGAATCATTGTTAATAATAAGCATTTGACTTTTTCGAAGCTACAGCAACAGATTGAAAATGCGTTTGAGACTTAACTCTATACAGTTTAACATGTATCAAATCGGAAGGTAAATAAGTCGTTTTATTGATAGGTTTCATTCTGTTTCAGAACGTTATGGAAGTCCGTGAGAACCAGAAGGATTGTTTACCATTCAGTTAATATAATTTCAATTTTATGCGTATTGCGCCTCTGTCGTGGCTGGACAGTCTTAGATGGACTCCGAACCACGGAGCAACCTGTTGTATCTCATCCGTTGTATCTCATCTCAACAAATGAAAGACCGTAAATTTCTTGCCTCGTTCCGCTATTGAACCATCGACCCGGAAGTTTGTAAAGAGGCGTCTTAACCATCATGAGAGGAGTCATCTTCTTTTTTTTTTTTTATTAATATATCTAATATTACGATGTTGATGATTTTTGTCACCCTGTACCGCAGTGTTAAAATCACTGTTGAACAGAATAAGAACATTAAAAGCAAGTATAAAAGAGAATTAAAAATAAATAAACTGATCGTTCACAATTAACGTAATATTATTTCTGTAAAATGGAATGATTACTATCTTTCATTTAGCCTACATCCTACCAACAATATAGGGGTTCTCTCATTATCAGCATTAAACTAGGAACCCCCAGTTATCGTTATGGCGCAAATATGTACGTAGACTCGTTAAAAAAAAACGTACTATGACAGTTTCTGTATCGAACAATTGACAGGAAAAACTATAAGTTGCTGTTTCTTTGAATTGTATATTCGCTAAAATTCGATGAAGCAGGATAAGGTCTTAAATTTCTAGGTGCAATGGTGAGAGGAAAACATTTCTGTTACATCAAAATTTCATTTTACATATTTTTACGCATCAGAGGTTTTCTTTTTTTCTTTGTTCCGAAGGCTATTTGATGATTTATATGTTATCTGCAGCAGTTTTTAGGAGACACAATAAACCGAATAATGGACGGATGATGTTTCTTAAGATTGTTATCAACATCTTCATTCGATAGTTTTCGAATTTAGTACGATTCTGTTTTACATCGATTTAGGAATATGTCGTTTATGGCTTTTGTTACAGAAGTTTGATTTCAATCAAAGTATTTCAGGTCAAATGACCTGAATCAGTACATCCTTAACAGAGATGACAGCGACCATTTAAACAATGTATGAATTAAGTACTTTAAAAAAATTAAAAAATGGAATTTGACCTTTTAGCTATTCAGCCAGCATCACGTGTGTTACATTTTCCTCAAATGTGTCAGATTCTTCTAGTGTGGTTGATAATCTCAAGTGAAAGGACAACAAACACTTAACTAAAACCACCCATGCCGCAGGCCGGACTCGAACCGGCTCGCCAGCCCCGCGCTACCGAGGCCGGCAATTTAAGTAGTTGCTGATATGAAGATGGGTTGCTGCTTGTTACATGATATGAATTATTTGCACACTTAATCATTGGTCTGCTTATAATAGTTTTTATGGCTTCATTTAAATTCTGCGGACATTGTGCAGTTATTATGCAAGATATCCAGTTTGCGTACTGGTAATAAATTCAAGTGACTTGATAATCACAAGCTGTATTTGCTTACAGACCTAAACTGAAGTATTAGGAGATATGATCTGTGGTGCAAATATACACACGCTGTACACAGTACAAATGCTCATTTTTACTTTTCATATTAGGTGGGCAAGTGAAGTGCAAAATGAGTGTGGGACGAGCGGGCACTATCTGTGTAGCCTGAACAAAAGTTGTGAAATGGGAACAGTGAGATTTCCACAATAAAAATTACTCGTTTACAGGACAGCAGTACCTCTGGTTGTCAATTAAAAACAGTGGAGTAAAAAAAGTCCAACCGAATTCCAAAGCACAAGAGTGGAAAGACAGATTATCCATTAAGATTTAGAAAGGCTGGGGTATAAAACTTTGACAGAAGCCTGTAAATAAATCTGATATGGGAAGTGGTCAAACTGAGAGTCATAACAATTCGCATGGTTAGGATGAGTTCATCTGTTCCAGCCAGCACAGATCCGAATGTCGTCCATCATGATCGCTAAAACACATTGATACGAACCTTGTCCAATGCAAAGGAATTTCTTGCACTTTTTAATGGCCATGTTCTGATGCAAGTCAGTTATATTTTCTCATGATTTTATTTGTGAATTATTTGCGTTCAACTTGTATTTTGACAAGATTGGATTTTGTTTTGCTAAAATAAGTAACTTTTCTTTTTCACAAATAACCCCGATATTAACTAACATTTTCATCCGATAGTCTTCATTCATAGTAATTTCATCGAAAAATTCTTCCCGTATTGTTTTAAAATTCCATTTGAAAATAATTAAAATTATAACTATTAATAATAACTTGTATGAATTAATCACGATAGTTCAACCCATCAGGAATACTAGTGATTTGCATTATATAAAAATTCTTATATTTGACAGCGACATAACGTAGACTATACAGGTAAGTACGAAGAATTAATAGCAGATGCATATTAGACAACGTTATAACATTTTGACGTTGAAACGTAGTAGTTTTATATGAAAGAGAGGATTTCTATCACTGGAAATAGATAAAAGGAATGTAGAACAATAATTGCATAGAATTTTACAACATTCATTTAGGGTATTTACGTTATCCAAAGATTCTTATGTTTTATAGATAATGAGACCTTACTGCAATTTTTTATTTATTTCGTTAAATCATCACTTTTAATCCAACATTAAAAAAAGAAAACTTGAATGCAACCCGCACAGTCCAGCTGTTAGTTGTTAAAATGCCGATATTTCTGTAACGTTGTTTACCATAGTTTTCATAATTAATTCCCCTCGGGATTCTATAAATGAAAACCGGAAAATACATTTTGAATAAAAAAAATAATGTCAAGAAATCTAGTAAAACGTGGGGTGACGACACGAGTATAGTATAGTATAGTGTCTCGGTGGTTGAAAAGTGGTTCGTTACGTTACGGCGAGATTATGAATTCTTTACAGTTATTCAAATATTGGTTTTATAATTATATGAACAGCTAAATGCTTGGGCGTTTGAAGAAGGCATCCCAGCAGTAACCTGGAGTGATTTGGGGAAACCATGGAAAACCCAAATCCGGATTCCCAGCCGGGGATTCGAACCGGCGTCCTCCCAAATGCGTGGCCATAGCGATAACCACTTCCCAACCACGGTCGGTCAGTCAACATTAAATTGGCTCTTTCAAAGTCCCGTCATCAGTTTTAATTCTTATTTTTGTTTATTCCTATAAACTTTCTGACCAATATCTTTCCGACTGTTTACTTACTGCTAGCACAATAATTTATTTAGCTTAAGTAGAAGCACTTTCGAAGCACTTTTGTTTGACATGATATATGCGTGTCAATGTATGTGAAACGAATTTTTATTTGTACAGAAACACTCCTGATTAGCATTGTATAAAAATGCTTTATATGTAACTTGAATCTTGCGTGATACGAATTTCGGTGTTTGTGATTATATTTTAAATGCCATCATTTTTTTTTTTTAGGCTGTCACTTTGATATATCTCCCAAAACGCGATTAATTTGAATGGCAGCAATCCACGTCCATATAGATGTATTACAGCGACACTTATAAAATTCATCGCTTACACTGGTTAGCTCGTTATCACTAAAAGACCGTAGTTAATGACGACATATTCACAGAACGGTTATTTTAATTACATATTCTCTTTCAGCAGCGAAATTTAATTCTTATCAGTTTACCCGCAATTTCTCTTTTGGTGTTTCGAGAAGTCATAATTTTGCGTAAAAGATTGATCTGATCTACTAAACATATCGTGAAACATTTTGTTGTATTATATAACCTTTCTGTATCTTCATAAAATGTATAAGGTTTATATGTTTTTGCCGAAACTAACAGATATACTAACATTCTCAGTGGTTTGAGACTTCTTAAGATTTGATCAAGTTGTAGAGGTCTACTTGATACTCATCAGTACATGCAACATATGACAGATGTGGTACATCTATCCATGTTTGTCTCTTCCAAACGTCATTTTTCCATACATAATATTCTCTGTATCCCATTGATGGAATCATATTACAGTTTGTCACCAAACAAAAATTGATCACAATCTTATTTAGTAAAGTGTGTAAGTTATAAGAAAAGAAATCACAATTACACATCTATCGGTACTTAAAAATGTATCAAGAATAATTTTTTACATAATAAAATCATACTATGAGCAATCAGATAAAATTCAGAGTACTAAATAAGAGTTATTAGCCAACATTGATGATAAAAAATTTCTGAATGTACTGAATCTCATTGTATAGGTTGAGGTATAGGATCCCAGTAATTTTACCGCTATGTTTTCGTTTGCATAAGGTTCCAAGGAATATATTTGCGTTTGTTGATCCAACACTTTGTTTCTTATCATATACGTGGCCGTATTCTGTACACGTGTTATTTTTTTTTTTTAAATTTTGTGTATTGCTTCCCTCATATTTGAAGTAAAATTCTCAGGAAATAACAGAGATTTCATGTGCTACAGATACAGCAACTGAATTCCACAGTTTGCAGAAAATTCCTTTCATATTACACTGCAAAATACTGAACATTAAAGCCGCTTGTTTGCGTAGCTTCCTAGAGTGTTGCAATATTTGAAAACGAAAGACTAACATGAAATTCACATGGCTGAAATTTCGAAAGCGTTTAGCAAAACCGCAGTGAGGTTTAGCAAATGTTTGTATGTGAAAGAACATTTGGAAACAGAGTAGCAGTGCAGTTGTTTAGATCCGGCAGTGGGTCGCGAACAAAGAGCAGCTGTAAGCGAGAGTGGAGAGGTGGTCCTTTGTCAGGCGAGCTTTGTGCCCTCGGTAAGCGCTGATGTAAAAATGTGTGGCTGGCTGCTGGCACTGTTTCAGCGGCGAGAGGAAAGTGGCGCGGCAGGGTAGGGGGCGCAATCTGGCGCCGGTGCGTGCCCACTGAGCTGGCGACATGGTAATGCGCCCGCCACCCCGCAACACACGCCTCGGCTCCACTGCAGCTATCGGACAGAACACTGTGCGCACGCCACACGCCGACTGGCCAAACCTCACAGGCAACAAGCATTTCAGGGATCACTTTCTGGAACTGTAACTAGCCAAGAACATTCATACAATAATGATTAAATTTAATGTATACGCTTTATACTATTGAAAAATCATTATTATTTAGCCGTGTGTGAACCTGTGTACCTACATTACTACAACGGTGTAAAAATCTTAAGGACGAAAGTAACGTCTGCATGCTGTGTCACTGCCAAGTAACATCGGTGAAACTTCAGCCATAAGTACTAATAAATGCTACAGTATGATACAGAAAACAACTTGTAACAGCCCTCAAACCTAAAATTAAATGTAAATTTTATGAAGCATTTATAGTAAGCTAGGGTTTGGTTGAATATGATCTGGTATGTTTGTTTAGCAATTTCCTGTAAATCAATGTATATAGAATTAGTTCTTTGAAAAGAAATTATTTAAAGGCCATATAATATGTTTAAGAACAGAATTGTGCAAGAAAATTGCTTCAGTGTTGGTGATTCCAAATATTAATGCAAGTTACGATGTCTGAAGGACAATTTAAGACAGTTTGAAATGATTTCTGGGAATAATTTTGTGTTTAAGTATCTTTAATTTCCATTTTTGAACATTTTGTTTTGATTGTAAATGATTATGTATTAATTCTGATTGTTTTTAATATGTTTCAATTGTTTAATTATTGTTAACGTTCGAGAAATATCTGTCGAAATCTTTTGAAGTGTTCTACAAATTTCGGTGGAGTTTATATAAAGCGATCATCCAAGACAAAGCTAGTTAGTTTTTCGGTAAAGTTTTTCACCAACTCAGTTTGCGACGGCTGGGAACTGTATTATCTGTGGAATAAGTGTTGTACGCAACCTCTGGATTGTATCTATGCATGTAAACAGTATCGTTGACGTAGTGTTTTGTTAAGGTTCTTTGGGTGGTTTTATTATGAATACTTGAATTGAATGAAAACTTGCATGAATGTCTCTGTAACACTGAATCAATACTTAATGCAAACTAAAACTCTCTGTCCAGGCGATCTGTTTATATAGAGTCTATCGAAATTACGAGAATTCTTCAAAGGCATCCGCCCGATATTTCTCGATCATTAACAATCACTCAAACAATCAAACATATTAAAAACAATCGGAATTGATACAAAATTAATTAATAACATTACAAAATGATTAGAAATGGTAATTAGAGATACTTAAATACAAAATTATTTACAGAAATCCTTTCAAATGGTGGAAAATTGTCCTGTAGACATCGTAACTTACATTTATACATGGAATTACAAACTTTTAATAAATTCTCTTGCATCATTCGGTTCTTAAACATATTAAATGGTCTTTAAATAATTTTCTTACCTAAAACAAAGTCTATATACACTTATTTACAAGAATTTACAAAATAAACATATCAAATCACTTTCAAGCAAACTTTGGCTCACTACAAATATTTCACACAGTCCAATACTATTCAAAATACAGGTATTAGGGCTGTTACAACCCCTCCCCAGGATTCACTTAATTTTACACAGATAAAATTGATTGAATCCGTCACGAATCTAAGCAGGTTGAATGTACACATAATACAGACACGAACAGATTACAATCAATCAACCATAATGACTTTTACAATGAACAAATACAATTCTTCATACAACATCTGCACATAGTCCATGACACTGATTTTGTTTACAATAATTGTCTTTTCTCAGGTCCAATCATTTTATCATTTACTGTTTTTACACAACAAACGTTCAATGCCATCACCTTAAGTTACAATTTTTTCACTCCAAATTACACACTTGATGTCTGCTTGTTAATTACACCAGTCTGTTTACATTTCACAGCTCATAATTTGTCACCAAAATGTAGAAAGTCACAACATCATGAAAATACCAAAAGTCTCTACACAAAACTGTCACAAATTATACATTGAAATGCTTACATCTGCATCTGAACTTAAATACTCACACAAACTATTTACATACATCCATTCAAAAACTTATTTACAAAATTAGGTATTTACATGTAGGGACCCCTCCCCAAACCATGCATTTCAATTAATTCTCATAAGTGGGTTTCAGGATTTCCCTGGAAACCCAGAACCATGTAAGTTACTTTTTCCTAACCTTCCAGTTTTCTTCAACTTTTGTATACCCATTTAATATTACATTTCTATTTTCACAAAGCTTCATTATATACATACAGAAACACAAACTTCCAATCATCTCAGACAACAGACTTTGGTACAACCACGCAACAGCTGAGACATACAATGGTTCGGTTTTAGCAAATTGATTGTCACTTAAAAGCAATGCTGTTGACTCAACTGGTAATACAAATTTATTATTCTCACTACTGCAGTTTAGTCCATCATTACTACCAACCCCACTCTTCATCATCTTATTACTACTTAAACTTACCAACTTATCTGAATCAATTCCTAAAACTGTTTTAACATCTGGCTTACTGACTTCATCCACCAAATAATTATTTTTCTCAGCAACTACTACTTCACTATCAGCTTCCACATCAAAGAGGGTACAAAACATAGTGTCATCCAAGTCACATTCTGTACAATTTTCCAGATAAGAAACTGGTTCAGATGAATCCTTACTCCCACCCATTTCTTCAATGTCATCATCTACACCAAATAAAGAGCTAAATAACGTGTCAGCTAGGTCAAAATTAGGACATTTTTCCAACTTAGGGATGGGTACATAAGGCTTTTCAACCTCTCTCTTTTCAGAAGACAAATACTTTGACCTACAATTCTCCTCCTCATCTGGGTCTCCTATCCACACCACTGTATCACCTTCATCTTCAAGATATTTGAGAAACTCCTCGATTTCAGCACTTCTACAAACTTCATTACCACCTATCCTAGCACACATAGTCCCAACTATGCCATTCTGGACCTTACAAGTTTCCGATAGCCACACTGTAGTATGCACTATAAATTCTGCACCCCTTTTTGTAATTAGGCAGTGACCATTTCGAAAATCTTCTACATGAAAATTATTACTTTCGCACACTGATTCTAGTGATAAGGTACTATGGTGGTCCCCTTCCCGCTTTATCTTATTATCTGTCTTTAAATCATCAACATCATTAATTACATCTATCATAACCTTATCCTGCAATTCACTTGCTGCTATCTCTACCTCTTCCAAGAAATCTTCTCGGGGATTATTCATAAAAAGGGTATTAACGCTATAGCAGTTGGTACCTGGACCCACATTCTTTTCCACCACTGCGGGGCCCATAACAGGGGTGGTCTTTAGTTTGCCTGCCCCCCATGCTGCCTTTCCCTTTCAGATTGAGGGTTCTGTTCTCTCACTCCCACATTATTATTCCTCCTTGCGTAATTATCACGATCCCATCCCCTGGATCTACCATCCCTTGACCCATTATCCCCTTCTAGGGGGACTCCTGCTGCCCCTCCTATGGTATTGATGGTGGTAATGTTGTTCATTGAATGACTCCTGGGCATCCAAGCGTCTCAACAATTCAGAAACTCTATCCACATTTACTACATCCAAAGTGGCAATTAAATTTCTTGTTTCTGAGGTAACCTAGCTCCTATCAAATCAATAAATTCCTCCTCTCCATAAGGATGGTCTAGGTACTTACAACGGATCCAACATTTATGAAAAAAATCATGTTGAGTTTCCCGACCAGGTTTATAGGGCCTTCCAGTCATCAACTCCCTCTTTTCTTGAATCTGCCTGCTTGTCGACCAAAAATGTTTCAAAAAGTTTTCTTTAAACAGCTTGTAGTCAGTCACTTCCCTAGCTTGTCTATCACCCCATGCCCTAGCATAAGATTTTAGATGTTTACCCACAAGTGCAATTTTCTTACTATCGGGTAATAAATTAAAATAATCTGATCTTTCAAAATTATCTATAAATTCAATAGGGTGAAGCCTCCCACTATCATCATAGAATTCAAATTCTTCTTTTACATCGACACTGAAATTTGGACTACCTGTTAAGGGAACCTGACTTAATTGAATCTGCAACCCAGTAACCCTTTTCTCTAACTGATTAACGTTAGATTGGGTTGTCTCCAATCCCTGGGTAAGTTGTTCCTGATGATTTACCAATGTATTAATATTTTTCCCTAAACCAACCACTTTCCATCTCAACTCAGTAGCTTTAACATCATTAGCTTGGAATAAAGCAACATATTCCTCCCTCATCTTATCACAATTTTCACTGACTTCTTTATAAATTAAATTTTCACATTCAGCCTTATTCTGTTCACAAAATTTTGTAACCTTTTCAAATTTCTCTTTACATTCTGTTACTACCTTCCCCAATTTAGAATCTAAATTGTTAATATCTTCCTTGAATTGAGAGCTAAAACCCTGAAATTGCTCTGCGATTTTAACATCAAAACATTTAGTCAAATCAAAGAATGTTTTATCATTGCTTTGTTGCAGTTGAGAAAACTTGTCATTGATTTCAGCAAATTTTCTGTCATTATCATTCCTTAACTCACTTCTAAATTCAAAAAATTGAGAATTGATCTCAGAAAATTTACCATCAAGATTTAACTCAGTTTTAAATTCAGAAAATTTGTTGTCAAGATTTAACTCATTTTTAAATTCAGAAAATTTGTTATCGAATTTACCATTGATTTCTGCAAACTGAGAATTAATTTCAGAAAATTTGCTATCGAGTTCAGAAAATTTTGCATTAAAATTGGTTACAAATGACTCTAGAAAAGCTTGCAGGTTCTGATTATCAGCCATTTTAGTAATCAGCCAAATCAATATAAGAATCAAAATTAAGTAAAATTAAAATCTTTCCAATCTGTCACACTATAACATGCAAAAGAAATCACTTGAATATTCACTGCCGTACTTACAGTTATTCCTCACTTTTGTATCACATTAAATTTCACTTAGAAGCACTTAATTAATCATTAAACACCACACTTACTTCAAACACTTAACCACACTTTTCACAATTCACTGTAGGAAGACGATGTTGAGGCCGAAGAAAATCCACTCGTCGTCGGAAGATTACATCCGATTCCCGATGACAATTCTCCGCCTTAGGCAAAGTCCGCTTGGCGTCAAATCCGTGTCGTAGCCGGTCGAAATTTCCTCGCAGGTTATTTTCGCTTATCGCCGATAATCCGTCGCAATTTTCTGCAGATTCTTTTAAGAAGATAAACATCCCACAGATGTTTAAGAACTTCTCGTCATGTCAACGGTCGCCATGTTAAGGTTCTTTGGGTAGTTTTATTATGAATACTTGAATTGAATGAAAACTTGCATGAATGTCTCTATAACACTGAATCAATACTTAATGCAAACTAAAACTCTCTGTCCAGGCGATCTGTTTATATAGAGTCTATCGAAATTACGAGAATTTTTCAAAGGCATCCGCCCGATATTTCTCGATCATTAACAATCACTCAAACAATCAAACATATTAAAAACAATCGGAATTGATACAAAATTAATTAATAACATTACAAAATGATTAGAAATGGTAATTAGAGATACTTAAATACAAAATTATTTACAGAAATCCTTTCAAATGGTGGAAAATTGTCCTGTAGACATCGTAACTTACATTTATACATGGAATTACAAACTTTTAATAAATTCTCTTGCATCATTCGGTTCTTAAACATATTAAATGGTCTTTAAATAATTTTCTTACCTAAAACAAAGTCTATATACACTTATTTACAAGAATTTACAAAATAAACATATCAAATCACTTTCAAGCAAACTTTGGCTCACTACAAATATTTCACACAGTCCAATACTATTCAAAATACAGGTATTAGGGCTGTTACAGTTTTCTTGGTGAATAAAAACAAATGTTCAACTGAACTTTATGGTGGACTGATTATTTATCTTATTAATTAAACCACCAACAATCTTATAAACTGAAAGAAATACGCGATAAGACTAAGAGAAATGATACTTTTATACAGAGACAATAAGTTCCAATGAAGTCACTGTGACGCATGATGTTCCTTGGATTTTACAGAAAGGTGGAACATGGTTCTTAAAATGATGTGCGATCACCACGGACAGTGTAACATGTTCTGTAACGCGTTGCCACAATGTACATATGGAATTTTTTAGCTAGGCAGTTCCATTCCTCCACCAGCGTGACTGACAACTGCTGGATGGTCGTTGGTGCATGTCAGCATGCTTCAATCAGTCTTTTCAACGCATCCTACACGTAATTGATGAAATTTAAGTCGGCGGAACGGGTAGGACAATCCATTCGACGAATATCCTCTCGTTACAAGAACTTCTCCACCTGCACTGTTCTGCGCTGCAGCGCATTGTCATCCTTAAATATAAAGTCAAGGACGAAAGCACCCCTGCAAAAACCACATGAGCGAACGGTATAGTGTCACAATAACGTTAACCGGTGAGTACACGCGTTCAGAGATTTAGAGGACCATGCAACGTGCCTCTATACTCTATAATATTTAGTCAACAAAATAGATCATGTTCATCAATGTTCCTGGGTTCTCACCAGATGAGGGTTCTTCCAGAATCAGCACTCATACTGAAACTCCTCTCATCTGAGAAGAGCAGGCGGCCTTACTCCTCGTCCGTCCAGTCCCGATGCTGTTAACGGAATGCAATGTAATTGTGGTCGACTGCTATGCCACTGTGGAGCGCCAGAATGTGTGACTTGCAGTCCTGTTAAATGTGGTTACAATTGCACCAGCTATTTGCCTGTTTCACATTAAAGCGTTCAGCTGCAATTGTTGTTGAGTATTCGTGATCAGCTCCCTCTCTTTCGAGCAGCAGTGGCTACGGTTCAGAAGGTTCCCCAAGCATGTGAATGTTGTGAGCAATGCAAAACTGTTGAGCTACACTGTTCATACCTCGTCCTTCTTCCAATTTCCAGATGATTCTATTCCGTGTGATGACATCCAGATGCTGGATGCTGTCTCCGGGACGTGTAGTAGTGAATAACATCACCACAGTACACCCTAACAGCTCATTGATTGACACACGCCGTCTTATCCTTTTCTTTCCACTGCTTAGTGTTGCTGGGGCAGACACATTTAGAGCTGTAGTAGCGCTGACCGCATGCCATGTGACGTCCAGCTTTGGGAAACCCTGGCATCATGCTGGGGTATTTTCATTTATTTCCATCAAGTACAGTAGTTAATATGCTATGCTACTTTTGCTATTTCATCTTCACGTTTTGCACAGCACTATATGTATTGCCGATCGGTGCAAGATGATATGTTCTCTGCATCCCGCTGATTAAATCACATGGTAATTTGTCACCAAACAAGAAAGAATTGTTGATTTGCTGATCATAATCTTATTCTTATAAGAAAAGACCATATGTAGCTCGGACTGTGAAATGTTTAATAATAAAATAAGTCCATTATCTACATGAAACAACCACCCTGGCATTAACCGAACCTTTGTAACCGAACAGTGAGTCGAACTCGCTGTTCTAAATCCTTATTTTGTGTTAATTTTTGGCGTTAAGACAGGAAGTATCCTTCCTGAGCAAGGTAGGATGGGCAACTTAAAACTTGTCTTGGCTCTCCAGATGACACCTCGCTCCAAGGACAGACCAAATTTCAGTTTTCTCTGAGAACTCCAGTGCCAGTGCCAGCACATGCAGGTATATGGGCACCTGACAATCACGTCAATGGCTGGCTAATGAAAGCCGTCTTTTCCCCACTACTAGGCTACGGAGAAGCCTCTTTAATCAAAGTAATGGAGGCAGTTAATGATGTGAATTTTTGGAGAGGAGTCCAACAGTCAACGTATTAGATTAGATTCTATCACTATTCCACCTTCCGCTGACTCAGAAAGGTAAAGGTAACTACCACTATTTTAGACCAAATCATCTACGATTTTCCACTATGATATGTACAACTTTTTTATAGCGTGGAAGTGTATCAACCATGTACTATTTTTTCAAGTTTCTTCACTAAATTCAACATAGTTACATCTTTTTTGCACTCATACGAAAGGAGTTACCCATATAACTGTATTTAAGCTATTACTAAGTCTCTCTCTTTTTGTAGCTAAATGCTTACAAATAACGAATAGCATTTCTGCATCTTCAGCCGACTGTGAGCTGAGCTATACTGACCCACTTTGGGGTATATAGTGTTACCTTGCTCGGTCAACTTGTAAATCCTTATTTCCACCAGGTAGCTAATATGCTATGATACTTTTGCTACTTTGTCTTCACGTTTTACACAGAACTATATGTATTGGCGATCGGTGCAAGGTGATATATTCTCTGCATCCCGCTGATGAAATCGTATGGTAATTTTTCACCCAAAAAGATTATTTTTTTTTTTTTTGATTTTCTGATAAAAATCTTATTCTTATACGAAAGTAAGTGATCTCTGTGTTATTGTCCATCCCTCGTCCTCCTACACAAATTTCAAGCTAGTATACGGAATGTCAGTCTATCCACAAGCAACACGGAAAGATATGAAGGTTCTGTGCTGTTTTTCTTTTTTAAATATCATTAGAGATTTACGCCTCACTTATACCGAGGTTACTAGAGCTGGCGGAGAAACTGTGACATAGAAAAGGACGTAATTCGGTTATGTTCTGATGAAAGAACCATCGCAGCGTTCATCTATAGGAAAACCGGAACCTGAATCAACAGAATTAATGTCGGAAAAGGGTCAAGAGTTAATAATGTGTGTAAATAATGCATATTTCATCCAATCATCATTTTCAACAAAAGAAATTAAATTCACTGCAATCCAGTTGAAGTATCCACTTACGTGGCAACAAATTGTCTTCAGTTCCAAATATGACTGACTCACCACTTGATCTCATGTAACAGTACTAAAAGTCTGGATAGATAGGAACGCCGTCAGCCGATATTATCATCGTATCTCCAGGCAGAGACTAGACTCGGTGTTAAATTTTTCAGCCATTGAATTGCAGACCATGGAAGCATATGTAAGAATATGCAAACTCTAGGGAGAGGCAGGAAGTTAGTTTTTAAAGGTGACTCCTTTGATTATTCAAACGCGCGTGAATTTCCTGAGAATTTGTGGTCCCTAAGCAATATTGGAGCAGGTTCCAAATTTTCAGTTGAGGTGTATTGATTAGTGCCGGGAAGGCCTTGCGCCTCATGCAGTCTGGCTACACGAATCAGTGGCTTTGATTTTTCAACGGGGTTCAAAGTTCATTTAATTTGGAAGCCGCCGGAGGTGAGCGAAGACTCCGACTTTGAAACAAAAAGACAGAACGATTATGAACCAAGCCTAGACTAAATCATTCGAGTAGTTGAGAAAAGCCTGTCAAAATTCGACGTTGAGACTGCACCCCCTAGCAACGAACAGTGTCGGCAGCAAATCGTGCAGCTTGATACGGCAGTGATATATCCAGTAATGGGACATGGAGGAGCTCTGCTCCAGCCGGTAACATCACTAATTATTATCCGCATGAACGCCTCCGGGATCCGACATCTGACATCTTACTCAGCATCAAAGCTTTAAGGAGATTATGATGATTATTTGGGAAGATTCTGCATTTGCAGTTTTGATCAGTAAACGACTGAATTTAATGTCTCTATTGCCCATTATCAGATTTATTTTTTACATCTACAAGTTGATTAAACACAAATGAATATCTAAAATAAATTCTGACTTCACATCATTTAGTAAGAAACTCTTCACTGCGTGACTAATCCTATCCATTATTTATGTATTGTGATTTGTAATTTAATTAAATATACCTTTTGGACACAATATTTCAAACAATAATAGTAGGAAAAGAAGTATGAAAAGCATATAGCTAAATAATTTTAATTATAATAAAAAACTGTATCATATAGCATATGAAGTAATTGATGTACCGTGCAAAATTGATCTTGATAACGCCATTACTAGTTAACTGTAAATTAAGGTGGGTACGATTTACAGTATAAAATATAATCTAGTTGACTGTAGATTAAGGTGGGTGTGATTTACAATACAAAATGTAATCCAGAACAGCGTGGTGAAAATATTTAATACTCTTCGTCAGAGTTGACCATTTATTTCATTAGCTTCGAAGAGTTACAGAGTTTAGTAGAAAAATAGTAATGGGGAGATTTCCTGGATTGTAAAAGTAATTACAGCAGCTGTTGGGTTTGAAATGTGGCAAAAATTGCAAAAGAACGGTATAAAACAGTTTCCGTGTTAATGAAACATTGCTATATCTTCTGTAATGACTTCTGAAAATCATAAAACCGAATTTTGTATCGTTCTTGCTATGTTTCATACAAGTTTTTTCTTTCATTCTAGACGTTCCAACACACGACGCGATGAGCTAATTTCAAGACAATGTAGGTCTGAGATGCTTCACGAAATATCTGTTTGTCAGACTGTGTCTTTATCTTTTCAAGCAAAGTGGAAGTGAAACGCTCTGCGAATACAGGTGGGTCACTTGCGACGGGTGGAACTGAAGTCAGCGAGCACTCTCTCTGATCTCGGTGCACTGCTGGTGATTTCCTTGAGGACCACTAATTAGTGTGACATTCGAGATCTACCTGGCGCCACGCCCACCAGATAAGCACGCAACTGCTGTCCCGGATCAGAGTGAGTACTGTGTGTATAGGCAAGATGGGGCTAATGTGCAAGAAATAGTTCATTTGGACGCTCACTGTACCTAACTAGCAAATTTCGTTTCATTTGCCTGTTATAAGAAAACATTCGATATTTGCACTCAGTTATCACATTTAAACAGCAGCAGCTTAGTGTCTGAGTACTGTTCCGTTCGTTAATGTCATAATATATTGTGTACAATCCTTGAATTAATTGTTGCGACAAAAATAATGCTGAATTCCATACAGCTAAATAACAGTCAACTAAAGATATTTTCAGCGTTTTGGACGAAAAAAGCGCCTAAAGAATATTAAATATCTACAGTTTTGTCAATGTTGTTTGTAACAGATCTTTTTTGATTTATTTCAACGGTAGAAAACAAACAGCAGAACATTAGTACCGTCACTGAAAACTGACGATTATAACATTTTATGATTTGTGCAATATACTCTACTGCGAGTGAAAGTATTTATCAATCATTCTTAAAGTTTAAAAAAAGGTATTAAAAAATCATAGTAAATTGAAGTGCCTAAAGTAATATGAAGATGCTAATATCCAGATGGCCAGAACACAAATGGTGAAACTTACAAATATGGCGTGCAATGTCGGTGCTTTCATTTGTACTCTTGTGAGTAAGGTAAAATATTTTCTCATGTGATTATGCCCGCATGAGATGAATTTACAGACTGTAAAAGTGGAATAGTAATTGCCGTTAAAAGGATGGGGCATTAGATTTCGCAAATTGTGCGTGAAATTATTATTCCTTGCTGCACAGTGTCAAGAGTGTGCCTGAATATGTAATTTATGGCCTTACCTCCCACCATGGACAACGTAGAGACTGACTGCATCTACTTGATGACCTGCGTCGAGATTCCGGGAACGGCAATACATGTGTTCGGTTTCGATGTACCCTACTGTCCACATGGTCAGTTGATCGAAATTTGGCTTTGGTGGAATATGGTGGTGGAAGATCGCCAGGAATACCTATGTTACCAAAACGTTATCTTGTCTTCTGGACTCATGAATATATCTGTTTGGCCCCAGATGGCTGGGAAAGGGGTGCATGGTTAGATGAGTCACGATACCAGTTGGTAGTGCCTTACGATAGGGTTTGAGTGTTGCGTGTAATCCATGGTTGTAGGGATTTCAAGGAGGCCAAACTGTCGGAGGCTCCATCCTGGTATGGGCATTGTTTACACGGGAGGACAGGGAACTCTGGTCAGATTGAACCATCCATTGCCCGGAAATGGTTATTTTAAGATACTGAGAACTATTTGCAGGTTTTCATCGCCTTCAATCCACCAAAAAAAAGGACTTTTCCATGGAAAAAAAAATGCATCAAGCCAAAATCATTCTGGACAATTCTAAAGAATCATCAGACATGATTTCAATCGAACTTAGGAAGGATATGATCGAAATTTCAATTCTTAAACCACGTCTTGCACCGCTAAAACTTTTGTAATTATGGACATCAAGGCTGAATATGGGTCTACTGACAATGGCACGTCGGGTTGCTGCACTTAGACAGGGGCAGTGCTGCCAATCCTACAGATTCATCCGTAGATCTACGGATTTTTATAAAAAGTTAGGATGTTCGGATTTTGTTAAAATATCTATGTATTTTTGCTACTTTTTACTATTTGTTGATTTTTGCTTTTATCGGTGTTAAACTTTGAGCTTATATTGTTAATGCATTACAGAATTGTCAGTAATTGCCAATAGTTTTCTTGCCACCACTCGTGTGTACCAAAGATTGAAATAAATTTCATATTTTGTTTGATCATAGATTTTATAGATCTTAAGAGACCGTAATGCAGAACTATCGGCGCACTCTTTATGCAGGGTGACAAGCACGGCTTACAAAGCAGTGTATTCCGAGAAAGCCTAACCTATATCAGAGAATCATAGAGGTCGCAATTTTTAACATTTCCTGTTACAGAAGATATGCTAAATTTAATGTCAACAAAGAAAATGTAAGGTAAAAAAAAAAAAAAAAAAAAAAAAAAAAAAAAAAAGAGTAGGCTTAGCAGTGATGAAAGTGAGAATGTATAAAACATGTTCAGAGGTATTTCTTACTTTCAATGTCGAAAATTATTTTGTATTTTGAATTTTAAAGACCTGGAAATAAAAAGTATTCTTAATTTTGACTCTCTCTTCAGTAATTAATGTTTCAGTCTTTCAGTTAGCGAGTTTCCGGATTTTTGTACTCAATCCACGGAAATTTTAGCGGCCATCTACGGATATTCGAAGCCAAGTGGCCGGCAGCACTGGACTGGGGATTGTTAATTCTTTCAGTTCATTCTCGATAGGGACGCATTATAAATTTGCTCGCATGCTGGAGGCCTCTCCATAAAACCCAATTTAAATGCCCGTCTCGGTAGCATAATGGCTAGGGTACTGGCTCCACACACAGAATGTCATCGGACCGAGGCCATGGGTGTTTATGTGTTATGCGTTTTGATGTCCTGTGCATTCTGTAATGTCCAAACTTAGTAGCAATCATGTACTGGAGGAACTGATACACTGGAAGAGTCATGATAATCACACTGAAGTGACTGTATAGCCTAAATAGCCCAAAGCCATTAAAAAAAAATCAAAATCAGGAATGCTTAGGTGCGGTATAACTCCAAAGTCTATCAGTCTACGACACATTTTGTGGTAATATTCGTCATCTTCCATTGGTATCTGCCGAAATTATTATGTAGAAGTTTTATCGGCATGAAATTGATAACATACATTAGACAAATCGATAATAGTTAATATAGTGTATGATATCTCTGAAACTCCAATTCCATTCAAGCAGTGTCGGTAGCTTCGTCTCCGCTGTAATTATTCCCTACGACCATTTGACCACACCACTATCCAATGTATTTTTTTATTAATAGCATTAGGCAACTTAGGCCATACAGACAGCTCAAAGTGATCATGACTCTTGCAGTGTATAAGTTTCTCTTGTAAGTTATAGTATCTTCTAATTGTGGACATTACAGGGCGGAAACGACATTAACACACACACGAATCACTTAAAACACCATGCCCTCGGCCGAACTCGAACCGGCGACCATCAGCACGTGGAGCTAGTACTCTATCCCCTACGTTACCAAGGCCGGCTTATCCAATCTTCGCGAAACTATTGCCAATAGATAATCGATTTTACATTGTTCCCGTCAGAAGAGAGACAGAATGGTCCGGTAAACATATAATAATGTATTCTGGGTATTAATTGAAATCAATTTTTTGGATTCAACTAGGTTCACTCAATGGAGCTACTCGTCCAAAATCCAAAAATCCGAGTGTTTAAACATGACATCTTGGAAAACGCGTAATGTAAGAAAAGACAAGTTACTATACAACAATTACTTCAATGTTAACGAATAGTAACGTTCAAAAATATTTTAACCGATATTGCTAAAAGTTAAAGGGATATTTTAAACGGAATTTTTTCAGAAATAAGGTATCTCAAATAAGACTGTTATCCACTTGTCTAACAGTTGGATATTCCATACATCAACCTGTGAGAAGGCTTGTCTGTGTTATAACTAGGGCCCGGATATATATGCACGTAAAACATCTAATATATGCATGCAAATATGCACAAAAAAGTCCTAAAATATGCACTAACAATTAAAGAATATGCACTAACAATTAACGAATCTACACTAACAATTAACGAATATACACTAACAATTAACGAACATGGACTAACTATTAAAGAATATACAGTTATCAAATGATTTATTTTATGTCAACTCACTGATATACACGTTTCATTCCTTACAAAATGATGAATCACAATATGTTACCAACAGTTTTTCAATGTTTTCAGGGGTCAAAGATTTTCTGTTGTCAGACAAAATTAGTTTATAAGCCGAAAATGATCGTTCCACGTCAACGGACGTTATTGGGCAATACTTGTACGATGGTGCTGACTGTTCGGAACATTCATCTGGCAAAGATTGTGTGGTTCCACTTAAATACGTATTAATTGATTGAATCTTTTGCAGACCTGGGTTTGAGTCTAACACCCTGCTGAGTTTAGATTTAACTTTTTCTCCAATTTCACCAGGGACGGCATTTAAAGAAGAAATTGTTTGTGAAGCAACTGAATAGACTCGTGAAGGGGTGCACCGCTAGTTTCTAGACCCTTAATAGCATTAGAAAGTGACGAATAGTGTACATGGATGAAATTGATATCTCGATATACAGTATCACAATCAAATGCGCACTTTGCTTCACGAACACACGCAGCACGATCGTCATAATCAATACTTGTAACCACATCTTTCACTTGATGAAAGTTCTCCTGGTAGAACAGCACTGCAGACAACCAAGTTCCCCATCTAGTGAGAACAGGTTCCGGTGGAAGAGGAACCTCAGGCAGACGATCCTTATAAAACTGTACACGCGCTGGTGCTTTTAGGAACACTTTTTTTCCACTTGAAATTACTTTGTTAACTGAAGGAAATAGAGAACGTATCTCTTCTGCAATGCGATGTAATCCATGCGCCAAACATGTAACATGGATCAGATTGGGGAAAAACACTCGAAGCGACTGACCAGCTTTTAACATATATGAAGCTGCGTCTGTGATTAAAACACGCACCTTGTAACAATCACTCTCCGATTCAGTAGGCCACAGAAGTCGCAGGGAATCGTTTATAAATCTTGCAATTGTACTGTGGTTGGTTTTCTCTAACACTTTGGTTGAAAGTAAATGTGGTTTTCCGGGTTCTTCTTGACATAGTTTGCCCACTATAAAGTTCGCTACGTATCGGCCACATGAATCGGTTGTTTCATCTACCGATATCCAGACACAGTTCCCTCCTATGTCAGACCGAATTGAATCCAGGACAGAATCGTGTAGAGAGGGCAAATAATTTTTCCTGAGGGTGGATTCATCCGGTATCCTTTGATTAACACAATACTTTTGAAGAAATGCTCGTAGATCTGGATTATTCAATTTATGCAGCGGGATATTGCTGCATACAAAAGCCTTACACAGGTCAGCAGAGAATGTATTAACAGACCGTGATACCTGAGTTAAAAGTAGCTGTTGCGTGTTCCTATTCTTTTCTTTTGACCTGAGATGTACAGCTGTTTTAGAATGCTGTTCAAGTTGAAATTTTTTCTCACATTTTATATTCTTCTCACATACTTGACAGTACACAACTTCACCGTCACTAGAATAGTCACTGTTGCCTGAAATCCACTGCTTAATTAAAACTGATCTTGTGCATTTTTCTTTAGGCATTTTTGGAGTCAGATTAAAGAAACTTAATCTTAGCACACGAACACTCCTGTCAACACAAACTTTGAGAGGCTACTGTTTTTGGAAAGGAATGTACACGTCCCTTTAAAAGTACGAATCCCTCAGGTCTGGAAGCCAGGAATCTGTTCTCAGGAAAACTGGCTCGTACCGCAATTAGGGGAATATTCCCGAAAAGATTAAAGAAAACCGCTGGCCTTCCCGGTAGTTGTCGCACGAATAAACACACTGGTAGATAACGAATATTCCAAGTGGGGGTAAATACTTGTGACTGTCGTCTCCTCAAACAAGAATTTGCCGCCTGAGGGAGAATAGAGCTATTCTTTGATTTTGCCGACCCCACCCGCCCTTCCCGTCAATGTTACCGCTCAGGGCAGTAGAGAAGGTCGCCGCCACACAAATTTTCCATTTGCAGCACCTCCAAACATGTCACTGTGTGAGTTTGGATAAGGTAGAAAATTCTCTACATGTGAATGCCAGTACAAAAAAATCCTGTTTACTCCAAGAATTTAACTTACTTGTTGCGGTTGCCAAGGATGTCCAACATACAGGTACATTAGGCTTTACAGTTTCTTCAGAAGTATCGGATATTCAGTTATGAGATGAAATAAAAGCTAAAATATGCACATATCCATAAAATATGCACTAACCCTCAAAATATGCATTTGCATATGCGCATATGCTTTTTTGAAAAATCCGGGCCCTAGTTATAACGGTGCCACGAGTGACCCTCTACTTTAAGAGTCGAGTCTCCAGCAGACTGCCCCTGCAGGTTGCGCCACCACCTTGTCTGTGGTGTCTTGTCGGCTGCAGTTCGGGTCGCTATGTTTTGCTGCACTCTCGGCCAGACGCCGCGCCGGCTGGGCTACGTAATAATCTGGTTAAAACATGGCAGCTCTGGACTGGGGCACTCAGCCATATTGTGCATTAACTTCGCAGCTACAGCGAATATTAAACTAGTTGCTCACAGACGAGTATTTCATTAGATTCTTTCAAATTTATATAATGATACCATTAGATGAACAACTTTTCCTCTACAGAATGTGTAATTACACGGTTTTATAAGGTACAAAATTTTCACCATTAAAAACTAATAGCTTGGATTACAGTACTAAAAGGAAATTGATAAATTTTTATCGTCAGCATTACTTTAAACTATGTGTTCTGGAATGAGTTGGCCTGAGGTTCTGAGACAAATGAAATAGTGATGAAATAAGCACAGTTAAGCGAAATTTTCTTGCTAAAATCATGATACCCCAATACTAAAAGGTTTATTGTAAAAGTTCGAGGATTACATGATTTTAAAAAATGCGTTGAAAAGATATTTGTTCCAGAGAAATGCAAGAACTATTCTACAATTGATTTTTCAAGATAATTGTTGTCTATAACACGTAAATACGGGGAACAACCTTATTTCTCTCTTTCTTGTATTATAGTAATTGGTGTGAGATTTCTTATCGAATTTTCCCAAGTAAATCAGCAGGGGTGGCAACACGTGAGTTTAACGACTAATAAATAAAATATTCAAAAAAAGAAATTCATTAAATTTTGATCCCACAGATGTGAATTATGTATAAAATGACTAGATAAAAAAAAAAAAAAGATATCAGTAGTAAGAGTCATTATTAAAGGCGCAATGAGGTTCATGGAGGCACAAAATGCCTAAAGATGAAGTATTTTTGGTGTTCGTTTATCAATCTGACACACTAGAAGTATGGGAACATTTCCGGACAAAATAATGACGCTATGTTCGAGTAAACGATTAATTATTTGATTCGTATGCTGGTAATCAAAAACAATTATTTCTGACATTAAACTGCTCTGTATATGCAGGAACTGTTACCTATCGATGAGTCAGAAGCAAATCTTAGGTCCTCCTCTTGAATTTTAAATTAAAAAATTACCCAATTATGTTACAATAAGTAAGTAAACAAATTAAAGTGAAATTTAACCGTATGTTAGTGATTCCCATCTCAAAATAGTTCCGTACACCAACTTGCCTCATATTAATGTCGATAGTTAAGTGATCCGTAAGCTAAAAAAATAGTAATTAATTTTTAACTCCAAATATTGAATACATTAATGGAACAAAGTTTTGTTGTGATAGTTACAATGTAACTTGTAAAATGATATACTTTCTTTGTAACTAGTTATTTGCTTACTATCGGAATCCGGATCATTTAGATACTCTCGAGCTCTTTACCAATTTTGTTCTATTTGTCTCCAAAACGTGTACAGTTTGTACAATTGTGATTGATTGTAATTTTTAAGGCTATAAATTGTAGCATTCACGTCGGTATCCACAACAAATGAACTAAAAATCACAAAGCAGGCCTCATATTAGTAGGATGCAGGTTCAGATTCATGTCCAGCCATTCAGATTTGTACGTTTTTCCGAAATCACACCAGGAGATTGCAGGGTAATAGTAGGCTTCATTTATATTCCTAGCATCCAGTCCTTTCCCGCTTCTAATGACTTCGACGTTAACTTACCGTAAAGTCACAAGAAATTGAAAGTAAGCTAAAAATTGTAAGCCAGTATGGTGGGAACCGTTTCAAACTTGTGCATGAAACATTGTTCCCAGGATAACTATTTATTTTTCCTATAGTGTAAACTACACTCCGATCCCTTTACACCAATCGGTTTTAAAGCTAAAATTTGTGGGATGTTTAGAATAATCCGAAATAGCTGTGGGTGAAGTCGCTTAAGAGACACACGGCGGCTATGGCCATAACCAGGGAGGAAGATGACGTCCAGACTCTGACGTAAACACTGCACTGCGGTGACCACAAGTTGGAACCCGGCGAGCGTTATGAGATCTAGCTGCAGACCCCGTCCTCTCCGCCTGCTACAGCAAGCACCCTTGTCCTTCTATGCTCGTTGGGCATTCACTCGGTCCCCCGGTGCGAAGGGCAGTGGCGGCGGCTTTCGGCCAGCGCACCACATTCAGCTTAGTACATAGGTTCGGGGTTTTTAGACGTGAAATTTACCTGTTCACCGCTATCATCGATAACTGAACTAACGAGTTATTGTTAAAACGCGACCTTTTTCATGAATTGTTATATGCCTCCTTTTTAAATTATTATTAGTATCTGTAGCTTTGAGTAATGAAGTTACACTAAATTTCTAATTTCCTGGAATTTATTAAATTAATAAATGAAACAGCTATTGTGTTATTAAGCATTTCATTCATATTCACGCTTATAATAACAGAAATAAATTTTCATAAATACATAGACAGGATAAAATCAAAGATGGTACACGTTATATCCTTGAAACCTAGTTTGCCCGCACACCAGCTTGTTTCTCAGTGAATGTTCCCACATCATTCTCAGCAACTGTATGTGTTCGATACAGCGATAGAAAATTAATACGTGATACGCGGTCCCTAATTTTACAATACAAGTGGATGTGTCATCTAGGAACAGTGGTGAGTAACCGCCGTTGATTATGGCTTACAGTATTAGCTGCATTAACTTCTAGCAATCAATATCTTAATTCGGTACATTTGTTCCTTTAATTGAATAATGATAATATTTATTCTTTCTTATCAAAACCATGGATTTTAGAGGAAGTTTTGTGAATTTACAAGGTAATATTACCATACTGCATAATGTTTTCTACTTTCTTGTTCAATGACATACTGATGTTCTGTTACAAATCATTTCAGTTGTGCTCAATGGTGCAGGTGAGCATATTCAAACACAGACCGACGTATTTCGTTGGCTTGATGGTCATTTTATTACTAGATGATTACAAAACGGTTGTGGTATAGGGGCCTAGCCGTTGTTTTAAAATAACTAACAGAGCTTTAAGGGCTGTTCACATTGATTTCATAAGAGCAGAAACAGCACTGGAGCCAAGGAACAGTGTGAAATTCTACTTGGCCTTCTGAAGGATCTATCCCAAATTTTTTTTGTGTGATTTCGGGAAGCGATGGAAAACGAAATCAGGCTTGCCAGACCGGAGATTGAACCCGTGTCCTAGCGAATGAAGGGTCCAATTCTTGTATTGAATACTCGTAAGATCAGAAGTGCCTTTCCAACTATATAACTCTATACATAATATACGAAAGCACAGTGTTTCTGTGAACTTAATGCTTTTGAAAACAACATTTCGTTACCTTCAACGAGAAGCCTAATGTGCATCGTCATAAAATTCTCTGCTTCAGTGCACAGGTGTACAGAGAAATCATTTTTCCTGTCCATGATTATGAGAATAACCAATTTGCCTATAGAAATCACAATTGATTGCTGCCCAACGGCTATTAATGCCCCTACGCGAAATGAATGGAAAAAATTCCCTATCGAACACCTTTTAATTCGCAGAACCTTTTATACGAGGGAGCCAAACTTCATTAAAGTCAAGCAGACTACTGCGCTTACGTTGAGAAACTCGTTCCCGTCATAAATTTCATATAGTACTACAGTAGCATGAACGTTAATGAGTTTTCTTTGAGTATTCGACGGCTGTGTAGACCTGCCGTACAAGCCATCACTTTTGTATCTTTGTTCTACGTGCTCGCCAAAGAGTTCCTTTTTTCCGCAGTCAATACGTTACAGATGTAACAGGAATGTTACTTGAATTGTTGGAAGTTTTTGAATTTAAGCAATAATACTTACACGCATGCTAAAAATGATAGTTACATGCATAAAGTGTTTTGTTTTAATATAGACAAAATGTTATTATTGTGCGGCTTCACATTTTTCCATCACAAATCTACCTGCTTCAAAAATAAAAAGAGAAATTAATTTAAAACATCGTTCCCTTTTCTTTCAGAAACCATTGCAGAGATTAAGCAGCTTATGTCGATAATTACGAGTAACTCAATCATATCGGTGAATGCACTGTTTTTCACGTAATTTGATTATTTGCATCAACAGGCATCTCGTAAGCTGCTACTATCACGATGATGGTGATGTTATATTGTTTGACGTTTTTCATGCTTTTCCACATGATCCTCCAATAGTTTTTTCGTATTTTCCTGCGTTTACTTATAATGTAAGCTTTGAAATATAAAGCATGTTGCAAAAATTTAGAAAAATTTTGAGACAATGTCACAACGGTTTCTTAATTATAAATCATTTGACTTTTAGTGCGGAATCGTAATTTTCTTTCTGTAATGGTGTCGAATTCTGGAATTATTAGTCATATAGAGACTAACTTTTTGTGCGCTGTTGCTTTACTCGAGAAGCAATTAGTAGGCTTATTAGCAAGTTTTTTGATTGGCAAGTGTAGAAAAAGAATTTAGATATAGAAAAAATTCGTTAATCTTAACGCTCGACAAGTGTCGGTGGTGGTAGCTCAGACGCGAACCTACGTCCTTGAAACGTTCGTGTTCAGTACTCAAATATCTTGGCGTACACACCCAAATAAGATTCGATAAAAATGAAATCAGAATATATTCAGAAGGTTCTATCTGCTTTGATGTCACAACGAGAAGAATTATTCAGTTATCCAAAGAATGAGTATGATAAATCGAACACATTAGAACTGATGAAAGACATTTCTTTGAGTTGTTGCCTTGCTCTCTTGACGCATTCATTGACATTTTTTCCGAAAGAAAGGATAAGTAGCATTCTGAATTACAAGATAGTCTCCCGTACAGAGGATAACTTTTCCCCCCCCCCCCCAGCCCAACCAGAAAATAAACGAAATAATGAACACCAAACTTAAAAGAAAGATGACAAGTTATTTTTAAATTGCGTTCATCATACGATGTCTTTTAAATGATACATACAAATCAAAATAAAAAAGTTAAAAATAATCGTTTTCAAGAAAAATATTATAGCGACACTTTTACATCAATTCCATGTAATGTCCGTCTGATTAAACATGTGACATTTTGTTGAAATAAACTATCTGATAAAAATTAAATCTCTCAAAATCAATCATTTAGTTATTTTTCAAAAATCATAAGCTCCATAACGATCGTTACAATTTTCATGTGAACTTTAGGAGGCCTCATAACACTACACATTTTTAAAGGATTTTATGATTGGCAGTTTCGGAAGTAAAGGAGGGTGAATGGGAATTTTTTGTTTTGTCGATCATTTCTAATAAAATCTTGAATTTTTTGAGTCAGTGGGTTTCCCGCGTTCCCGCGTTTATTTGATACCCACAAAGTTTAGTTTTTTTTTTTTTTTTTTTTTTTTTTTTAAATGTTAGCAAGGGCTAAAAAGGTGAGCAAGCACAAACTTCTAAACCAAGGTATTCAAGTTATGAGAATGTAATAAAAGATTAAAAACAAGATTCAGGCAGCAAAAATTACGTTCCCACTCACAAGATTCCCTTTATCCATTATTCCTATAAGCCTAATCCATATTCGTATTGACAGTTAGATGTTATCAACAAAATATGCAGCAAGAATATATCAACACATGCAGACTGGTATAACATTTTCGTGGGGTCAATCAACTCTACAGAATTCAGTACCAACTAAAATCTGATAGTGGTGTTCAGTGGACATCGGCGGTTCCCATTGGATGAGTGATTAACTTTTGCCTCGCATTTGGTCGAATCTCCGTCCAGCCAACCAGATTTCGGTTTCCGATGATTTTGAAGAATGGTTCCTTCAAAAGATCGTGACAGAATTCATTCCCGCCTTTAATCACCAAGACGTCCTTGAGGCATAAAGACAATGGCAAAAGAAAAAAAATATCAGTAAACATGTCAGTTCTGTTTTAATTGAGATATGGAACATGATCTGTTACTAATAATTTAATCCGAAAAAAAGGCATCCTTATATTCTAGACAATAATAGATTAAAAACAAGATTCAAAAAATTTTCCTTAATATATTTCATAAACTAAAACTGATCAGATAACACATCACGAACGGAACGAGGATGAATATTGATTATTAAAATTTACAAGTGTTAGGTTTGAATTACGCATTTATTCTAAACTTTTCGAGACCAGTAAAGCAGAAATTGTTTGATTTGGTTTTTTTGACGTACCACAGAAAATAAAAATTACGCAAGATGAAATGCTCTCATTAGATGATTTTAAATAAGTTGCTATGGTTTGAAGTAATTATAACGAAATAATTGTTTAGTATTAAGAAGATTAAAAGAATTTTTAGGCCCTGAAAACAATCACTAAGCATTCTTCGAGTTTTTCAATGTAAAATCAGATTTTTCCGTCTCCTGAAAAGTTTCACGAACTGTGTACTCAACAAGTCCATGTTTTTTATTGTTATGTTCGGCATTATTTTTTGTGTTATATTAATCCTTTTAAACGGTAAAAGAGAATTACTTGATTCATTATTTTCACTCTTTTTTAAAAGAAGTGTGCATACTCTTATCTGTCAATTAATGGGCGAGCGTGTTCCTTCCGAGCAGCCACCTGTTGTTAGCAGACGGCTTATAACCTCTTAAGCTGGCTGCAAAGGCGCCAAACTTTGCTGGTATCATACGGCAACATACAAGCTGCTAAGAGTCTGCCGCGTTATCATTAAAGGCGGCGTAAGACACTGAAAGCTTAGTCCGCGATACATATTCAGCAGAAGCACTTGAAACGACGACAGCCTCTTAAGCCCTAATCGTAATTCAAGTGACATTCTGTTAGTTGGAAGTATGTTGCAGCGTAACGTTCTTGGGCAACTTTTAATACATTACAGGCTACTTTTAATAATATTACTTAGCTCTGCAAATTGTAATGTGTTTACAACATTCTTAGTTTTTTAAAGTACTGTTCCCAAAGCAAAACGGAACAGTATTGCCGTCGCTTCGCTGTCTGTCTGTTATAGGTCTGTAGTTTGTAAACAAAATAAGTTTCACGTTTCACATTTGCACATGACTTGAGTTTAGTTGATTCATATCATATCCAAAATTTTGTAAAATTAAATTTTTGGGGTTACAAACAAATAAAGGGTCTTGAAAGAAAAATTGTTTGGGGTATTGAGATTTTGACCTCGTGAAGTAAAGAAATAAATATTTAAGCCTTTTTTCTCTAGAGAGAAAAAAAAACACATAGCAGGCTAAGTTGTTGATTCGTGAAATTTGTTAAAAACGGCAAATACTAAAAACATTTATATTTAATATACCTTATAAGTTGTGGGTAAAATAAACAAACGGTTTAATTTTTTTGTGACTTTGGCGTTTTATTTGTTATTATTATATGTCAGCCAATATCAGTCATGAACTGATGAGGCCTTTTGGAGTGAATAGTACTGATCATCATCGGTCTCAAGGATGTGAAGCCTAATCACCAAGCCGGCTTCAGTGACGGACTTCTGAACCTATTTTAAACGGAGAGGCTTTAATGTTGCCATCCGTCTGCTATTGATGTAACTTATGTTCTCAATGATAGATATATTTTTTATTACGAAATGAGTAGTTTATGAGGTGTAAGTTGGGACCGTTCCAACATTAGCCTGGATGATTGCGGGTAACAGCCTAAAGACCGCAAAGATTACAACCGGTACGCGGGACTGGTCCCTTTGTACCTCCCCGAAGCACTGTACTAGTCTCTTGACGCGCAGCCACAATGGCGGGTAATTCGGCAAATATGAAAACTGAGAGTGTATTGTATTCTAAAGAACATATTATAAATTCGACTGTAACCGATATATAGTATAAACCGTGCCTCGCTTCTGGAGAGTCGTGGAGTGGAATCCGCTATCTAACTTGGAAATGTGTAAAGTATTAATTTTTGTGCCATGCTACTGGTGTATAACCTTCCACACGAGATAAATGTGTTCAGATTATCAGAAAAACGTAGCCATAAAAGGATAAGGTTTCACTTCCTCTCCCAATATATTTCATATTCAGCTAAGTGTATCCCAATTTATTTAAATAAATATCCATAACATTTCGTTGCTTGACAGAATTTTTTTTTCAGTGCTACTAAATAATATTATACCTTCAATTTACATATGATAACAACATTTTCACTTACTTCACGAATTCATTGGATTCTAAAATATCAGACATTGAGCTGTTGTATTTGAAATAGTGAATTAGTAAGGAAATTTATTGATCATGAAATGAAATGGGTCGCCACATTTTCATCACCATAACTTAAGTTAGAATTTCAACGATATTTTTATTTTATTTTGACATACTTCGTAAAAGATGGCAAACAGAAGACGTTATAATAAATAACTAAGGACTAATAGGGAAATATGACCCAACAATTACCACAGATGAAGCCGGCTGGGAACGATGAATACAAAAAAAAAGAACAAACACAAGATACGCGCAATATTTCGGCGTATGGCCTTATTATATATGTACATATATCAGAAACTGTCCGGTGACTCCGTGGTTAAGGCGATTGACTGGAAGTCTAAAGGTTTCTTGTTCGAATTCCAATCTCTGTAGGGATTTTGAAAAGGCATTTTACCCAGAATTCACTTCTGACATAGTTTCCTGTGTAATGTGAAGTATACACTAGCGCTTCCGTAATTCGAATTCCACGTTAAGGTCCCCTAAACGCGGTAGGATTTCAGGATTAAATTACGGCTACGTTAGGGTTTTATTGGATGCGCAATCCGCGCCTACCGCCAGGTCATTACGACCAAACGAGCCATTCCTCTTTTAAGATTATGTATTTTTAAAATTACATTCTAGCGATCCTCATTAACAAATTCACACAATTATGACTGTAGAGCCATAAATGTACTATAAAGATACCTAATAGCTATAAAAAATGCTGAGGTATTTGGAACCATGTTTTATAGTAACTGACTGAACACAAGCTTTGGTTCTTGAATCAACTTCCGTTGGAACCATTAATTACGACAATGACTAT
Organism: Vandiemenella viatica; assembly: GCA_031002005.1. Lineage (NCBI taxonomy): Eukaryota > Metazoa > Arthropoda > Insecta > Orthoptera > Morabidae > Vandiemenella > Vandiemenella viatica. The sequence continues at coordinate 273,177,279 of JARYHS010013630.1, forward strand.
CCAGTCTTTGAAACAAGCCACCTTTGCAATTTTAACTGTAGATCAAGTAAATTTAATAGATCAAATACATTACCACATATTTTAATACTTGTCATTTAAAAACGTGTGTTAGTTTACCGGAGAATATTACTGGATAATTACAAATATGGAATATTCCAGTACTTTTGGTATAGATCTTGAAAAACCACAGTAGATCCAAATTCTTTTCAAAGAAGTATTTGAAGACGACTTAACAGGGCTCTTAAGAGAAACCAATTATCAGAAGATTTCAATGCTAGAGTGTGATGGAAGCACATCTCGTGGTAACAAATTTGGAGAGAAAATTCTGAATGGTAATGGAGATCGAAGACATACCTCAATACACATGAACGTAATTCGCAGGAGAGTTAATATCATTGATAGACGATGTAGTAACAATGCTTATTACGGAATTAAAAGGTAATGGACGGCACTGAGGAAATTTCTAATATTTGTAGAATTGTTCGTAATAAATAATACTTATCACAGACACATAGTCGGGTACGAAGATTAACAATATAATCGAGATTTACTGAATAGTAATTTCGTAAAAATGTTGTTCAAGGAGAGTTGGAAACAAATAATAAAAAATACACCATCAGGAACTGCAAAAAACACTCAAACAATCCTATTAAGTAGTTCCTAAGTCCTGAACGTGAATATAAAATGGTAATGATAAAAACATTGGTGCAAAGATTAAGTAAAACGTGTGACAGAAGAAAATGATAACAATATAAAAAATTAGAAATTGGTTGGTGGCGAAATATAAAGAAATCAGAAAATAAAAAGTAATAATACATAAACAAATTAGTAATTGAGGAAGTTGTAAAACAAACAAAAAATTAAGCTTAGAAAAATATGATGAGTAAATCAGCCTGTTAGTGATATTTTGAGATGTAGAGCGGCACATTTGTGAAACTAGGACTTGGGAAACGGTATAAGACTGCTATTATTTAAAGAAATGCAAACTATAAATATGGTAGAATTTGTGAAATATTAATTCAGCATGCTTGTTAATGAAAGGGAAAAGTGTAAGATCGAAAAGAAGATGGAACAACATTATAAAGCAGAAGCGAGTTGTTACCAAAGTAGATGTAAGTAAGAAATCGTTCACAAAGTAAAGATAAGGTGAACTCTGAAGGAAATGAAAAATGTAAGATCCTTAGCCTCTACAGTCATACTAATTAATTTAGTCAAGAACCTTCCAGAAATAGTTCTAGATATTATACTGGAGATATGTTTGATAAATGTCTGATAGAACGGGCGAAACACTTAAGGCACGAAAGCTACGGAATTTAATAGTACTCAGCACTGGTACACAAATAAATAAATCGTTCATAAATTTACCACGGATTCAGAATAAATTTGACCATTTGAAGGCGAAACGGACAGATGATAAAAGGTAGAACACACACAAAAAAAAAAAAAAACAATAATTCGGACCCTAGAGTGGATTTATTGAAGGGAGGTTGTGAATGTCTAGTATAAAAAATTAGTAAAATAAGAAGAAACACATAGTTCATGATTACTCATCTGGCAAAACAGTACGATACTGCTCCGAACAAGGACTAACGTTAGGTGCAACGTTAGACTGAACAAAATTTATGAAATAAGACTTTACAGCTTTCACAGCTGTCATGTTATGCAGAACTAATTAATTTAAGTTTTTTTTTCTAGCTGTGTCACAAATAAAAAAGTGAAACAACTGGTAATCCCCTGAAAATTAATTACATGTGAAAAATAAACAATATGATGCATCAGTAACAAACTTCAAAAGTGAAAATGGGAATCCAATCTTCTAAAGCAATAAAAGTAATAAAGAGACTACGTAATTAAACTCCAATCCCCTTTAAAATGTGCAGACCTAAAGTGTTTACAGAATATAAAAGGTAATTTAGAATGATAATTATAAAAATTGTGATTACTGTTTTTTCTGATACTCAAATGTGGGAAGCGTGGTGCAAATGCTATTTGAAACATACATATAAAAAAAGCTGAAGACATAGTGAATTTTTGCGGAGTAAAGTAGCTAACTATTGGAAACCATAACACGGATATACAGTATAAATACCGGGGAAACAATCAATTCCTGCGATGTATACTGTCAGCTTGATGTGACGATCTCAGAAGAAGCTATAAATACAAATTTTAGCACAATCACTTCACTTGTCATATAAAATTTTGATGGACACTACAAGCAAAATACATTCCACAATAATTCAGAACATTTTATTTTATGGACCATAGACATGGAAAATAAGGCAAAGAATCTCCGAAGATTAGCATATGTGAATATGGAATTTATGAGAAAGTTCTGTAGATTTTTCAGGATTACAAAAGACAACATATAAAAAAAAAAAAAAAAGTTGGCATAGAAAAAGATGTGTTAGTGGAAAAAGAATAAAATATATTGATGTCCTATGGCCACGTGAGAAGCGTAGAAATAAATTGATGGTCCATGAGATATGGGAATAACAGGCACTCACAGTAGAGAAGAATTGGATGTGGATCGTGATGGAAATTATATAATGAAATGCAACAATTGTGCTACATCAATATCAAAATAGAGAAGCTTCCCATAAGGGATGTAAGAAACGGCAAATCGAGCTTCCGTTTCTTCCGTATGTGAGATTTCTATATTTTCACAAAAATTTCTTAGTAATAGTGTAATAGTAATGAATAATTTTGTTAATTACAACTCGTCTGAAATTGTGGTAGAAGTAGGTCGCGTTCTTACCGGCAGTAAATTCATTGTATTTTTTCGTATGTTTGACAAAAATAAATGTCGATTGTATAGCGGTACAAGAGCGTCATGACATCTACGATCTGCAGTAATAATACCAGCTCTTCGGTCTGTTGTAATTGACATGAGATTCACCAGTGAGAAGCAGAATGATTTTACGTCATGTTCTGTCCACATTGCAACTCTATAGTCTCGCAGATGTAGTTAGTCTGAGTCTATATGATTTTTAAATCAGATGTGTCCTCTCTTTTGACCACTTATGCTACACAAATGATTCTTTAGTGAAGTTATTAGAAGGATCCTATACTATAGTCGGTATTTCTTTTCAGGAAAAAAGGATCTAAAATCTAATTTGTTAAAATTAATGCTTAATTTTCTAATTTTTTTGGAATTTTAGTACAAGCGTAATTACAAGAAATATGTAGCTATTAAAACATGCTGCGCATTAAATTACACTGATTCATTAAGCTGTTTTCATCTGTAACATTTAAGACCGTGAATTTCACTGTAAATCTCCAAAATTTTAACCTGGGATTACATGTTCTCAGTGGTCGTCATTTTTATAGGTATTACGAGGAAGTATTAAGAAAGTAAATCGGAAGTTGTTCTAATCGACTACACACTTAGTTTGTTTTCTGTGTTTATTTGGATAAAATATTCAATAAAATTTTTGACTCTGGAGTTCTGAGACCGAGCGTGGTGGGTGATCGGTTATGAATACCCATCCGGTAGTCGAGATGTGGGCTTTCCAAGAATTCCCCAAATAACTCCAGGCAAATGCAGGGGTAGTTCTTTCAAAAAGTCTATGGGCGAATTCCTTCACGTTCCTTGCCCCCAGTCCCTTCTCACCTCTAATGACCTCGACGCCGACAAGGCATAAATCCAGAAGCAAAAAAGTAGGAGATGTTTCAGTTACGTTGTAAAATAGATGTTTGACAGAGCGTTAATAAGTAAATACTAAGAGACGAAATTACGTGTGAAATTTTATTGTACTTAACACGAAAAGTGAGGTTTGCTTAGCAACGAGGGTGAAAGATCTGACGGAGTTGAAGCTCGAGTGGCTGCTACGTTTGAACGGCATCAACGAGTGCTAACTAGATCTCAGCAAAGGAAACGGATTTTTTCCTCTCGGAAATTAAACTTTCGTGGGTGAGGGAGGCGGCGCGGGAAGGGGTAAAACGAGAGATACTGGCAGTCGGCGCGAGTGCTGGAGAACTCGTCGACAAGTTGTAGACCGGAGGAGCTGACCAAACACTCGCCACACAGGTGGCGCGAGGCAAAAGTGCAGGTCCACTCCGGAGCTGGGGCTATGCCAACATCTCCGCGGTAATCCGTCTTACCCGAAACGTGAGTGGACATATGGGAGCCATGGGTACTTTCAAGCAGAAAATTGTCGGATACTGACGAAATATCCTACGAACGACAGAAATCGTGGTTTTCTTTTCTCTTTTCTTCATAACCATTACCTTCATATGCCTATTACAAAATATACTTACATTCTACATTGACTTCCTCTTTTGTAAGTTTGAATTACTGGGAGGGGGTAATCTAATATAATGATGCAGACCGCTGTTACGAAGACTCGTCTCCGAACACAAAATTTTATAAAATACCTACATACATAAAATATTCTACAAAGAATTATCAATTAGCCCCTAATAAAGTAATACTGCAACAATTTTTCGAGTTCACGTCTCTTTGACATGCGTAGTTCCTTTTGATTTTGAAATGCATTTTACACGAGCAGAGGCTTGTTTTCTGTCAGGTTATATTACGGAAAATGATAACATAGGTTCTGAATCTTTTATTACTAACTGTAAAATTGTATATATTTATTCACATGATTTTGCAACAGTATTTTTTGCAACAATTCACACTTTACAGTCGACTTAGCATTTTAAAAGTCTTATTTCTTTATTTTTTAAATTTGTCATATATAATTGTATTAAATCGCAATTAAGTTTACATTCATAATTTAAATGATAATTTTCCTATAAACTTACTTACGTCCACACAATTCTATTAACATAACTTCCATAGTGATTTCCATCATATCAGTATGGAAGTGCACGAAGGCCACACTGGCTTCCTCTGTACTATGTCTGGTTCTTGAGGCATTGTTCTCCAGTTCCATGTTTATGACGGTTGCCAGGTCCCTCAGAATTTTTACTACATATTATGTGATGCTACAACTGGCACGCAGAGGCTGCAGTAGGCTCGTTTTTTAGTCTGAGAGCTTCATTTTGGACCTATCACGACTGTATTTCTCAGCATAAAAATATCCAC
>JARYHS010013630.1:273183325-273247174 GCA_031002005.1 Vandiemenella viatica
AGGATATAACGTGTACCATCTTTGATTTTTATCCTGTCTATTTATGAAAATTTATTTCTGTTATTATAAGCGTGAATATGAATGAAATGCTTAATAACACAATAGCTGTTTCATTTATTAATTTAATAAATTCCAGGAAATTAGAAATTTAGGGTAACTTTATTACTCAAAGCTACAGATACTAATAATAATTTAAAAAAAGGAGGCATATAACAATTCATGAAAAAGGTCGCGTTTTAACAATAACTCGTTAGTTCAGTTATCGATGATAGCGGTGAACAGTAAATTTCACGTCTAAAAACCCCGAACCTATGTACTAAGCTGAATGTGGTGCGTTGGCCGAAAGCCGCCGCCACTGCCTTCGCACCGGGGGACCGAGTGAATGCCCAACGAAGCATAGAAGGACAAGGGCTGCTTGCTGTAGCAGGCGGAGAGGACGGGGTCTGCAGCTAGATCTCATAACGCTCGCCGGGTTCCAACTTGTGGTCAGTGCAGTGTTTACGTCAGAGTCTGCATGTCATCTTCCTCCCTGGTTATGGCCATAGCCGCCGTGTGTCTCTTAAGCGACTTCACCCACAGCTATTTCGGATTATTCTAAACATCCCACAAATTTTAGCTTTAAACCGATTGGTGTAAAGGGATCGGAGTGTAGTTTACACTATAGGAAAAATAAATAGTTATCCTGGGAACAATGTTTCATGCACAAGTTTGAAACGGTTCCCACCATACTGGCTTACAATTTTTAGCTTACTTTCAATTTCTTGTGACTTTACGGTAAGTTAACGTCGAAGTCATTAGAAGCGGGAAAGGACTGGATGCTAGGAATATAAATGAAGCCTACTATTACCCTGCAATCTCCTGGTGTGATTTCGGAAAAACGTACAAATCTGAATGGCTGGACATGAATCTGAACCTGCATCCTACTAATATGAGGCCAGCTTTGTGATTTTTAGTTCAGTTGTGGATACCGACGTGGATGCTACAATTTATAGCCTTAAAAATTACATCAATCACAATTGCACAAACTGTACACGTTTTGGAGACAAATAGAACAAAATTGATAAAGAGCTCGAGAGTATCTAAATGATCCGGATTCCGATAGTAAGCAAATAACTAGTTACAAAGAAAGTATATCATTTTACAAGTTACATTCTAACTATCACAACAAAACTTTGTTCCATTAATGTATTCAATATTTGGAGTTAAAAATTAATTACTATTTTTTTAGCTTACGGATCACTTAACTATCGACATTAATAGGAGGCAAGTTGGTGTACGGAACTATTTTGAGATGGGAATCACTAACATACGGTTAAATTTCACTTTAATTTGTTTACTTACTTATTGTAACATAAATGGGTAATTTTTTAATTTAAAATTCAAGAGGAGGACCTAAGATTTGCTTCTGACTCATCGATAGGTAACAGTTCCTGCATATACAGAGCAGTTTAATGTCAGAAATAATTGTTTTTGATTACCAGCATACGAATCAAATAATTAATCGTTTACTCGAACATAGCGTCATTATTTTGTCCGGAAATGTTCCCATACTTCTAGTGTGTCAGATTGATAAACGAACACCAAAAATACTTTCATCTTTAGGCATTTTGTGCCTCCATGAACCTCATTGCCGCCTTTAATAATGACTCTTACTACTGATATCTTTTTTTTATCTAGTCATTTTATACATAATTCACATTTGTGGGATCAAAATTTAATGAATTTATTTTTTTGAATATTTTATTTATTAGTCGTTAAACTCACGTGTTGCCACCCCTGCTGATTTACTTGGGAAAATTCGATAAGAAATCTCACACCAATTACTATAATACAAGAAAGAGAGAAATAAGGTTGTTCCCCGTATTTACGTGTTATAGACAACAATTATCTTGAAAAATCAATTGTAGAATAGTTCTTGCATTTCTCTGTAACAAATATCTTTTCAACGCATTTTTTAAAATCATGTGATCCTCGAACTTTTACAATAAACCTTTTAGTATTGGGCTATCATGATTTTAGCTAGAAAATTTCGCTTAACTGTGCTTGTTTCATCACTATTTCATTTATCTCAGAACCTCAGGCCAACTCATTCCAGAACACATAGTTTAAAGTAATGCTGACGATAAAAATTTATCAATTTCCTTTTAGTACTGTAATCCAAGCTATTAGTTTTTAATGGTGAAAATTTTGTACCTTATAAAACCGTGTAATTACACATTCTGTAGAGGAAAAGTTGTTCATCTAATGGTATCATTACATAAATTTGAAAGAATCTAATGAAATACTCGTCTGTGAGCAACTAGTTTAATATTCGCTGTAGCTGCGAAGTTAATGCACAATATGGCTGAGTGCCCCAGTCCAGAGCTGCCATGTTTTAACCAGATTATTACGTAGCCCAGCCGGCGCGGCGTCTGGCCGAGAGTGCAGCAAAACATAGCGACCCGAACTGCAGCCGACAAGACACCACAGACAAGGTGGTGGCGCAACCTGCAGGGGCAGTCTGCTGGAGACTCGACTCTTAAAGTAGAGGGTCACTCGTGGCACCGTTATAACACAGACAAGCCTTCTCACAGGTTGATGTATGGAATATCCAACTGTTAGACAAGTGGATAACAGTCTTATTTGAGATACCTTATTTCTGAAAAATTCCGTTTAAAATATCCCTTTAACTTTTAGCAATATCGGTTAAAATATTTTTGAACGTTACTATTCGTTAACATTGAAGTAATTGTTGTATAGTAACTTGTCTTTTCTTACATTACGCGTTTTCCAAGATGTCATGTTTAAGCACTCGGATTTTTGATTTTGGACGAGTAGCTCCATTGAGTGAACCTAGTTGAATCCAAAAAATTGATTTCAATTAATACCCAGGATACATTATTATATGTTTACCGGACCATTCTGTCTCTCTTCTGACGGGAACAATAGTTTCGCGAAGATTGGATAAGCCGGCCTTGGTAACGTAGGGGATAGAGTACTAGCTCCACGTGCTGATGGTCGCCGGTTCGAGTTCGGCCGAGGGCATGGTGTTGTAAGTGATTCGTGTGTGTGTTAATGTCGTTTCCGCCCTGTAATGTCCACAATTAGAAGATACTATAACTTACAAGAGAAACTTATACACTGCAAGAGTCATGATCACTTTGAGCTGTCTGTATGGCCTAAGTTGCCTAATGCTATTTAAAAAAAAATACATTGGATAGTGGTGTGGTCAAATGGTCGTAGGGAATAATTACAGCGGAGACGAAGCTACCGACACTGCTTGAATGGAATTGGAGTTTCAGAGATATCATACACTATATTAACTATTATCGATTTGTCTAATGTATGTTATCAATTTCATGCCGATAAAACTTCTACATAATAATTTCGGCAGATACCAATGGCAGATGACGAATATTACCACAAAATGTGTCGTAGACTGATAGACTTTGGAGTTATACCGCACCTAAGCATTCCTGATTTTGATTTTTTTTTAATGGCTTTGGGCTATTTAGGCTATACAGTCACTTCAGTGTGATTATCATGACTCTTCCAGTGTATCAGTTCCTCCAGTACATGATTGCTACTAAGTTTGGACATTACAGAATGCACAGGACATCAAAACGCATAACACATAAACACCCATGGCCTCGGATCGATGACATTCTGTGTGTGGAGCCAGTACCCTAGCCATTATGCTACCGAGACGGGCATTTAAATTGGGTTTTATGGAGAGGCCTCCAGCGTGCGAGCAAATTTATAATGCGTCCCTATCGAGAATGAACTGAAAGAATTAACAATCCCCAGTCCAGTGCTGCCGGCCACTTGGCTTCGAATATCCGTAGATGGCCGCTAAAATTTCCGTGGATTGAGTACAAAAATCCGGAAACTCGCTAACTGAAAGACTGAAACATTAATTACTGAAGAGAGAGTCAAAATTAAGAATACTTTTTATTTCCAGGTCTTTAAAATTCAAAATACAAAATATTTTCGACATTGAAAGTAAGAAATACCTCTGAACATGTTTTATACATTCTCACTTTCATCACTGCTAAGCCTACTCTTTTTTTTTTTTTACCTTACATTTTCTTTGTTGACATTAAATTTAGCATATCTTCTGTAACAGGAAATGTTAAAAATTGCGACCTCTATGATTCTCTGATATAGGTTACGCTTTCTCGGAATACACTGCTTTGTAAGCCGTGCTTGTCACCCTGCATAAAGAGTGCGCCGATAGTTCTGCATTACGGTCTCTTAAGATCTATAAAATCTATGATCAAACAAAATATGAAATTTATTTCAATCTTTGGTACACACGAGTGGTGGCAAGAAAACTATTGGCAATTACTGACAATTCTGTAATGCATTAACAATATAAGCTCAAAGTTTAACACCGATAAAAGTAAAAATCAACAAATAGTAAAAAGTAGCAAAAATACATAGATATTTTAACAAAATCCGAACATCCTAACTTTTTATAAAAATCCGTAGATCTACGGATGAATCTGTAGGATTGGCAGCACTGCCCCTGTCAAAGTGCAGCAACCCGACGTGCCATTGTCAGAAGACCCATATTCAGCCTTGATGTCCATAATTACAAAAGTTTTAGCGGTGCAAGACGTGGTTTAAGAATTGAAATTTCGATCATATCCTTCCTAAGTTCGATTGAAATCATGTCTGATGATTCTTTAGAATTGTCCAGAATGATTTTGGCTTGATGCATTTTTTTTTCCATGGAAAAGTCCTTTTTTTTGGTGGATTGAAGGCGATGAAAACCTGCAAATAGTTCTCAGTATCTTAAAATAACCATTTCCGGGCAATGGATGGTTCAATCTGACCAGAGTTCCCTGTCCTCCCGTGTAAACAATGCCCATACCAGGATGGAGCCTCCGACAGCTTGGCCTCCTTGAAATCCCTACAACCATGGATTACACGCAACACTCAAACCCTATCGTAAGGCACTACCAACTGATATCGTGACTCATCTAACCATGCACCCCTTTCCCAGCCATCTGGGGCCAAACAGATATATTCATGAGTCCAGAAGACAAGATAACGTTTTGGTAACATAGGCATTCCTGGCGATCTTCCACCACCATATTCCATCATAGCCAAATTTCGATCAACTGACCATGTGGACAGTAGGGTACATCGAAACCGAACACATGTATTGCCGTTCCCGGAATCTCGACGCAGGTCATCAAGTAGATGCGGTCAGTCACTACGTTGTCCATGGTGGGAGGTAAGGCCATAAATTACATATTCAGGCACACTCTTGACACTGTGCAGCAAGGAATAATAATTTCACGCACAATTTGCGAAATCTAATGCCCCATCCATTTAACTGCAATTACTATTCCACTTCTACCGTCTGTTAATTCATCTCATGCGGGCATAATCACAGGAGAAAATATTTTACCTTACTCACAAGAGTACAAATGAAAGCTCCGACATTGCACGCCATATTTATAAGGTTCACCATTTGTGTTCTGGCCATCTGGATATTAGCATCTTCATATTACTTTAGGCACTTCAATTTACTATGATTGTTTTTACCTTTTTTTAAACTTTAAGAATGATTGATAAATACTTTCACTCGCAGTATATTGCACAAATCGTCAATTTTCAGTGACGGCAGTAATGTTCTGCTTTTTGTTTTCTACCGTTGAAATAAATAAAAAAAGATCTATTACAAACAACATTGACAAAACTGTAGATTTTTAATATTCTTTAGGCGCTTTTTTCGTCCAAAACGCTTAAAATATCTTTAGTTGACTGTTATTTAGCTGTATGGAATTCAGCATTATTTTTATCGCAACAATTAATGGATTGTAAAAAATATATTCTGACATTAACGAACGCAACAGTAGTCAGACACTAAGCTGCTGCTGTTTAAATGTGATAACTGAGTGCAAATATCGTATGTTTTCTTATAACAGGCAAATGAAACGAAATTTGCTAGTTAGGTACAGTGAGCGTCCAAATGAACTATTTCTTGCACATTAACCCATCTTGGCTAAACACACATTACTCACTCTGATCCGGGACAGCAGTTGCGTGCTTATCTGGTGGGCGTGGCGCCAGGTAGATCTCGAATGTCACACTAATTAGTGGTCCTAAAGGAAATCACCATCAGTGCACCGAGATCAGTGAGAGTGCTCGCTGACTTCAGTTCCACCCGTCGCAGGTGACCCAACTGTATTCGCAGAGCGTTTCACTTCCGCTTTGCTTGAAAAGATAAAGACACAGTCTGACCAACAGATATTTCGTGAAGCATCTCAGACCTACATTGTCTTCAAATACGCTCATCGCGTCATCTGTTGGAACGTCTAGATATTTCGAATGAAAGAAAAAACTTGTATGAAACATAGCATGAACGATACAAAATTCGGTTTTATGATTTTCAGAAGTCATTACAGAAGATATAGCAATGTTTCATTAACACGGAAACTGTTTTATACCGTTCTTTTGCAATTTTTGCCACATTTCAAACCCAACACCTGCTGTAATTACTTTTACAATCCAGGAAATCCCCCCATTACTCTTTTTCTACTAACTCTGTAACTCTTCGAAGCTAATGAAATAAATGGTCAACTCTGACGAAGAGTATTAAATATTTTCACCACGGTGTTCTGGATTACATTTTGTATTGTAAATCACATCCACCTTAATCTACAGTCAACTAGATTATATTTTATACTGTAAATCGTACCCACCTTAATTTACAGTTAACTAGTAATGGCGTTATCAAGATCAATTTTGCACGGTACATCAGTTACTTCATATGCTATATGATACAGTTTTTTATTATAATTAGAAATTAAAATTATTTAGCTATATGCTTTTCATACTTCTTTTTCTACTATTAATGTTTGAAATATTGTGTCCAAAAGGTATATTTAATTAAATTACAAATCACAATACATAAATAATGGATAGGATTAGTCACGCAGTGAAGAGTTTCTGACTAAATGATGAAAAGGCAGAATTTATTTTAGATATTCATTTGTTTTTAATCAACTTGTAGATGTAAAAAATAAATCTGATAATGGGAAATGGAGACATTAAATTCAGTCGTTTACGGATCAAAACTGCAAATGCAGAATCTTACCAAATAATCATCATAATCTCCTTAAAGCTTTGATGCGGATTATAATTAGTGATGTTACCGGCTGGAGCAGAGCTCCTCCATGTCCCATTACTGGATATATCACTGCCGTATCAAGCTGCACGATTTGCTGCCGACACTGTTCGTTGCTAGGGGGTGAAGTCTCAACGTCGAATTTTGATTACTACTCGAATGATGTAGTCTAGGCTTGGTTCATAATCGTTGTGTATTTTTGTCTCAAAGTCGGAGTCTTCGCTCACCTCCGGCGGCTTCCAAATTAAATGAACTTTGAATCCCATTGAAAAATCAAAGCCACTGATCTTGTAGCCAGACTGCATGATGCGCAAGACCTTCCCGGCACTAAACAATATACCTCAACTGAAAATATGGAACCTTCTCCAATATTGCTTAGGGACCACAAATTCTTAGGAAATTCACGCGCATTTGAATAATCAAAGGAGTTAGCTTTTAAAACTAACTTCTTGCCTCTCCCTAGAGTTTGCATAATCTTATATATGCTTCCATGGTCTGTAATTCAATGGCTGAAAAATTTAACCCCGAGTCTAGTCTCTGCCTGGAGGTAAGATGATAATATCGGTTGACGGCGTTCCTATCAATCCAGACATTTAGTACTGTTACATAAGATCATGTGGTGAGTCAGTCATATTTGGAACTTAAGACAATTTGTTACCACGTAAGTGGATACTTCAACTGGATTGCAGTGAATACGTTTCAGCTTTTAAGAATTTAATTTCTTTGGTTAAAAATGATGATAGGATGAAATATGCATTATCTACACACATTATTAACACTTGGTCCTTTTCCGACATTAGTTCTGTTCATTCAGGTTCCGGTTTTCCTATAGATGAACGCTGCGATGGTTCTTTCAACAGAACATAACCGAATTACGTCCTCTTCTATGTCACAGTTTCTCTGCCGGCTCTAGTAACCTCGGTATAAGTGAGGCGCAAATCTCTAATGATATTTAAAAAAGAGAAACCTTAGATTTTCACAGCACAGAACCTTCATATCTTTCCGTGTTGCTTGTGGGTAGACTAACATTCCATATACTAGTTAGAAATTTGTGTATGGGGACGAGGGATGGACAATAACACAGAGATCACTTACTTTCGTATAAGAATAAGATTTTTATCAGAAAATTACCATACGATTTCATCAGCGGGATGCAGAGAATATATCATCTTGCACCGATCGCCAATTCATATAGTTCTGTGTAAAACGTGAAGACAAAGTAGGAAAAGTATCATAGCATATTAGCTACCTGGTGGAAATAAGGATTTACAAGTTGACCGAGCAAGGTAACACTATATACCCCACAGTGGGTCAGCATAGCTCAGCTCACAGTCGGCTGAAGATGCAGAAATGCTATTCGGTATTTGTAAGCATTTAGCTACAAAAAGAGAGAGATTTAGTAATAGCTTAAATACAGTTATATGGGTAACTCCTTTCGTATGAGTGCAAAAAAGATGTAACTATGTTGAATTTAGTGAAGAAACTTGAAAAAATAGTACATGGTTGATACACTTCCACGCTATAAAAAAAGTTGTACATATCATAGTGGAAAATCGTAGATGATTTGGTCTAAAATAGTGGTAGTTACCTTTACCTTTCTGAGTCAGCGGAAGGTGGAATCGTGATAGAATCTAATCTAATACGTTGACTGTTGGACTCCTCTCCAAAAATTCACATCATTAACTGCCTCCATTACTTTGATTAAAGAGGCTTCTCCGTAGCCTAGTAGTGGGGAAAAGACGCCTTTCATTAGCCCGCCATTGACGTGATTGTCAGGTGCCCATATACCTGCATGTGCTGGCACTGGCGCTGGAGTTCTCAGAGAAATCTGAAATTTGGTCTGTCCTTGGAGCGAGGTGTCGTCTGGAGAGCCAAGACAAGTTTTAAGTTGCCCATCCTGCCTTGCTCAGGAAGGATACTTCCTGTCTTAACGCCAAAAATTAACACAAAATAAGGATTTAGAACAGCGAATTCGACTCACTGTTCGGTTACAAAGGTTCGGTTTATCGTAATCTTTTGAAATCTCGTAAGGTTAATGCCAGGGTGGTTGTTTCATGTAGATAATGGACTTATTTTATTATTAAACATTTCACAGTCCGAGCTACATATGGTCTTTTCTTATAAGAATAAGATTATGATCAGCAAATCAACAATTCTTTCTTGTTTTGTGACAAATTACCATGTGATTTAATCAGCGGGATGCAGAGAACATATAATCTTGCACCGATCGGCAATACAAATAGTGCTGTGCAAAACGTGAAGATGAAATAGCAAAAGTAGCATAGCATATTAACTACTTGATGGAAATAAATGAAAATACCCGAGCATGATGCCAGGGTTTCCCAAAGCTGGACGTCACATGGCATGCTACTACAGCTCTAAATGTGTCTGCCCCAGCAACACTAAGCAGTGGAAAGAAAAGGATAAGACGGCGTGTGTCAATCAACGAGCTGTTAGGGTGTACTGTGGTGATGTTATTCACTACTACACGTCCCGGAGACAGCATCCAGCATCTGGATGTCATCACACGGAATAGAAACGTCTGGAAATTGGAAGAAGGACAAGGTATGAACAGTGTAGCTCAACAGTTTTGCATTGCTCACAGCATTCACATGCCTGGGGAACCTTCTGAACCGTAGACACTGCTGCTCGAAAGAGAGGGAGGAGATCACGAATGCTCAACAACAACTGCAGCTGAACGCTTTAATGTGAAACAGGCAAATAGCTGGTGCAATTGTAACCACATTTAACAGGACTGCAAGTCACACATTCTGGCGCTCCACAGTGGCATGGCAGTCGACCACAATTACGTTCTATTCCGTTAACAGCATCGGGACTGGACGGACGAGGAGTAAGACCGCCTACTCTTCTCAGATGAGAGGAGTTTCAGTATGAGTGCTGATTCTGGAAGAACCCTCATCTGGTGAGCACCCAGGAACATTGATGAACATGATCTATTTTGTTGACTAAATATTATAGAGTATAGAGGCACGTTGCATGGTCCTCTAAATCTCTGAACGCGTGTACTCACCGGTTAACGTTATTGTGACACTATACCGTTCGCTCATGTGGTTTTTGCAGGGATGCTTTCGTCCTTGACTTTATATTTAAGGATGACAATGCGCTGCAGCGCAGAACAGTGCAGGTGGAGAAGTTCTTGTAACGAGAGGATATTCGTCGAATGGATTGTCCTACCCGTTCCGCCGACTTAAATTTCACCAATTACGTGTAGGATGCGTTGAAAAGACTGATTGAAGCATGCTGACATGCACCAACGACCATCCAGCAGTTGTCACTCACGCTGGTGGAGGAATGGAACTGCCTACCTAAAAAATTCCATATGTACATTGTGGCAACGCGTTACAGAACATGTTTCACTGTCCGTAGTGATCGCACATCATTTTAAGAACCATGTTCCACCTTTCTGTAAAATCCAAGGAACATCATGTGTCACAGTGACTTCTTTGGAACTTATTGTCTCTGTATAAAAGTATCATTTCTCTTAGTCTTATCGCGTATTTCTTTCAGTTTATAAGATTGTTGGTGGTTTAATTAATAAGATAAATAATCAGTCCACCATAAAGTTCAGTTTAACTTTTGTTTTTATTCACCAAGAAAACACGACGTCAACGATACTGTTTACATGCATAGATACAATCCAGAGGTTGCGTACAACACTTATTCCACATATAATACAGTTCCCAGCCGTCGCAAACTCAGTTGGTGAAAAATTTTACCGAAAAACTAACTAGCTTTGTCTTGGATGATCGCTTTATATAAACTCCACCGAAATTTGTAGAACACTTCAAAAGATTCCGACAGATATTTCTCGAACGTTAACAATAATTAAACAATTGAAACATATTAAAAACAATCAGAATTAATACATAATCATTTACAATCAAAACAAAATGTTCAAAAATGGAAATTAAAGATACTTAAACACAAAATTATTCCCAGAAATCATTTTAAACTGTCTTAAATTGTCCTTCAGACATCGTAACTTGCATTAATATTTGGAATTACCAACACTGAAGCAATTTTCTTGCACAATTCTGTTCTTAAACATATTATATGGCCTTTAAATAATTTATTTTCAAAGAACTAAGTCTATATACATTGAGTTACAGGAAATTGAAAAACAAACATACCAGATCATATTCAATCAAACCCTAGCTTACTATAAATGCTTCATAAAATTTACATTTAATTTTAGGTTTGAGGGCTGTGACAAGTTGTTTTCTGTATCTTACTGTAGCATTTATTAGTACTTATGGCTCAAGTTTCACCGATGTTATTTGGCAGTGACACAGCATGCAGACGTTACTTTCGTCCTTAAGATTTTTACACCGTTGTAGTAATGCAGGTACACAGGTACACATACGGCTAAATAATAATGATTTTTCGATGTTATAAAACGTATACATTAAATTTAATCATTATTGTATGAATGTTCTTGGCTAGTTACAGTTCCAGAAAGTGATCCCTGAAATGCTTGTTGCACGTGAGGTTTGGCCAGTCGGCGTGTGGCGTTCGCACAGTGTTCTGTCCGATAGCTGCAGCGGAGCCGAGGCGTGTGTTGCGGGGTGGCGGGCGCATTACCATGTCGCCAGCTCAGTGGGCACGCACCGGCGCCAGATTGCGCCCCCTACCCTGCCGCGCCACTTTCCTCTCGCCGCTGAAACAGTGCCAGCAGCCAGCCACACATTTTTACATCAGCGCTTACCGAGGGCACAAAGCTCGCCTGACAAAGGACCACCTCTCCACTCTCGCTTACAGCTGCTCTTTGTTCGCGACCCGCTGCCAGATCTAAACAACTGCACTGCTACTCTGTTTCCAAATGTTCTTTCACATACAAACATTTGCTAAACCTCACTGCGGTTTTGCTAAACGCTTTCGAAATTTCAGCAATGTGAATTTCATGTTAGTCTTTCGTTTTCAAATATTGCAACACTCTAGGAAGCTACGCAAACAAGCGGCTTTAATGTTCAGTATTTTACAGTGTAATATGAAAGGAATTTTCTGCAAACTGTGGAATTCAGTTGCTGTATCTGTAGCACATGAAATCTCTGTTATTTCCTGAGAATTTTACTTCAAATATGAGGGAAGCAATACACAATATTTTTAAAAAAAATAACACGTGTACAGAATACGGCCACGTATATGATAAGAAACAAAGTGTTGGATTAACAAACGCAAGGTTTTTTCAAAATATATTCCTTGGAACCTTATGCAAACGAAAACATAGCGGTAAAATTACTGGGATCCTATACCTCAACCCATACAATATGATTCAGTACATTCAGAAATTTTTTATCATCAATGTTGGCTAATAACTCTTATTTAGTACTCTGAATTTTATCTGATTGCTCATAGTATGCTTTTATTATGTAAAAAATTATTCTTGATACATTTTTAAGTACCGATAGATGTGTAATTGTGATTTCGTTTCTTATAACTTACACACTTTCCTAAATAAGATTGTGATCAATTTTTGTTTGGTGACAAACTATCACGTGATTCCATCAATGGGATACAGAGAATATGATGTATGGAAAAATGACGTTTGGAAGAGACAAACATGGATAGATACACCACATCTGTCATTTGTTGCATGTACTGATGAGTATCAAGTAGACCTTCTACAACTTGAACAAATCTTAAGAAGTGTCAAACCACTGAGAATGTTAGTATATCTGTTAGTTTCGACAAAAACATATAAACCTTATACATTTTATGAAGACACAGAAAGGTTATGTAATACAACAAAATGTTTCACGATATGTTTAGTAGATCAGATGAATCTTTTACGCAAAATTATGACTTCTCGAAACACCAAAAGAGAAATTGCGGGTAAACTGATAAGAATTAAATTTCGCTGCTGAAAGTGAATATGTAATTAAAATAACCATTCTGTGCATATGTCGTCATTAACTACGGTCTTTTAGTGATAACGAGCTAACCAGTGTAAGCGATGAATTTTATAAGTGTCGCTGTAATACATCTATATGGACGTGGATTGCTGCCATTCAAATTAATCGCGTTTTGGGAGATATATCAAAGTGACAGCCTAAAAAAAAAAAAAAAAAAAAAATATTTATGGCATTTAAAATATAATCACAAACACTGAAATTCGTATCACGCAAGATTCCAGAGTTACATATAAAGCATTTTTATACAATGCTAATCAGGAGTGTTTCTGTACAAATAAAAATTCGTTTCACATACATTGACACGCATATATCATGTCAAACAAAAGTGCTTCGAAAGTGCTTCTACTTAATGCTAAATAAATTATTGTGCTAAGCAGTAAGTAAACAGTTGGAAAGATATTGGTCAGAATGTTTATAGGAATAAACAAAAATAAGAATTAAAACTGATGACGGGACTTTGAAAGTGCCAATTTAATGTTGATTGACCGTGGTAGGGAAGTGGTTATCGCTAAGGCCACGCATTCGGGAGGACGCCGGTTCGAATCGCAGTCTGGGAATCCAGATTTGGGTTTTCCATGGTTTCCCTAAATCACTCCAGGTTACTGCTGGGATGCCTTCTTCAAACGCCCAACCATTTAGCTGTTCATATAATTATAAAACCAATATTTGAATAACTGTAAAGAATTCATAATCTCGCCGTAACGTAACGAACCACTTTTCAACCACCGAGACACTATACTATACTATACTCGTGTCGTCACCCCACGTTTTACTAGATTTCTTGACATTATTATTATTTTTTTTATTCACAAATGTATTTTTCGGTTTTCATTTATAGAATCCCGAGGCGAATTAATTATGAAAACTATGGTAAACAACGTTACGGAAATATCGGTATTTTAACAACTAACAGCTTGACTGTACGGGTTGCATTCAAGTTTTCTTTTTTTAATGTTGGATTATAAGTGATGATTTAACGAAATAATTAAAAAATGGCAGTAAGGTCTCATTATCTATAAAACATAAGAATCTTTGGATAACGTAAATACCCTAAATGAATGACGTAAAATTCTATGCAATTATTGTTCTACATTCCTTTTATCTATTTCCAGTGATAGAAATCCTCTCTTCGTACTTACCTGTATAGTCTATGTTATGTCGCTGTCAAATATAAGAATTTTTATATAATGCAAATCACTAGTATTCCTGATGGGTTGAACTATCGTGATTAATTCATACAAGTTATTATTAATAGTTATAATTTTGATTATTTTCAAATGGAATTTTAAAAAATACAGGAAGAATTTTTCGATGAAATTACTATGAATGAAGACTATCGGATGAAAATGTTAGTTAATATCGGGGTTATTTGTGAAAAAGAAAAGTTACTTATTGTTAGCAAAACAAAATCCAATCTTGTCAAAATACAAGTTGAACGCAAATAATTCACAAATAAAATCATGAGAAAATATAACTGACTTGAATCAGAACATGGCCATTACAAAGTGAAAGAAATTCCTTTGCATTGGACAATGGTTCGTATCAATGTGTTTTAGCGATCATGATGGACGACATTCGGATCTGTGCTGGCTGGAACAGATGAACTCATCCTAACCATGCGAATTGTTATAACTCTCAGTTTGACCACTTCCCATTTCAGATTTATTTAGAGGCTTCTGTCAAAGTTTTATACCCCAGCCTTTCTAAATCTTAATGGATAATCTGTCTTTCCACTCTTGTGCGTTGAAATTCGGTTGGACTTCTTTTACTCCACTGTTTGTAATTGACAACCAGAGGTACTGCTATCCTGTAGCAAGTAATTTTTATTGTGGAAATCTCACTGTTCCCATTTCACAACTTTTGTTCAGGCTACACAGATAGTTCCCGCTCGTCCCACACTCATTTTGCACTTCACTTGCCCACCTAATATGAAAAGTAAAAATGAGCATTTGTACTGTGTACAGCGTGTGTATATTTGCACCACAGATCATATATCCAAATACTTCAGTTTAGGTCTGTAAGCAAATACAGCTTGTGATTTTCAAGTCGCTTGAATTTATTACCAGTATGCAAACTGGATATCTTGAATAATAACTGCACAATGTCCGCAGAATTTAAATGAAGCCATATAAACTATTATAAGCAGACCAATGATTAAGTGTGCAAATAATTCGTATCATGTAACAAACAGCAACCCATCTTCATATCAGCAACTACTTAAATTGCCGGCTCGGTAGCGCGGGGCTGGCGAGCCGGTTCGAGACCGGCCTGCGGCATGGGTGGTTTTAATTAAGTATTGTGTTTGACCTTTGTTGTCCTTTCACTTGAGATTATCAACCACACTAGAAGAATCTGACACATTTGAGGAAAATGTAACACACATGATGCTGGTTGAATGGCTAAAAGGTCAAATTCCATTTTTTTTTAAAAAAAAGTTAATTGTGAACGATCAGTTTATTTATTTTTATACTTGCTTTTAAGGTTCTTATTCTGTTCAACAGTGATTTTAACACTGCGGTACAGGGTGACAAAAATCATCAACATCGTAATATTAGATTTTTTTTTTTTTTTTTTTTTTTTTTTTAAAGCAAAGATGACTTTTCTCATGATGTTTAAGACGCCTCTTTACAAAATTCCGGGTCGAGGGGAAGAAATTTACGGTCTTTCATTTGTTCGGATGAGATACAACAGGTTGCTCCGTGGTTCGGAGTCCATCTAAGACTGTCCAGCCACGACAGAGGCGCAATACGCATAAAAGTGAAATTATATTAACCGAATGGTAAACAATCCTTCTGGTTCTCACGGACTTCCATAACGTTCTGAAACAGAATGAAACCTATCAATAAAACGACTTATTTACCTTCCGATTAGATACATGTTAAACTGTATAGAGTTAAGTCTCAAACGCATTTTCAATCTGTTGCTGTAGCTTCGAAAAAGTCAGATACTTATTTTTATTATTAACAATGATTCAGAGTAAATGTTATAATGAAGTTCAGCTGTATACCATTAACGATTTAACAAGATAATTCCAAGTGTGTGTTAATTTCTCCTAAATCAGCATAAACCTTATAACAAAAATTTGATTACCATATATTGAAAAATTAATAGAATGTTTTTACACAGAAAAAACTTTAAGGGTTTATCATTTTTTTAAGTAATGTAGTGGTACAGCATCGTCAAATGGTGAATGTGAACATAATCAGTCGCAATCACTTGAATAGCGAGAATAATGTAGCACTCTCTTGTAAATTAAAATTAGCTGCAAGTTACATTACAAAAGTGAAGTTGTAATCTGAAACGTTTTTTAAAAAAATGTAAGAACATTCAGTTTTTCTAACTTAGCATACGATATTAAATTTATATCTTCCCAATAATCGTTTAATGGTATTTAAATTTTAAAAAGTGGTGTGCATTGTGTGGAACAAGAATTAAGAAATGTATAAATTTTTGTTTGTTTCGATGTATTATCAGACTCCAACAACATCGGGGAAATATATTTTCGCCATCGAAATGGAACCACTCGTCCTGGCAACGAGCCAAGAGCAGGATGAAAAATTTCAGCATGCATTGTCAGAAAAGAAAAATATGGGACATGTGAATATAACACTTGGAAGAAACTGATTGGTAACCCCCTGATTTTTTACATCAAACAAACCAACTGCATTCGTGTAAGGCAAAAAAAAATTTAAGAGACGAGTTTAGTAGTAACGCATATATTGAATATTAGCAGGGAATAACAGTACCACTTTTTTTACTACGAAATAAATCATGGGTTATAATAATTTAATTCCTTATTAATTAACGACTTAGTGACAGAGCTTTATGGGTTGCGTTATCCACCTCAGTCTTATTAAATTAATAACATAAGCTGCATTTGTACATGTAAATCGAAGCACGGAATTGTTCTGGCGTCTTTAACAAACAGCGTTGATTTTACCTTAGGCGTCGAAGTAAGGACATGGATTCTTCCGATGCTCACGCCAACTGCTTACCGCTGAGTTACCAGAGCATTCCTCTCTTAGGTTAGTAAATAACTGTGATATATATAAGCATTACGGGAACACACATACACACAATACAATAAATAGCATACGCAAGTTGATATTTTTTTGGTGTCGATCTCTCGTTTGTACAATTCCAAACCTCTTCCCATCTGGAACTAACATCTTCATCTTGAACTGCCTGTTGCAGCCTAGGTCCTATTTATCTGTTTCACGTTGTTCAGTCTTTGTCTTCCTTAACAGTTTCTCCCTTCTATCACTCGATCCAATAACTTATTAAACAATATCTTATATCCAAAAAGGTGAGCCGCCATCTCTCTGTGAGACAATAGAATTTTTTTTTTTGTAATTGCTTTATGTCTCTTTTTAACATCGAGGTCTTTAGAGACGGGAAAGAATGGGGGGCAAGGAATGGGAAGGAATTCGGCCATGGCCTTTTGAAGGAATCATCCCGGCATTTGCCTGGAGTGATTTGGGGAAACCATGGAAAACCCAAATCTGGATGACCGGACGGGGATTCGAACCGCCGTCCTCCCGAATGCGAGGCGAGAACGCTAACCGTTACACCGCCCCGCTCGGTGACTATAGAAATAACTTTTTCTTTGCATGTCACCTCCAAAATAGGTTTATTTTGTACATTATACATTTACTTAAAAGTTCTTATGCAGTATCACGTTTTCAGTACTCCAAATTTCCTTTTTTCGGCTATTCTTGTCCATGTTTCACTTCCATAAAGTGCTATATTCCATACACACAGTTTTATAAATTTCCTCAACGTTTGGAAAAAAAATATATTTTTTTTCAATATCAGTGTATCTATACCTTTAAAATGCCTCTCTTGGTCATGACCTTCGTCAGCGGTGACGTATTCTATGACGTCACACTTCTCGCCTCCGCTTACAAAGACCAGAGACGCTGTTGTAGGTCATGCGCGTTGTTTAATAACTGTGCTATTAGCTAAGCATCCGCGAATAAATGAACTGTCAGAATACGGAAACGATAGTATGTATTTAATATGCGTTCGATGCAGAAGCATTCATTAAATTCTTTTCCCATTGACATGTACGAAAAATACATTAATTTTCGATTAATAATGTTCGCGTCAGCTTTGATTAGAATTACAAGTGGCAATTGACATTATAGCAGAGGGCATGAGTAATTTAATTAAAATAAATTGTTTTCATGAGTGCCCTCTTACTGTTATCCGTACGAAAGTAGTTCCACACTGATCGTGATCTTTGAAGCCTAGACTAAAATTGAAACTAATATTACTTGTATAACGTGAGTTTTGAAGGTTTATGTTTTATTTGCCTTTGCATTCACTGACGTCATGTTACTGATATCATTATTTCAGCCTAAGTGTGTTAGCCAATCAAACGTTTTAATATCAGTCTGAATCACAGTTAACAAAAAAGAAAGTTCTAAGAACCCGTGAATATTTCTGATCAAGTTTACATCGCGATGGATTGTTGCAACTATCATGCCATACAGTGAATGTATGACTGAAACATTCAATTTAAAGAGGCAATTTTAATGGTTTTTGTGGTTAGGTTAGAATTTAACCTGGACCAGAATGGCAACTGAAACATTTTACTATAACGCAAGTCGCGAAAAATTGCATGGAGATTTATTTTATAGCAATTATTTTTAGTTAATCAACTAAGAAGACATGACTTGCCAGAACAATGCATTCGACCCGTCATTTTTGACGGGCTTTGAGGCTAGTATTATTACAAATAGTGTTGCATAACTCTTATCCGTGTTGTGAGAGTCGGAAAACGCTATGAAACAGGGAAGTTTCTGTACTGATGACGTCTTGTGGGAATGGAGTTCCTTCTTACACCGTTACGGTAGCAGTGATGGCCATTCAAGGAAGGGGGGCAAACGGGGCTGCTTTGAGCTTACTAAGAGGTGTTACGTCACTGAAGACAACAGTAGGGAGCTGCCTAGTAAAGTAAAAAGGTCCTCCCAGTATGGAGTACCGGCAACATCACACTGACGCTTTCGGCGGAAACCTGTCAATCTGGCTGCTAATACTAACAACGGATCTATTAAAAAGGTGATTACTTTGCAAATGGACATCGACGATGAATTTTGCTGCCCATAACGTAAAAGGTCAACTGAAAAGCAAAAAGAATTGTTGACTAAATGAGCAACAGACTAGTCCATTCTGTGACAACATGAAATGAGAAATATCTCGGAAAAGGGGGTTATATTTATAAAAATGGCATCAATAAACATATTAGAACCAAAATAAGGAAACATCTTACTGATAAGAAGAGCATTATAAATGTCTAGGTAAATAATATTTATTCCGTGTGGTCGTAATGACCTGGTGACAGAGTTTTCTACTGACTGCGCATTCCGCCCCAGTACTAACCGCCTAAACCTAACGTGTTAGTGCTACCTGGTACAGAGCATATCAGTTTAACGTGGAATACGAACCACGGAAGCGTTCTGGCGTACTTCACATTACACAGCAAGGTATGTCAGTGGTGATGGTCGGGGTAAGGGTCTATGAAAATCCCAGTCGAAACAGGGATTCCAACCGGGGACCTTTCACTCTCAAGGCAGACACCTGAGCCACCAGACAACTACAAGATAAACAATTACTTACAGTGCAATTGAATTTTTCAGTTTATATGAGTGCATTCATCTTTTTATTCTTACTACTAAGTATTGGGAAAGTGAAGTGTTGAAATCTGAGTAATTATGTTCAGCGTGTGATAAGTGCAAGTAATCTAAATAAAGTGTTCCCTCTGAAAATTATGGCTTGTATTGTCATAGGATGGTGAGAAAGATATTTGTGTAAGCTCCCTGTACTTTGTGTATCGACACCACATGTAAGTTTAAAATAGGACAAAATTATTTGAAAAATTTTACAGTTACAATAGGTCTGAGGTAAGGTCGTATCATATCGTAGAAAGTATTAAAGACTTCCTTGAAATTAGTTTTCAGTCGATGGAGACATGATTTCCATAATAGTTTGGCTCCTACTGGTGATGAAATGCTCGAATAACTTTACTTCACTGAAGATGAGAACGACCGAAAGTATGTAACTAAAAAGTTAGATATTTTACACCAGGAATGGAAACCGGGATTAAATGATATGTTTACTCACCGGAATATATAAGCTTTGTACCGAATCTGGGATTAATTAACGGTATCGACCATTTCTAATACTTGTTAGAAAGGTCCCGACCATGTTGAGTGAGCGGTTAACATTCATGCCTGCAATTGCAGATAACACGGATTCAAGGCCTTATTTTAATTTTAAATTGTGTCCCAATTTCTCTCCGGATGAATGTAGTGACAGCTCCTCCAAAGAGTCATGACCACACTCAAACACTTTGCTACGCCCCCATCTTGTCTCGACTTTAATTACTTCAAAGACGAAGAGCTGTAAAGATCAAAGCAAAACATGAAATAATGCCAGCAGGGTTAAAATTATATGTCGTTTGTGTCAAGACATACAAATAACAACACTTTACACGAGGTATTATGAAACTACCAAAATAGAAAACAAACAAATATTAAGAGTACATAAAACAATAGTTGAAAGTATTAGGACATATGATGCTGAAGGCTTCGGAATAACACTACATATGAAGGGAAAAAAATCATCCCATACCGCAAGCTACATTTTTTTTTTATTTCTAACAAGGCATATATAAGATTTCATCATCAGTATAGTCTTGATATGATGTGTGGATAACGGAAGACAAACACAACATACTAATTAAAACCACCTATTTTCTGGGTCTCTCTAGAACCGGTGGGATTTACAGTGCTAAGAAGGCCACAAGAGTGCCAAGTCCGTCACAAATTTTTGTTTATTCAATCATTACCGGTTTGGAGCAAACAATGCTCATCATCAGATGACTTTCATTTTATGTTTTTAGATATGTAGATGCAAATTGCGAGTGCGTTTATGCGTCCTATAATAACAGAAAAGTAGCATTTGTTGTTAAATGATAGTAAATACTAAAGTTAACCATCATCAAACCAAAATTAAAATTACTCTCATTTAACAACAAATGTTACTTTTCTGTTATTATAGGGCGCATCAACACATTCGCAATTCGAATCTACATATCTAAAGACATAATTAATGCAAGCCATCCGATGATGAGCATTGTTAGCTCGAAACCGGTAATGGTTGAATAAACAAAATAAAAACGAATTGTGGCTGGTCGCTGGCCACGATCGTGGAAAACGAGGAAAGATGCTTCAGTTTACTTTGTTTTGTTGTTAGAAATCTTCTTTCCCATTTTCCATGATTTCTTTGTTTAAATATTATCTCGATACATTAATGAATGATATAACCGCACTTGTTTAGATGTCGTTACGCCGTCGTGCATCAGGCAGTAAGAGGTGCTAAAATGAGGTCGCTGGTCGCATGCATGCAGTGCACACACAAGCCGGCCGGTCTAATGAGACCTGCACGCCGCTGTCTCCGTTTAAGTAGTCCTCGGACTAACCAGCGGCTGCGCTAATGAAGTCTTCTTCCAAAGGAGTCAGTACTCGCGTGACTTCTTGTCTGTGTGCGTTTTATTTTCTTAGCATTTTTTTACTGCTGACCTCAGGTAGCACTCAACCCGGTGCGGTAAAAGGAACAGATGGTGCTTTAAATATTTGCACCATCAAGATACATTGTGAATTAACGTGTTGCATGAATACAGTGAGGACAGAATACTACTTAAAACGTATAATTAATGTTTTACTCGAGTGATAATGCCATTAATTTCCAGTTTCCTTCTATACCTAGCACAAGTAGTACGCATTAGAAACTGAGAGACAGTTTATAACAATTTGTAGGTTAAATACAGCAAAAAGTTTCTGTAACTACTATGCTACGTATTGTTCATAATTGAATAAATATTTTGAAAATATCACATTAAAATGTAAGTATTGCTTCTCTTGTAATTGTAGGTTTTCCCGGGGAATCTGCTGATTGAAGATCTCTCGGTCATGCGGCTGGATCAATTGACCTACGGTTATCACTGAAATAGTAGTGTGCCAACTTTACCTTTTTGATCAGCTCAATAAAAGTCTGCGAATTTCTAACTCAACTATATGAAAATCAAAGCAGCCATATTTCACGACAATGTGAAATTAATTTTTACTGTTCACCTAGGTAAGCCCAACCTGATGAGTTTGTGTATTATAACCCTTCGCGAGATGACAAGGACTAGTTAAATTCTGAAAACAGAAGTGGAATTTATATTTAAAATTTAAAAGTTTTGTTAAATTGAACATCGTTAAATAATGTTATGCATAAATTTATGTGCGCTTGAAAATGCAATTACTATTCATAGAGCAGCAATTCTACGAACAAAACGTACCACGTAAGTTCAAAATATATTTCTCATTAATGGGTACTGCAAAGAAGAAAATATCTCTGTACATGCTGTGATAACACTCTGTGCTCTTTCTTTAACCGAAAATAATAATGTTTTGTATTCGAATTTCTTTGACTATCTAACGATGGTTTAACATTTATTTAATAGCTTCAGGGTACTAATTTTAAACATTATGAGAATATACAACAGGGTAGTGGTATATAAGTGAAAAACTTTCAATGCCAAATCAGAAGCACCGACTTTAAGTTACAACCAGGAAATTAATATTTCCTTTTAAAGTATTTTGTCTAGTATGGGTGGTTGTGTAATGAGTGGTATAAAGTAGCAGTAAAGTTGTGAAACGATCCTAAAGTACTGGGAAAATAAATATATTAATTGCTTTGTTAAGATGTTTTTGAAATAACTAAAATATAATAGAAAAAATTACACCTAAGCACCAAAGCCAGTTATTTTTAAAAGAATGTACATGTTTCCATGCTCTGAAAGTAAAAACTATTAATGATAGATAGCCAAAACAATATTACTATCCAAAATCTGCTTCTGTACATTCTTTACGAAAGGCTCATTTCCAATTTTGAAATGACTGATTTAAACTTATCGATCATAAATTTTGTCAAATCTTTAATGAAACAGTGATCAATGGAAGAAATTTGTGAGAGCGCCCATCTTTATGAAACTAGTTTATTACAACGTGTATTGAAATTTAATGATGAGTGGTGTTCAGTTACTTGTTATTACGTCACTTGACTATTTTCTTGAGGTTTGCGAGAAAGTTTGTAGAAGTGGTATCTTCTTTGCCGAACCATCAGGCATTAACTGAATATAAAACAGCAATATCAAGTATTCGGAAACCTAATTATCTCACTGGTGCAGGCTTATCGTAAATACTAAGAAGAAGAGAGTTGTAAAATATTTTAAGTTACAGTTTGTCATACAGTCTTATTGCTTAACGAAAATGTGTTCATCAATGGACAGTCTGGGTAGTACTTGTTACTTACAAGAAAGGACTACTGAATGTACCTTATAGTTACTTATGTTGATGAGTGTACTTAATTTACACGTGCGTGAGTGGGTGTGTCTATAAGGATGATGGGTTGGGACTCATTGTTATGTTCTATTGCTTTAATCTGCAAAAGTGCTAAAATTGGATATAGGTGTTTCTGGGAATTATTTAAAAGTCTCTCTGCTTAACTCTCATTTCAGTTCCAAAATATAACATTAAAATGGGAATTTTTGTATTAGTCCCGGAACTGCACTTAGCTTCTAACAGAATAACGAACTGTTAAATACCAGAACGACCACCTTGATAATAGGCAGTATGAATTTATGCATGTCCAGTGTGAGCCAAATGGAAATCTAGATATTTTAAAGTATAATTTTTCTGTGCACAACTAAAACAAAGATGCACAGTATCTGATATGATAATCACGTGGAGCACATGTTTCCGTATGAAGAAGAAACGCGAATGTAAGGTCCGTTGTTCTTGCAACTATTGTGAGGTGGCATGAAACTTTACAATGTCATGTTGCAAAAAGACACTTTCAGACAGCCATTAACATTGCTCTGGTGCGTGCAAACCCAAGATACTGTATTAAGAGCTCTGATTATGAAGCACTGGCGATAGTGGTCCATCTAAGCTTGTATTGCTCCAACATGATGCATTTTCTACTTAAACGATAATCACCATAACATTCCTTACTGATGGCTGTGTTTGAAATTGTTTCGGTTTTTTTTAGATGAGGAATGGTACCGTTCCTAGCGCGTCCTGTTCATTTCCGGTTATTAGAAGTGAATGCAGTTTTCTTCTCCATTAACGGTTATTACAACCAAGCCACCACTTTCTCGTCCAAAGCACTGCAGAAGTTCTTCACATGCATCGCTATTTAAATTCAGAAGGTAGCTACTGTGGTACCACTATAAGGAATCAGTGCGCTTGTGTAGGTTCTAATAATAATTTGTTTATGCAAGGAGAAATCAGTTTTGATTCCATAGGCAGAACCAACGTACAGTAGTAACGAAATTATCGTGCCGGTTGTAGCATACGTGCGTTTGGTAGGGGCAGCTCCTAGTGGGTTCCACCAAAGCCGAAAGGTACACTTTAGGAGGTTGGTGCACAAGTTTCCGATATTTATCAGTAAATAAAGCAATTTTAATGTAAGGATAGGAGGACTGAGTGCGTTTTTTTTCCTTCAGTAGTGAATGCTACCTTGATTAAGCAAATGTTAGGATCAGCCTCTGGCGAGCTTTGGGTGCAGTGACTGTAGAAGATTAATGGTCTTAATAAAGGTTGAAACCCTATGACTAATCCGACAGAAATTCACAACGTTTTGCGTGAAATATGTAAAGTAGTTACCACAGATCGCTTTCTTCAATGATTTGAAAGCATAGATAATAATGATAGACTAGAACCGTCAAGAACATTATGTGATGACGGACTGGGAAACCTGTTAAAGACTTTATTAATGATGAGAGAAGGAATATCGGCAACTAACTTAATTTTAACCTCATCTGTATAGTTAAGGTGAGTCTAATTTTTAATTCCTATCATTATTATTATTAATAACTATATTCATAATTAAAGGTATAATTTCTCACAATTACAGAAAAAGTAATAACTACTGAAATGGGATAAGAAATGAAAATTTTGAATTAGTGAAGCACACTTCAGGTATTTTGTATAATTTTAAAAATATCAAAGGACACTATTTTACTCATTGGAATGAAATTAATTTTAGCATTCACTATATATTTTAATTGAAATAAGTCCACAACGAACATGAATCATTGTTACGCGATAAGGTCCCTCGCGGGAATTTGATTGCTGCGTACAATCAAATATCGACAAATTTATCGCACTGCTGGCCTGCTGGCAGGTGAATAGCGTCATTCAGCATGGCTGAGAGTACCTGCAGGTTCCGGCGTGTATCGGGTGAAGGTCGCTCTGCAAGTGGTGGGGACTCCTGAGGCATTACTGGTTCTGATATTTGACTAAGGAGTGGTTGCACTAGGAAGTTTGGCACGACAGTCAAAGACAGAGTGGTATAATGAATAATAATCTATCCATTTTTAGAGCTGAAGGTGGTGGTTTGCCTACTCCGACTGACTCATACGAGGGTTGTCTCAAAAATAAGGTTTCAAATGCGGGTCCAGTGGAGATCGCGATTCCACATCATCATCATTCACTAATGACGTCATAATACTGTTGTAGTAAGTCGCAAGACCATTATTTTCAAGCAGAAATTCCGTTTTAATGAAGCCTGGACCATTATTTAAAAGCAGAAATTAGATTATAATACACTCTGGACCATCATGACACCGTTAAATGTAGATTGGATAGTATTTGTAGTGGCGTCTTGACTGCTGCTGTATTATAACCCTAATTCATTGCGGAATCGAGATCTCCTTTAATCCCCCTAATGCGACAGCTCCACAAGGAGAAGAGTTAGACGAAATCCTGCAACAACGTCGTGTTCATTAGCTTCCCCACTCTGTTTTGGCCTGACAAAAGTTCGCGATTGATGTTGCCATCGCCATTACCACAGGTGTGAAATCAGCACAGTTTTCAGTTTTCTGTTTTTTCACTGACAGTTGTGTGAAAAAGAAAAATCACATGAATGACGCCACACAACAACGTCTATGCCTAAAACCTTTAAGCAAGTGCAATTTGCTGACAAAGCCATGGCAACCGTTTTTAGTTATCGTAAGGGAATGTGCCTACCGGAACAATAATAAGCTCAAAGAGGTATTGGGAAACGCTTCAGAAACTCTGAACGGCCATAGAGGAAAACCGTGCAAAGGTGCGAAGCTGCTTCCCAACAACGCTAGACTCCTATTCTCTGGACAAACCGAGGACCTACTGAAAACATTTGACTGGCTGTCATTCCTCACCCTCCCTACAGTCCTGACATAGCCCTTAGTGCTTATCACTTGTTCGGAGACTTCAGGGACACTTGGATGACCTGCTCTTCCGGATCGATTATGACGTCAAAGTAGAGGCTATTCGCTTCCTCAACGAGTAGGCGGTGCAGTTCTACGACATGGAGATATGAAAATGAAGGAACGACTACAAAAATAAGCAGAAAAAAAGGTGTTTATGTTGAAAAATAGATTAATGTTTAAGATTTTCAATGAAGAAATATAATTATGGTAATAAAATAATATAAAATACTGGATTATTAAGAAAATAATAATTTGTTATAATATGCAGATATCGGATCCTGTGATTGGTTTAGAATGCATGGTCACACTGGCGGGACCTCAGTTGGCCCCAAAAGCTCGTTTCTCAAGAAAAGTTCAGAAAAGCAAGCGTCAGCGCTGGGTTTACGTCGCTCAATTATTCACACTGCTGTGCAGGCTACATGGAACCTGCACTCGCTTTTACAACGCTTCGCTCAGTGCAAGTTGCCCGACGCGCCTTTACCAATGCATACACGTTGAAAGCATAAAAAACTATGCCTCCAAATTTTAGCAGAGGCCGTATACATACAACTAACCGTGCGAAAAAGTTTAATGGTATTTACGTAATTTCTATTATACCGCGATCACAAATCCGTAAATACTGGCAGTCATCTCCTCATATTTTCTAACAATAAATTACTTTGGATGGGTGGACGAAGCATTACCAACATCAGACAACGTATAGAGAAAAAGTTGTGGTATTCCTGTGGTAGGTAGAAATGTTCAATAAAGAAATATTCAATTAAACCTTTGTTTAGAGTGGATACGAAAGCTATACAAGGAGGGAAATGAGGGAATATAAAATTCCAAAACTATTTCTAAAGTTTTTCATGCTACTTAATAAAAAAAAAAGTAAAGCAACAGAAATATAAGGCAGCTGCTGACATTATAATTTAATTAATAATTGTAAATGTGACGGTATTGTGATCAACGCAAAAAAATCTTTTAAGATAATAAGAGAAATGCGTTTGCAGTAATGAGCGGTTTTATGATTCAGTGGTGAGAAACAACCATAGTATACTTTCTTACCCACGACGAACTATGTTACTTACTCTACTTTTTCGTGTCCAGACATCATAATCGTTTTGCCGAGTGTTGGACAAAGTTGTCGATATCTCTTTCTGTCAATAGGTCTTAGAGTGTTGTTGAGAAGTGTCACTGCGTGCAAGCATAGAGGTGACCCATGGTCTGCTGTTCTCCAAATTCACATCGATCATCTGTTGTCAGACCACATCAATACGTATTAGCTTTTACTGGAGCCACTCCAGTTTTTATACGGTTGATAATTCTTCATTTTACCCATTCCAATTTTATGCCAGAAGGTTCTTCCTCAGATAATCGGTACCAGTTTGGATGATCGACATTTGTGCGATCTAGAAAAGGAATCCTAGAGATTAGCCTTCTAGGTGTAGAGCTTGGAATTCCAAACATTGCGTGCCTCTAATCGAATGTTTGTTTGATTAGATCTGTGTACTCATATGGGTTACGGCGTATTTTTTGATCAACAAATCCAGCTGGTTTGTATGGTAGGTATTTTGGGGTTGGTTTCAAGCAGCCAGTCACTATCCAACACGTCTCATTCAACGCTATATTTACTTTCTTTGAATGCGCCGAAGGGTTCCAAACAGGGCTCGCATACTCTGCAGTTGAAATGCAGAGTGCTTTAGCAGATGTGCGCGAGACCAACGGATTCGCTCCCCATTTACTGCAAGATAACTTTTTCAGAGTGTTGTTTCTCGTGTGAACTTTAGCTACATTTATATGGCAGCGCTTTTTGTAAGTAAGACTTCTATCAACAAGCGCAGATCTGGGTTTTGGATAGGTTGGGTTTCAAAGAGTTGCCTCTTTAGTAAGTGGACATCGTTGACATGGCTTGTAACTGTTTTTCCACCCGCTGAACAGCGATTACCAGGTCGTCAGCGTACAAGAAGTGTTTGACATTCGGATACAAGGGTTGATGATTAGTATATATATTAAATAAATTAGGGGGTAGGACACTGTATTGCGGTAATCCATTGTAAATTCCCCACCTACTCTTCCTGTTATCCGAGCTAACATAGAAACTTGTATTAATGAGTAGAGATTCGATGAGTTTCATTAAGTTAGAATCTCTGCACAGTCCATATATCTTCGTAAGTAATAGCCGGTGGTTAACGGTGTCATACGCCGCAGAGAGGTCCAGCGCTACTCCTATCAGAAGCTAGCACTTGACTCATGCAACACTTTCTTGGACTGAATGGGATAAGTTTTAGCTCTATCATGGGTGCCATTAGAGAAATGATTGAACGTTCATAAAGCTTAAATAAATAGCAGAACTACAATGCATTGCAATTTCCTTCGGCATTTCTTATTTACAGCGGTTCTTTTTGAAGCTGGTTTACTCATGCTTTACATTAACATAACATAACATTCAGTGAGTAGGAAGTAACTTCGCTTCGTTCGGTTGCCACTTTTAACCTCCCTCTGAATCTTTTAAAAAATAAGGATCCCAAAACAAATAAATGAAAAGAATTAATTAGAGATAAAAAAATATTACGCTTAAAGTATGGTGCACAGTTTCTTTTTAAATTAATCTCTCCGACTGGTATAATATTTAAATTTCAAACAGAAGATTACACACAGCAGATTTCAGCAGGTAGTTAATTTTTCATCTCAAGAGCATAACACAGTTCCATTTCGATCACAAATAGCTTCTTAAATCTTCTTAAATATTTCCTTAAGTGTCCCTGAAAACCTTCTTTTAATAACTTGCTTATCTGTTGTGCAATGAGAATTTAACATGCGTACTTCATAAATTAAAATTCATATCCTTCACTTGCACAGTTACGAAATAAATTCTTCAAAAATACTTAAGGGCTTATCCACTGCTTCTAACTTGGGCAGATTTCACGATGAAGTTCTATAAACAGTGGACTATTCCGTATGACTTACTACTCCGCAGTATCTGAGAGTCGACAACTAACTAAAATGGTACTTTAACTTTTCTAACCTGACTAATGACCACTTCTGGTCACATTTTAATAAACTTAGTACTTACTAGATTCGACAAAAAAACCTAGTCCGGAACGTAGGTGGGAGTATCCGCCGTTTCGAAGAAAAGTGAAATACCAACACTTACTTCCAACAACTAAAAAATGATGAGCTCAGATGATTTTATCACTCGCACACTATTCTTAACACTCATAAGAGCCTACATTAAAAACCTTGCTACCAAGCGAGGTTCACTGACGAAAAATCCTTGACTTTCTCTCCGCCTGTAAATATAACTTCTGCAGAATGATTAAAACTGGTGCAATATTATGACTCATTTCTTAGTGATAGTTCTTGCGCTACTGAACTTTGTCGCAACACTTTCCCATATGCGTGAATTTTTGCATTGCGCTACACTTGCAATGCCAGAAACTGACTTAAGAAAATCACACTTAATAAAGACGTAGAGGCGTCTCATTGGTTAATGTGTCTCGCTAGGTGTAGAATGGCCCAAGGTTCTAATTCCATTTCAGCTGGGATGTTCAAAGGCCCTTAAACCGTCCTTTAACTCTGTCACAAAAGATAATGTGAAGCAAGCCAGGACGCATGCGTGGTTCTGATTGCTCGTTTAACTACAAGTCTCCTAAGTCCGGTAGTATTACAGGAATACCTTAGACAGTTTCGATAAAAGCAGACTGCGCGATCGGTAAAAAATTATCTCACCCGCTCATAAAGAACACACCCAATTATTATCATTGCAGTAATTAAGATCGATTACGTAGCTGCTGCGTATTTCATTAACATTTAGAATGAAAAATAATCAGGCCCGTCATATAATATCCACACAACTGTATAAATTCACCGTAACATATGCCATTTACCCTCTTATAGTGTGTCTGTGGATTTTGATCTCCTTATTTCTTTCCACGCTATAAGTTATAAAGTGATGCTGCAAGATGTAGTTAAGGCAGTCTAGTTTCTTCAGTCCTGGTAGGTAAGCAACAGTGTGATAGTTACGCGTGTAGATTACCCATTGATTTTCCATGCAAATTGTTACGATAAAGACTAAGTTTGCTCTCAAGTTATCTCCACTGAAATGACGTTAAAAGTTTAATGGATATTAAAAAGTTGGTATACGAAGCAGTTAACTGCTGCATTGCTATTTACGAAGTCATAAGGCTAAAGGGTCACCAACAGTTGCTATAGAAACGGCAGAGCGCGTTCTGACGAATGCCAGGGTGCGTGGTTCACCGGCACCCAACGAAATATGTGACGAATAACCTTATTAACCAATCATGGTCCCTGATGACGCATTTTTCGCAGAATCTCAAAAATGGCCGCAAGTCACAATTATCTTCCAGCAAAATAGCATTCTATAGCAAAACAAATGTGCAGTGAAATTCATCACATCTGTGTTAATAATGTCATTATAAGAGTGCACTGTGTTGTGAAGAACGCGAGGCAGAATCCAGTCTAATGGATATATTTCCCTTAAAAGATCTAAAATTGAGGTTGGGAACGTGTTTAGCTTTAGACTTTACTGTCAGATTTTATTCACTCTATCGGTCTGTTTTCTTATCATATTAATTTAAGATTGTCTAAGATTGTGAACAGTATTTAAATAGATTTCACATTAAGCGCATGGCTTTGTTAAGATTGCATTCTGCCTACGTTACATTACACGTAATGACATTGCTGCACGATTTCATTTAATTGACTTACCTTTTAAAAAGGCGTCATCAAGAATTAATAGCTTTTTCGCGTCTCGTATGCGCATCAAATTACTTGTTAGGTCAACGCTTTCATTACGCGAACCTGGTGGGCCAAGTGAAAAAGAAAACAATAATTTCACGTTTCTACGTGGATGCAAATTAAGTGCTGGAATATTTTCGCAAGCGTTAGAGTCACGTTGGTTTATTCATTACAATGCGTTCTGAAAATGTGATAACAGGGAGTCCTGTTTGAGTTCTTAATACGATTTAAGCGTACAGAGCTTGGCGGAAGAAAATTATGATATTTCTGCAGGTAGCTTGAACATTTTCCCAATGTTTGCTCTAATCTTGAGGTGTGTTTCAACTGTTATGTTTTAAAATATCACTGGAATGAACATTTTTAGAGATATATCAGTATCATAATCACTCAATGTATCATTCTGTACGGCAATATCTTTTCCATAACTTACCTTAATATACATTAAATATCGAATACACCTTGCAAAAGTAATTGTAATGAATCTTATAACAAGCTGTCATTCATATCATTAGTTTACAACTCAAAGTAATAAACAGTTTATGTTACGCTTATATTACTGTTTTTATGGTTATTAATATTAACTAGATATGCCTATATGTATAATTTTTTACTACTTCTAGTTTACAGTGATTGTAGTATTTAAAAAAATCCTAATTAGATGAAAGAACAATAATAATAAGGGTTAATTTTAATATGAGAGTCGATTGTGTTAAACATGTCACTCTAAGGGAGTTCATAAACAATTTACGTTGGAAATATTTATAACTTTCGTCGATAACAATAAGATAATTCATCATTCGTTAAACAATCAGTAGCTGTTTTGAAAGCATGCTGTTGAAGGAAAAATTACTGTCACAACATTTTTATGACGTAATTAATAATATACTTCTCAGCGTGAAATTCAACTTTCTATAATTTAAGTCTTACGCAACTGAAGAGCAAATAAATTCAAGGCATATAATTAGAAATTGTTTTCTTCAGTCATTATTTTCATTCGTTGTTAATATTAATCGGAGTGAAGTCAATGAAATTAAGATATGAGTTGGAATACAAGAAATCTCTTGCTTTTTCTGAACATTTTAATTAATTCTCTTTTCATAACAGTAGAAATTGTACCGTCTTAATTAAACCGCAACAGCAGCGGTGGTTATTTCGCGTTCCTTAATCAACGACTGAAGAAATGAATGAATAAAAGAAAAATCAAAGGGTAACCGAATAACATTTTGTAAAACAGTTGTATCCTATGAACTGAAGAATCTACTTAGCAGGCAGTAATATTTACCACACTCAGTGTTTTGTGCGAAGCAGCTTGTAACAGTTACGTCGAACGTGAGTCGTACCGTCGTTTGACCCTGTCCTCTTGGCCCCCCTGCTAAATTTATGTTAAGGTGCGAAGCGTGTTTGCATATTGTATCGGAGTGTCTGTATATCCTGCCGGAAGCAAACAAAGTGTGTAATAGGAGGCTGCTAAGAAGAGCGGGAGCCACATGAATACTAGATGTCTCTCTCGCCTATCTTGGGCGCCGGCTCTTCATGAATAACATTAACGGGTACGGCGGTGCCTCGCCACGCTCATACAGATAACCGCATTACTGTGCGACCACCGTCTGCGCGGGCGACAACGACCTCGGGACGACCTCTTCGCGCCTTGACACCCGCGGGCGGCGGAGCAGTTTATTACCGAGGTCAGCAAGAACTGCGGCCGCCGCCTGTCGTCGCCGACGACGTGCGGACAGCGTTTAGACTGCGGTCACCTCCTGTGTTGGACTGCACTGTCTGGATGCCTGTTGCTTCGCCATAAACGCTGCTTTACAATCTACGCGTGGAGCGTAAAGAGGATGGTGTCTTCATTCGACACAGGTTCCAAGATGCTGATTTCTTCTTCTTTCGATTTTGCCTACTTTCGACCACCAGAAGCAATTTGTTTATTGGTTTACCTTTCCTTTTCCTCACAGAATTTTTTCATTATTTCACCGAGGTTTCTCCTTCTTTCTTTCGTCCATATAGTCTTAGACTTTGTACTATGTTTTTAGAAGCCCTTGAGTTTATCAATTTTAATTTTAAACACACTTCCATTCTCTGTCTCATCTGGATGGATCCCAATTTATCCCATACTTTTTCTCATCTCCTCATCCCATTTTGTTGTCACCTTTAATTTGGTGGTGTAGCTGAAAATTCTTTTGGTCAACCAGCTCTAACTCATGCACACAAAGTGTCCGTAGAATATCAACCTTCTCATCTGCATTGTGTCTATAATTTTCTCTGCGTACTTATACAGTTCCTCATTTTTTCTCTTCCATCAGATTCTGTCTGTTCCCTTTACTGGTCCTAGGATTTTTCGCTCTTTTTTTCCTTAAGTCCTCAATATCCATTTTATTATTCAATGCCAGGAATTCTTAGCTGAACATTTCCATTGTCTTGACAGCTGTTGTACAACGTCTAATCTTTGTTTTGTAGGACGTCGCTTTCTTGTTATATTTGTTTCTTGTTAGCCTATACGCTAGTTCCATCTTTCTAACTTTTGCTTTATTCGCTTCCTTATCGAGTCCATTGGGTTAGATCCATTCACCCAGATATATTTCATTAGTGTTTTTTTTTTTTTTTAATTCTCTGTTTTTCGATATGAGATCATGAATCTTGCTTTGACTGCAGTCTCATGCAATTTTTCAATCATTTTATGAGATTTTTATTTATTTTCTGCTATTAATGTCACATCATCAGCAATTCCATTTTTAGACCGTGAATACTTGTACCTAAACACATTTCTTCTGTTCCTTGTTCTTTTAAAGAATTTTTCAACATTTTAATTATTTTTTTCAGTAGCATGTTCGACTTATTTCTTCGATATTCAGTTGACAAATGCATAGAGATGGTCCAGTTCTACGAGCTTGTGGGTCCTGAAAAGGACTTTCTGGCTCCTTTTTGTGTATCTTTTGACCGAAAGGTCTATTCAGACATTTCGGTCTCATCTTATCGCTGTTGCTTTCTTAGCACCACCCAGGGGTCACGTGTAGGGCAATTGAGGTTATACCTACGGACGTGAAGCAACTCTCATATTGAAAATGGGTTTGAGAAGAAATCAGTAAGTTTGGCTGCCTTTTTGGATCTGTCAGCTGCTTATGACACTGTTTGGCAAGAAGGACTTCTTCTGAAATTTTTGAGCACTATCCCATGTCGAAAACTTACAGAACTACTTAACAACATGTTGAGCAATAGATACTTTCAGATATATTCTCATAATGACAGAAGAAGAATATTTATACTAAATGATGGTTTACCCCAAGAATCAGTTTTAGCACCCCTCCTATTCAATTTGTATACTCATGATTTAATGGAAACATCTTCAAGAAAATTTACTTACGCTGATGACATTTGTTTGGTGAACCAGAACACCAACTTTTCTGATGCAGAAACAACTATATCAGCTGATCTGGAAAAGTTAGATTACTACTTCAAGAAATGGCGCCTCCATCCAAATCCTCAGAAAACAGTTATTCAACATTTCATTTACGCAACAGACAAGCACACTATAAACCAGAAGTTAAATTCAGAGGCCAACTCTTGCCTTTTTGCGGCACACCAAAATATCTGGGTGTAACACTGGACAGGACTCTAACTTTCAAACAGCATATCTCAAACGTAACTGCAAAAGTTAAAACGAGAAACAATATCTAGCAGATACTTAATGGCGAGCCAGTACTCACATTCTAAGATCCACAGCTCTGTCATACTCTGTTGCTGAATACTGCTGCCCATCCTGGATCAATAGTGCCCATACAAAGAAGATAGATGTGCAACTCAATTAGGCAATGAGGATAATTACGGGATGTATTCATAGTACGAACACCATATGGCTTCCAGTGCTATGCAACATCTCACCCCCAGCACTAAGAAGATCAGAAGCGCTCTTAAAAATTTGGAAAAATATCCTGAAGAACCCTCAGCTGCCTATACATCAAGACATGATTCAAGCGAAACACCAACGCTTGAAATCAAGAAAACCACTATGGCGCACAGCAATCAACATCACAGAGTCCTCTTTCAACACCAATAAGCTGTGGACAACTCAATGGGAGCAGTCATCAGTAGCCAATAAAAACCTAGTTGAGGACCCCTCAGTAAGGTTAAAAGGTTTCGATCTCCCAAGGCGGCAGTGGAGAATCATCAATCGGATTCGAACAGGACAAGTCAGATGCGCCTACTTATTATACAAATGGGGCTGGGTAGATTCTGCAAATTGTGACTGTGGAGCCACCTTACAGACAATCAATCAGATCGTTCCTGACTGTCCTCTTCGGGCCTACAAGGGAACAATGGCGGAAATCCATGATGCGTCGATCAGTGCAGTTGACTGGATTAAAATATTAGATCTCGAGATATGAAATTTTACAAGCTTGTGATATGTACATTTCCTATTGTGTACCTCGTAAATAATCATACGATAAATAAAGTACCATGTTAAACAAGATGGGAGAAAAACACCTGTTCATATCTCGAAAGGGTCTGAAAATTCTTCAAGAAACGTAACGTTAGAAACAGTTCCTGTCGATGTTTACTGCATAATCGATATAGTCTTCATATCTATTCCACATTTGTCCTTTCAATTGAATCATGTTATTTTTTTTAAATTAACGAAGACGACTACCGTATTATTACCTCTTACAGCACTTATTCTCAGAATATTTTTAAGATTAAATATTTGTTCCACACTAGATCGACCCTTTCTGGAACTTCGAATTTGATGGTATTTCTGATTTTCCACTACTTTTACCAGACACTTGGGTATTTTACAGGAGATAAGTAGTAACGATATCCTTCTGTAACTGTACGGGTCAGTTCAGTCTCCCTTTTTATGAAGTGCTTGTAAAAAAGCACATTTCCAGAGATATTGCTTTTCTAATAACGAAAAATCAATACCAATAAAAGACTCGACGTGAAACCATATCCGTGATGCCGACGTCATGCACCTAACTTTTGTTGCTGGATTAACAACGCTCAAAGATGTTACTACATAGCAAAGATTATAAGCGTTATTAATAACAATTCTAGTTAAGAATGGTCTGATGGCTCAGTGGTTAAGGCACCTGACTGGAGATCAAAAAGTCCCCGGCTCGAATCCAAGTCCCGGAGGGGATTTTCATAGGTCCTTAATCCGACCTTCACCTCTGGCACAGCTTGCCTTGTAATCTGAAGTAAGCGACAACGCTTCAGTGGTTCTGATTCCACTTTGAACTGTGGGTCCTCTATAACCAGGAGGCGGCTAAGACAGAGGCGGAATGCTCAGCCAATAATAACCCAGTCAGCAGGTCATTACTGCCACTCGAGCCTACTTAGATAAGCACCTGGGAATAAGAGTTACAAATCACTGACTGGAAAGTATATTTTGTATTAGGTTAACGTATTAATTATTAATAGCATTTCACATAATCATATTCAATGGATGTAAATGTTTTCCTTAAATTATTTGCCTGTAGATATGTTGGATAGAAGCTTTAATTTTCGAGCGGCAATATTAGGGGAAGTTTTGCTAAAAAATAATAGTATCCTTGGCCATAATGACAATAGTCATTTGAAGTTAAGGCAGAGGTATGAGTAATGTATTACAATGTGTTTTTGCGCTAAGCAACAATGAATACATTATTGATTTGACTTATTTTCTCTGGAATAGGTAACTACGAAAAGATAAAGGTAACATACGCTTTAGTATTAATTAGAGGATTAGTTGGGTATTTTTCTAATATCTGATACAGGAAGAAATCCAACGGAAAGTTAATTTTGACATCTGAGAAAATAATTTGAAGGATGGTAGGGAAAGACTGCCTTTATTTGGAACTCATCATTTTTTTCTGTCACGTTTCGTGATACTAAAGGAGTAACGAATTTCGTAATATTATATTTTGATGTTTTGGTATGTAATAACTTTTTATAATCCAAATCTATGAGCTTACAGGTTCAACCAGTAAATTTTATTTTTCTTTCCGTGGCAGTGGGTTTGCCTGCGCCTACACGAATTGTACTGCCCAAAATTTACTGGATGAATTTTTCTAGAAAATGAAATAAGGTATTCAACATCAAACCAGTCACGTCATTTAATCATTCTGTACATAAAACAGAACGTAACTGTGACATTTTTTTATAGGCTGCCGTTTTTCTCTCAAGTGATTAATGGAAATTTCTGAAACTTTCGTGATTAATTATGTTTATTTTCAGCCCTTGTTTTATGAGCACATTTTAACCGTTGAAAGGAATAACAGAAACGGTAAATATTTTATTCCGATCATGTAATCTGTTACGATGGAATAATGTTTCCACACCACTAGGTATGTAATTTTTTTGTCTTGTAGAATATAGATATTTTCCATCTTTTTTTGATACAGATCAAATATATAACTGCATTTGACATAAACAGCTTGGGTAGAAAAATTATATTGTGTTCTCTCAAGTAGACCGATCAGCCAGAACATTAAAACTTCCTACCTACTACTGATATAAGCCCGTCTAGGCGATAGCAGCGTCACCTGACGGGGAATGAGTGCTATTCAGACACACGCGCGGTGCATGTAGTTTCAGTGAGCGTGCTATCCGTGTTTAGAATGGGGAAGGTGCGCGATCTTTCTGAGTTTGACCAAAGGCAGATTCTGATGGCCCGGAGGCTCGGCACGATCTTTTCGGAAATTGCACGACTTGTCTGGTGTTAGAGGAATGCTGTGATGAGTGTATTCAACAAGTGGCGAAACGAGGTGAAACCCCTTCCAAAAGTCTAGGGGTTGGGGAGCTACAGGTGTCGGAGGTAGGCTGGGCCGACCGGTAGAACTTGACAGGCGGTGAACTGTGGTGGAACTAACATCAGACTTTAATGTTGGTCAGAGTACAAGTGTGTATAAACACACAGTGCGCCGAACTCTCCTAACGATTGGCCTCCGCAGCCGACGACCCATGCATGTGCCAATGTTAACATCATGACGTCGGCAACTACGACTGAAATGGGCAAGTGACCATCGTCACTGGCTGTTGGGGCAGTGCAGAGCGTTGTATGGTTTGATGAATCCAATACCTTCTTCATCATGACAATGGGAGGGTGCGAATCCCTTGTTTTCCAGGGGGGTAG
Source organism: Vandiemenella viatica (assembly GCA_031002005.1). Classification (NCBI taxonomy): domain Eukaryota; kingdom Metazoa; phylum Arthropoda; class Insecta; order Orthoptera; family Morabidae; genus Vandiemenella; species Vandiemenella viatica. Next base: position 273,221,533 of record JARYHS010013630.1, read on the forward strand.
CTTCTTGACGTCTGTACTGCGGGACAGATAGAAGCTGGCGGCATCTCAATTATGCTCTGGAGAACATTCACGTTGGCATCCACGTTACCAGTGGCGTTCGTGCAAAGCACCTTGACGGCCAATAAGTATTGTAAACTGGTTTCAGACCACGTACACCCCTTTATGACGACCATGTTTCCCAATGGCAGTGGCAATTTTCAACAGGATAATGAGGCCAGGCGTGTGATGGAGTTGTTCGAGGAATACAGTGGCGAGCCACAATTGATGTGCTGGCCATCCAACTCGCCAGATCTGAACCCAGTTAAAACATCTGGGATGTGATTGAACGTGGCGTCAGAGCTAGTCACCCCAATCCCAGGAATTTACGGGAATTAGGTGACTTGTGTGTGGAGATGTGCCAACTCCCTCCAGTCTTATTACTGCCATTCAAAGACGCTTCGCCACTGCTATCCGTGCCAAAGGTGGACATACCGGCTATTAGGTAGGTGGTCATAATGTTATGGTTTATCAGTGTATAAAATCCACCTCTGCTAACCGTATTTCAGAAACGAATAAATGTTGAAAAACACTTCGTTGCGAAAGAATCGTTGATTGAAGTCCCTTGAAATATATGTGGGTTGAAAGTTATAGATCATGAATAAGTGAAGAAAGCCCAAGAGAGTGACTGCTACCGTTGGGACTGCTATGTTAGAAACGGAGTGGTTCAAATTCCTGCCTTAATTACGGGTTTTAGGCAGCTTTCCATAACAAACAAATTAACTCATAACAAACAGACAACCGGTTGCACATTTCACAACCAGGAGCGGAATAATCGATGAATCAAAACTCTCCTAGCCAAATAAGTCGTACGCTTAAATAAAAAATAATGTCGCTGTTCAGATCTTTTACAATTCAAGTGCTTTGCTTTCGTCCTTCTTTAATTGATTAGCTGACGAGGGCTAGAAGCAACCTGCAATCCCATATAAATTATGAAAGTCATAGAACATGCGAATTGTCTTCACGTCATGACATTTGTAGTGCGAGTGTTGCATGATTATTATACGCCATAAGAGACTATTGTTATCTTTACAAACAACACAACAGTAGTTATAGGCTTTCCAGCAGTCATAAATTTCGTAAAAGTATTGGACGTTGCCGTATGATTACCGTTAGCATTAGCATAGTAACAGTTATCGATTTGTGACAGTCGTTGTATCATCTAATTCAACTAATTTTTCTCAGTCGGAGGAATTTGTACAATATTTGTTCATGAGTTAGTAACTTCTGCACTTGTAACTTTGAAGTGACTCATTGTCTTGATTTGAAAGAGAGTATTCTTGTTAAAGATGTATGAGAAAGACTTTATACCTTACAAATCATATGAGACATCAGCCGAGGTTCTAGCTGCAGAGTGTCTTGTTTTGGTACGTTACGAAAATTTCTCCGTATACGTTCGTTTCTTGCGGGTGTCTTTTGTAGTGCAGCATTGAGAGATACAGTATTTAACTAAAAATAGAAGTTATTGACGGATTTACAATTAGCGAGTTCAGTTTATACGCGGTTTTTGTCTCAGACGAATCTTAAATTTAATATATTTTATCTCTGGCATTGTATGTATTCGTAATACTCTTTCCTACGGAAACAGCTTGAAGGTTTTCATGGAGATCATTGTTACATTATGATTAAGGTATTAACTATTAATTAAAACAATGAATAGATCATAATCAGGACCTTAATACCAAAAAAGATGAAAATGGTGGCGCATTTAGATTCAACAATCAATACGAACGTTTGAAAGAGCGTTATGATCTTTTATATTGGCAAAGAAATCAGAAGGAGAAACTGAATACACAAAACCACTGCTAGATGTGTTAAGGTTTGTATTTTTTATAGACGAATTCACTGCTGGCTGTAGCTCCTAGATACTTAAAATTAATTTTATTTCGCATGCTGCCATTAAATCAGACTGAGTAGTAACGATTCTGTTATGCATTAGAAGATGGTGTACAGACGGTTTTCCTTTGTAGCTGAGCGCTTAGGGGACTGATGTAAAGCAGATGGTGTACTCACGAAATCAACATGAGGCGAAGTTCATCATGCTTGTAGAGCGTTCGCCATCGATTCTGTGGCCGAAGTGTCTCCTGTCACGGCTTCCCTTTTTATAAGACTACAAGCTTAAACTGACTAAAGAGACTCACGCTCTATAAATTACGAAGCTATTTCTAGAAATATATAATATATAAAAATACGATTATATGTAGTTGGCATGGTACGGCTTTGAGTTAGAACTACTATAAGTTACCAGGTTTTTACGGCGTGATTGTGCCACTGGAACGTGTTGTTCGTTCTGATGCGTATCGGAAAGAAGAATAAAAGCTTTGGATTATTAAATTCTAATTGTCACCTCTATATATAATAGAAAATTATGTGAAAAGTAAGTCATCGCTAGTTTGATAACACATTAAACATGAACGACAAGCACTCTTTTATGACTGATACATTTTTTTTTAATTCGGTCAATATTAGAACAATGTATCTACTACAATTCTCATATATATCCGAACGCCCTGAATTTCATCGTTCCTCCTGGGAATTATTAAACCTTTATATACAACTACCAAGGCAGTAATATACGTTATAGGTGGTACAGTCTCGCGACTATCAAAGTTGAGACACGTCCATCTCCCAAAAAATTAAATATATTATTTCACTATATTATAATTATTGGAAACAGTATATATGAGTTGTGTCAAACTAGCAGATTTCCCGGCGTTGCCCGGTATAGTTGGCGTAGATTTACCCGAACCCTATTTTTATTCCAACAATGAGAAACATTTGTACAAAGTTTCATAAAACTTTTTTCGGAATTAAAGCAAACCGTCATTCACCCGTCCCCTACCAAGAAACGGGTGCGTTAATATTTATTTGCACGTACACTATTTTCACTCGTCCGAAAAGATTCATTAATTTGGTTAAGGCATCGCATTACTACTTTACTGAGCAATGATAGATTTGGCCTATGTTAGAAACTCACATTTGATTCAATTGCTAAGTGAATGGATATACATTTCGCTCTAAACGCCAGATACTTTAACTCCACAGATTCAGCCTTTTATACAAATATCCAAAGTGAATCCAGAATAATATTGTCGTAAACAGAAGACTAATCGTGATGACAAGAGACATTGTCCAGAGATCGTGCTTAAAGAAAATTTCTGTTGTTCTTAAGGTTATCTATGGCGTTTAAAAATTGAATATCCTGAATTAAAGGAAAGAATATTTCAAGTTTTGTTTGGTGTGCAAAATAGTTATTATTGTGAAATTATCTTATTGTTTATTGTTTTCATTAAAGGTTATGGTCAGAGACATTGTAGTTGTGTGTTTAGTACGAAGTATGCAACATCTAATCCGTCCATCTTTGGAACGTGTCATCATACGTTCAGAATTTCATTTAATATTCTTGCGTCATTTGACATTGAAACATAAGACATACAAAATAACTGAATTGAAATTCTAAGCTTTAAAACGGTGAAAACCCCATCGAAATCTGCTCCGTAGTTTCCGAGTTTTTAAAATACAAATTTATCCGGTCTTCATTTTATAGATAGATAACAAGATGCTATATTCAGTTTTTTTGGCAGTCAGTTTGTGAATACGCTTTGCTTCAATTGTTTTAGTTCTGTCGCTTCTTGAACATAAGCATGGATTGAAGAAAAGAGTCATAAAGTTATTGTTTTGGCTGACATGATACAGTGTAAGCGTAGCATGAGTTGGTAGGAGTTTAAAGACTGTTTTATGGCGTTGACGGCGATTTCCTGGAGTTCGTAAAAAAAAATTCTCCATTAAGGGTCAAAATTATTAACCATAGCACAAAAAAGTACGTTAAAGAAGCAGTACAGAAATTTTACACGTTAATTCTAACACATACCGCCATTGATGCACAGTTTCTGTAATTACATGATAGTGTTATTACCGAAATTTAATATTCTAAGGAATAAATAAGAAATTTCAGGAATGAAGAAAGAGTGTGCCAGGCTGTTTATGAGTTGTTACTACTTTAGCTTCCGTCTCTGGTAAGTCGAAGGCGACGGTGCCATAGGCGAGCCAGTTTGCGGATGCTGATCCCGGAAGAAAGTGCATTGTCTCGCAGTTCCGCGGTTAGAGACAGACCACGTGGAAAAGTGGTTTAATGAAATGTTATGTTTTTCTTACACTAGGACAGTGAAAACATACTATACCGCTATTGAAAAGTTTAAATTACAGATTTCTGCCTATATCTATTAATCAATCTAAATTCATTTTTTTTGTTCGTATTAACTAAAACCATTTTAATTATTGCTCAAGGGATTTGGAAATTGCCTCTTCTCAAAGATTGTGGCCAAATTCGTTTACGTTTGCCGAAAACTAATCTTTTCCCGGCAATTGCAATAAAAATGGTTTTACATAACAAGAACAACAAAAATAAATTTAGATTGCTTAATAGATACAGGCGGAAATCTGTAATTTTTACTTTTCAATAGTTGTATAGTATGTTTTATCTTCTGAATAGCTGTTTAGTATGTTTTAACTGTCCAATTGTATGGGTAATACAACGTATTTTTGTGGTATGGATTACAATTTTGATCCTTAATGGGGAACGAATTTTTTACTGACTCCAGAAGATAGAGATCAGCGCGATAAGACAGGGAAGAATAACTCAATTCCAAGAATAATTCCCGATTGTTGATGAACATCAATTATATCACTAGTGATCACTAGAAGGAACAGCATGTTTTCAAATATGGAAGCTTCTAATTGCATGTTCGATACTGACAGTTTCCTTTTTCTGTGAGAGCAACAACTCACCTTTTCAATTCTCATTTGCTTACCAATGCCCCAGGCTAGAAAGTATTGCTATCACACATTAGGCACATTAGTCTGATTAAGTTTCATGTTTTTTTTTTCAAACAGCCATAATTGAGTTTCACATGATCAACTGCCCACCTTTGTCATCAGCACTAGAAAAAATGGGAAATGATGAGTGACTTAAATCGTTATGATTACGTTAAATTTATCGAAAATCTGTTTATCAGTTCCTACTAACGCATGCTGCTGCGTTGACACTGTCTCGCCTCAGCCAAAACATTAATTTTATGATTCCTTTCCATCGTTCCACATTTTGTATGTTCAAGAAACGTCAGAACTAAAAGCTGACTGCCAAAGTTACTGAATTTGAAATCTTGTTACGTGTTATAACTTGTCAGAACCCATGGGTAACTCTGTACTGTTTCCAGTAATTGTAATACAAAGCAGACGTTGAATAAAATTATAAATTTTCTAGTCATTTTACATTGTTGTGGACGGATATAAATGCTTTGTATTGTTTTTATCCAGTACTTGCTCAAAACCAGCATTTTGTTTGAAAGTGATAATTTTTGTGTTATGCATGTACACTTACTAACTCTAAACTATCCTATAAAAATAAAAATAAACTTATTCGATGCTCGTATAAGTTCTTTATTGCCGAAATGTAATCACTATTTCGCTTTATGAAACAAAGAGCGGAAATGTATTTGGTTTTTTGTGAGATGGATGTTTCTCAATTTTAATAGTCGCGAGACTATACCACCTATAGCGTATAGGATTGTCTTGGTAGATGTGTATAAATGGTTTAATAAGTGCCAGGTGGAAATGTAGTGATGTGCAATTCAGGTCGTTCGGATACATATGAGCATGGTAATACCTACCACAACTACGAGTCAGGAGTCTATACTACATGTCTCCAAAGGTTCTATTTCTTTCTGGCAATGTTTCTTTCCATGATTTCTCTATCTTTACTTTCATCCTATGTTGGTTGTGTAAGCATTGTTAAGCAATTATGTTCCGCAGATAACTTGGAGAGAAATGGGCTGATATTATCCGCCTGGGGCACGTAACTGGAATATAATTTATGAGATAATAAACCAGCCTTAACAGTTGACTAATGGCCATGAAATGCCGAGAGTCGCTAATAGACCTTGTGAAGAAAATTTGTGATCTATTATGAATGTTGATTTTCTATTTTACGATTTCCATATAACTCCAGATGTGCTGTTTTAAGGTATGTGATAACCTTAAGTGTGGTTACACAGCAAAATAATAGCATTGGCGAGGTTGAGAAATTTTTGAATCAATTTTAACAATTGAGCATATTGTTACAATTCTTTCTCATATCGCTTAAGAATCACAAACGAAACTCCTATCAGACAATTTTTATTATGGCTTAAAATTTAATATTACTCCTTATCTGAAATAGTAACATTTTGAAATTTTATTTAGCTGATGGATTTCCTTAAATGTATTAGTGCAGTGGTGCAGGGACATGAATATTGATGTGTATGCATTTTTCATCGATTGTAAAAAAGCCTTCGACTGCGTGAGACATGAAAAGGTGATAAAGGTTCTGAGATCTACTGGTATTGACCAAAATGATTTACACATTATCAGCATGCTGTATTGGAATCAGACTGCAGATGTTAAAATTGACCAAGGAACATCAGAAGCGATTGAAATCAGGAAAGATGGCCGCCAGGGCTGTGTACTTCACCTCTATTGTTCAAAATTTATTCCGAGGTAATTTCATGGAAGTGTTGCAGAACGAAAACAGTGGGATCACTATAAACGGAAAAGTGATCAATAATATCAGGTATGCAGATGACATCATTGTCATCGCTAGTGATCTATCTGCACTTGAACGCATAATAGACAATTTAGTCCAGCATAGTGAAGAGTTTGACCTGCTTGTCAACCCTTCCAAGCCCAATGTTATAGCCTTCTCTAAGAGAAAAATCCAGGCTATCAATAAAAGGGAATAAGACTGAGCAAGTATCCTCCTTCAAATACTTAGGCACTGTGATAGATGTGCAGTGTGATTGCAAAGAGAGAAATCAAATTGAGAATAGAACCGGCCAGGAGACAGTTTAATAGCATTATTTTTTTTTTCTTTTGATAAAGTCGGATCTCAGTCTGCAATTGAGAATGCGAATGATTCGCTGCTACGTGTCCTCCATTTTTTTTTATGGTGAGAATGTTGGATCTTAGACCAAAATCTAGGCAAAAAATAGAAGATTTTGAAATGTATTTGCATCGTCATTTCCTACGCATATCTTGGATGCTAAAAATCTCAAACGAAGAAGTACTTAATCGGATGTAGAAACAAAAAGAACTGCTGCTCACTATAAAGCAAAGAAAAACGCAATCTCAAGGACAAGTTATGAGAGTCTAGAGGTACCAGCTACTGCAACTCATCATTGACAGGGGAAAAGATCTGTTGAGAGGAGAAGGAATTCCTGGCTGAAGGACATTTTGAGGTGGTACAACTGCACGTTGAAGAGGCTTTTCATGGTGCAGTGTCACACCTATGTGGACCGCCATCATCCAATAGGAGAAGGCGACTAATGAAGACGGAGATGGATATTAATGTAGTGCCAAATTTTCTTTCTGTGGAATCTTTCTGTGCCTATCCAGTGATTTTTGGTGTTTTCAAACATATTTGCTGTTAATAATTTTGATGATTGCCTCCTTTACCCTGTGACCTGATGGCTGCCCTGGAAGGAGTTACACCTTAGTGGAAACTTTATCTGTGTTTACTGTTCTGTGTGCATGACAGTGGTGTGTGTATGTTATTAGCGCCGTGAACCGATGGACGAATCGCTATCAATAGTATTGCGTATTATCACTTAATACACATAGCGGAGAGTTTTAATATTTAATCCTGGGCTCTGGTGCACAATCTGGCGATTAATAACCAAACAGCACCACTTCTCCTACCCAGCCCGCCAGGTACTGATGATTATATTTTTTTCCGCCACCAGGACTCGAACCAGCTAAACTCAGGTCGAGCACTGGACACCCTCACGGTGCCACAACAAACTGAGCTAACGTGGTGGGCATTATGATACTACTAGCTGTTACTCACGACTTCGTACACGTGGACTTAGTATTTCAGTGCTAGATTGGATACAGAAAGCTGTAAGTTACCCAAGATTCGTCCCATACCACACTTATTCGGCATAAAATGACGGGAAAGCCATCACCATACCATTCTACCATCGAACCTGTCTCATGAAGACAATCAATTTGCAAAATCTTTAAAAATAGAAAAAAACTAAGCTGCGGGGATGTGGTGAATTTAAATGAGAGCAGCTTCAATTTCAGCTTGGTCTTCTTGTTCAGTCTGCCAGTAAAGGCCCCTGCCAGGCAGACCTCACACACAACGCGCCTGCACGCCGGGACACATATACGACTCCAAACAGGCGCAGAGGCATCAAAACATACCAGGAAAATAAATAGAATCATCTAGAGGCTAATTGGGACCTTTTCTTACAGAGGTCGCCGTACTACCACACAACGGTATTCCTGCGCCAGGCCGCCTATATAAGCGTAGCCGGCAGCTCCACCGACAGTTCCGGCCTGACCGCGGAACCAGCGTCAACTACAGAAGACCACCGGAAGTTCGCGAGAAGTAGAAGCCGTCTCTCTCTACCCCGGATCAGGACCAGGCTTAAATTCTCGACGGTCATCCGATAACTGTACCCACATTTGTTTATTGTTTACCAGTTGTTTTGTGTACAGTAGTAATAAACCTCAAGGAACCATTAAGTGTAGTTCACTTCAGTTCTCTTCTTTTTTCGTCATGAACTTCAGATTCTTAGGTTCTAATTGCTACAGCTTCTCGTGCTTTACTAAAGCTACACACAAGGTTTGGTTTACGCTATCGAGGAGTGTCAAACAAATAAATAAAAAAAGACAAAATATATCGATGCCATTATCATGAATGATGTTTTGTTAGTTAATGGATGTACGTGAAAATAGTCAACATTAAACTCTTGTCAAGGCAACTGATTCTCTTTTTTGGTGTGTTTTCAGTAGCAAACTAAATGTCAACTTCCACAACGGATGTTGATTTGGACTTATGATCAAACCGTGTTTACACCTGTCACTACCACGAATCAATTATACATTTTTTCTAGCTATCTAACCTGTAAACCTTAGAAATGTTCAAGCAGTGGATAAAAGCGTCCCAACTTTCTTTCGAAAAGGCTTATCTGCAGATCTGATACCACTAACATCTTGACGCAATGCTTACCTGCGATCATCTGAAGTATCAGAGACTGATCAGCTCTATATATTGAACCGTTTTTTTTTGTTTTTTTTTTTTTTTTTTTTTTTTTTAAAGAATTTGTGAGATAAGGAAAAAAAAAAGAAAAATTCGTGTTAACATCAGTATTGCCACCCTTCTCGGAATTTCATTATAAGCTGCCATTCCACCTGAAAATATGCTGCGGAAATCAACAGGCGTGTCTTTAATCCAGCTACTTATTCCTCCTAAATGACAAATCCATTCTAAAATCCAGCAATTCGAAGACGCATATCAAGTAATCCACATTTAAAAAAAAAATAGCAGCACTTCTGTAGTGACGGATTGTCTTAGATCAGCAAACGAATGCTGGAATGTGTCATTCTGCAAAGTCACAACATAGATGCGGTATAAAATCAATGTTTGCTATATGTTAATCAGACAGTATAAAAATTTACACTTGTCGAAGTCAAACTTCAGGTTTGTAGTTGTCGTCAAGGCGATGGCAGGAATATTTCAACAAAAAGTATTAATTTGACTATCAAGGGTATATAGGATTACACACATTGAAAACTATTAGGCAGGTCTACACAGTTCGATGTGGAGAGGCAAAAGCGATAATTTTAAATGATTAACAGGTAAAGACAAGGTTATTCGCAGTTTCCGAATGATGAATGCAATGTAAACAAACTCTTGTGACTCACGAGCTAACAGACTGTATATAGCACATAGTGAATGATTGACTTTGTACCTTAGGCTTAAGAGGATGTAATTAAGTGTTTGTTTAATAAAATAGGAATTAAGAAAGTGAGCTTATAAGAAAATGATTTGATTTGTAAAGAGATAAATATTTCTTGTGACTGACATATGAGTTGTAATATGTGAATAGATATTTTATGTGTATTTTGATTGTATAAATGTAATAAGTATTATAATTGATTAGCTGCGACTTGAGTGTTCAGCTTCTCTGTTCATACCATCTTTCTAACTTCATGAATGACTCAGTCAGTTTTAATTATGTAAAAACAAATGAATCCTGGGGAGTGTTTATAACAGCCCTTGTGTGAACTGTTATTTGAAGAATTGTGTATGGCAAGCTGGGAGTTGATTAATTACGGATTTGTGTATATTTTTCATGTAAATGAACATTTTTAATTATAGAGAGAAACAATGTAAATGCTATGTGATATGTTCAAAATGTTTGTACTTGTAAGTGTTGGTGTGAGTTTCAATGTTTGGAGGAAAATTTGCGATGGTTTGGACTGATTTATATTGATAATTTTGTGCTTAAATGCATGTAAACAGTATGAACTTTCATTTCAAGATGTCTTCTAATGATTGCGAGTGATTTTGTACAATATGTAATTATTTTTTTATAGATTTGATTGTTAAAGTACAGGGAAAGTCAAAATGATTCAGTGATTTCAGAAAATTACTACAGATATATTTTTTGACATATACTTACAAGATTACACAGATATATAAATTGTGAAATTTTTTATAGTGTCTACAGATGCTCAATATGTGCACCTTTAATAAATCTGCACACATCAAGTCTATAATCGAGTTCTTCCCATACCCGATGCAGCATCTCTCTGTCAATGAGAGCAAATGCATTTTTGATGCGAACCCGTAGGTCTGTCAGATCGACCGGTAGTGGCGGCACGAACATAGTGTTTTTTACGAAACCCCAAGCAAAGTAGTCGCAGGGGGTTAGGTCAGGAGAACGAGGTGGCCATGACACCAGCTGACGATCAGCATCCCCAGCAGGACCAATCCATCTGTTTGGAAAACTGGTGTTTAGGAAATTACAGACAATTAGAGAAAAATGTGGTGGAGCACCGTCCTGCTGGAAAATGAAATCTTCATTTTCAGCTTTCAGAAGTAGCACGAGCCAATTCTGTAACATTTGCAGATAGATTTTCCCTGTGATCGTCACCTCATTTAAGAAAAAAGGCCCATAAAATTTCTTTCGTGAAATCTTGCAAAACACGTTCACTTTGGAAGAGTCAAGAACGTCCTGCACATAAGTATGGAGGTTTTCGATCCCCAAAATGCGCACATTGTGCCTGTTTACTTTTCCACTGACATGAAAAGTGGCCTCATCACTTAGGGAGCGTGCACATACTACGTGGCTCGGTCCAGGGTGGGGGGGAGGGGTTGGCTGGAAGGCTAGGCTGGGCTACGTGGGGGGTTCCGAGCCAGGCCACGTAACTTTCCTTTGATAACATTTGTTACAGTTAAAATGAGAAACAGAACTCACAAGAGCTTGTGAATATTTATTTCCCTCAGTCAATTATCTGCGTATGTAATTTACAATAGTCTGACGAGAAAACAGCACAAAATGTTTTTTGGAATCAAAAGAGGAAAAAAGCTACGTGCTACGTGGGAGGGGGAGCGGGGTACAGGCAAAAGCCACGCAGGGCTACGTGTAGGGGAATGGGGGTTCACAGGAGGCAAAAAGGAGCTACATGGCTTATGCACGCTCCCTTAACACAAGATTTTTTGCGAATGTTTCGTTTTGTTCTAGACACTGGGCACAGAATTGAAAACGAGCCAGTTCATCGTTGTGCGACAGTACTTGCAGCAACTGTAACCTGAAAGGCTTCATCGCTTCCGTAGGATTCTCCAAACGATCTTGTGTGGAATACCTAATTCCCTGCTCGCTCGAGGAGTAGACTTCTGTGGGCTACGAACGTAACTGGCGCCCAAACGTTCAACAGTTTCTTCAGACACAGGAGGGCGACATGTAGTTTTACCTTTACAAAGGCATCCAGTGGCTTTAAACTGTTGATTCCAACGCCGAATGGTGTTAGTATGCTGGAGATCCTTGTTCTAAAGTGTCGCTGTAAAGCTGACACAGACTGAGTCGAATGAAATTCGAGAACAACTTACGCTTTCTCACTTTCAGCCATCTTGATCACTAGCGCTCTAGCGGTCACCGCGGGAAGCTTGCATTTCTCACAATCGAAACTTGGAGACCCACTTTTCTTATAATAGCCAACCCCTTCATCGTACCTATAATAGGACAGCCAAAAGGAAAATCATGAAATCGCTGCAATCATTTTGACTAACCCTGTATTCTTATAATTCGAGAAATATCGGTGGGAACTGTTTGAATTATTCTGTACCGTCAATATAAACAAGCGGAAGAGACGAGTTTGTTGAGCAGATTTTTGCCCGTTAACTGAAATTGAGAATCGCTGGAATATTTACCATCTTTGGTCGAGCAGATGCATATTTTGTGTGTAATGTGTTGTTATCGTAAAACTCGCCAAAAAACAAGTGGAAAGTATTTCTTCGGAGTAGTTTTTTTTTCAAAATACCAAATCTTATCATACCTTCCGCCACAGGATTGAACTGTAATAAAAAGTAGTTATCGAGAAGCTTATCACATCCATACTCCGTACTTAAACCAGCATCTATTTACAATGTATTTGTGGAAATAAATTTTTAGTCAACCGTATGTACTTTGCACGTGCTGTGTCTTACTAGAAATTTTATAACAGACACCAACAAGAATGTATTAATGGAAGATGATTTTTATCAACTGCCTTATTCATCAATAGATGCACACTTATATTAAAGGCACATTTATGACTCGGACGTATCACGTAGTCTATATCGAATACATCAGGTTTGTGCCCACGGAATGTAGTCTAGAACTACACAATTGCGCCACGCAGCCGTATCTCGTTTGAAACTTTTCGATGTTATTCAGTTTTGTCGCCCAAACAAAGGCATTCCGTTTGTTTGCAACGCTTTGGTTTTGCAGTTGTATGGCGAAATTTACGTCACGTGTAGCTCTGCACGTGCGAACCTGATTCGGATGAAACTGTAACTAACTGAAAGCTGGTTGTATCTCCTTGTATGCATAATGCTATTAGCGGTAAAAACTGTATAAAACAGGTCCATACAATTTTTTTTGTTTCCATTTCACAAACACGTATCTTTCTTATTATTGATTTCGTTTTGTATGAAGCCTATAGGCTTTACTAATGAGCTAGTCTCAAACACTGTACATTCAGAATCATCACTTATGTTTCAAGTACACAAAAACATTTGTCTAAATTAGCTAGGCTCACGGTTTTGATGAAAGAAGTAATTTGAATTGTCATTGAAATGTTTAGCATTAAAATGTCAGGCATTTAATTTAGAGAAGATTATTTTTCCTTCTTTTTACTTAAATAGTTTCTGCACCAAGTGGACACGTTTAAGTAAAGTGTATATTCTATCAAATAATGGCAAGTCTCTCATGAAATTCGGTTATGTTCCATTTTTACCTTATTTAATCATTTGGAAGTGACTAAGTCATGATATTAGCTACAGCAGACGATGGTATCTACAGGAAAAATAATATCCAAAACTAATTTCAGGACAACGAGTGTATAAGGTGTATATTGATGATGATGCGTGGAAAAACATTGGTAGACTTAGGGTAGGTGCATGGAAGGTAAACAATAACCATTACCACAAGTTGACACTCTATTTCAGGCATAAGGGTATGGGAAGATATTTTAATAGGTACGGAGGTGAGGGATTAGAATAAATTACCAAGAGAGATGATGAATAATTTACTAAAAATGCTGAAAGAATTTAAAGTTGAAATTTGTAAAGGGGATGAGTAGGCGTGTACAGGAAACGGTAAAAATAGTTGTGTAGAGAAATTGCGACAGGAGCGTGCTTTCCATCGCATTTAAATTAAATTAACGAAGCGTAATGACTGCGGACAGACGTACCATAGTCGTAAGTTATAGGCAGTGGAATAAGGTATTTGAAGCGTCTAAACCTAACAAAACAGTCCCAACTTTCAGTATTACCGCGTATTCGGTATCTTTTAAAATCGAAACATATTCATTACTGAAATTCTGTTTGCTGATATGTTTCCTTAGATAAATGCTTTTTAAACAACGTGGTAACTGTGCAGACGTTTAGTTGTTAGTGAAAGAGAAGAACTGAAGAAGTTAAAAAGAATTGTAGTATAGTATTTATCTGATTCTACCAGTGATGTTATGTTAGCTGACTGAATTTAGCCGCTCGTAAGACAAGTTGAATGTTTTTAATGAAGCACTTCCTAGTGAAGCTACTATGCAGATAAAATTAATCTTATTTCAGAAGGTGCGTTTGCAGGTTCACCGGAATAACGTGTAAATTTGGAAGCCTTTTTAGAGATGGGTATTAAACGTTCAATACCTCTTCCACTGAATAAATTTTCCTCCAAGTAATAAGCAATTCGGTCTGCTTAATTAGCTGTACACCAAAGCAACCACTGAAAATAAAGCCAGGATAGAGAGAGAGAGAGAGAGAGAAGCAGAAGAAGAGACCACGGCATCGTATTGAACCGTGACCTCTGAGTCTAGAAGTGAGGAAGCGTTGGGCAATGTACCGGCTCCTAAAAAAATAATACGGAACGCTGAAGAAAGCTGTAAGAGGTGAAGAAACATTAATGAGAGATGTACGGAAGCAGTTTTAGGCTGTATTGCAACTACGATATCGGAATAACAGAGCGTTCAGAGAAATTTATGTTCCCTTTCATAAAAATTGAGTCTGTAGTTGCCCATATTTCTCCTGGATTAGTTCTTTACGTTATTGGTAAAAAAAATTGGCAATGATTAACTGCAATCACCACATATTGCGAATATTGGATAGACTGATATATTATTGGAATGCGATGTGTAAGTTCATGAAATATTCTGGAAGGGGAACGAGTATTTGAAATACACCGTAATGGGAGATTTCAACTAACAGAATGGGGCAGCAGATCAAAGAGACGGTGTATTAATTGCCGGGGTTCGTGCGAAAACAAATATGACGAACGTTGGATGAGGCTCTATATTTAGAGGAGGTTGCCATCCTTCGAGTGGACACGGAAGACTTCATATTGTTCCTCGACGTCTCGCACTGATGAAACACATGGCATTTTCGATACCAACGTAGCTACTGAGAGCAAGGGATTTCTTAAAGTCAAATTTCTTATATTACTGTAATTTTTATCATTGTAACATTAGCAGGAATAGCAGGATAACAGCAGTAGAGGCAGCATAAAAGGGTTTGATTTTTTCATCATTTGGAATTGGTATCAGAAAAAATCATGCATCTTTATGTGACGTAAAATCTTTTATGTACTCACTACAAAACATGTCCTCAATTCTTCGAGTTGAAATCTTTTACATTAACTTTAGTATGTTCGTTGTTGGTTTGCGATGTAAATAAGTAATAATTCAATGGTAACCTGTTACAGTAAAAGGTGGAGACATTGCAGTATGCTAGCCACCATCAAAACTTTTTTCATTTCCATCTTACAGTGAAATCACTAATTAATTATCAATGTCTTACAAAATAATCAGTGTGGATTTTGACTGAAAGGAGTGTCTTAATTTCTATACGTATTTGAAGTGAACTACACTTAACGGTTCCTTGAAGTTTATTACTCGGTACACAATACAACAGGTAACCATAAACAAATGTGGGTACAGTTATCAGAAGACCGTCGAGAATTTCAGCCTGGTCCTGATCCGGGGTAGAGTGACGGCTTCTACTTCTCGCGAACTTCCGGTGGTCTTCTGTAGTTGACGCTGGTTCAGCGGTCAGGCTGGAACTGGCGGTGGAGCGGCCGGCTACGCTTATATAGGCGGCCTGGCGCAGGAATTCCGTTGTGTGGTAGTACGGCGACCTCTGTAAGAAATAGTCCCACTTAGCTTCTAGATGATTCTATTTGTTTTCCTGGTTAGTTTTGATGCCTCTGCGCCTGTTTGGAGTCGTATATGTATCCCGGCGTGCAGGCGCGTTGTGTGTGAGGTCTGCCTGGCAGGGGCCTTTACTGGCAGACTGAACAGTATTCATGTTTTGTTTCTTTACTGAAGTTAGCAAATTTTGATTGCTTGTAGTGTAAGGAAAACACAATATGACCATTACGATATTTTTTAGATATGATGTAAACGATATGCTGTATATTTATCGTACGGTTAAGCAACTGATGTGAAATATTAAAATACATCCAATATGTACAAGTACAGGAACATTGGCAGCATTCAATAATAATCAATGTTCAGTTGTTGTAGCGAGTCTAAGAAGGAAAGGTTACGACGTGTAGATAACCTCCTTGTGGTGTTCCCTGGACAATGGACTACTGATGAAGGACGGCTGATATTATACATAATGGGCAACCAAACTAGATCCCGTATCTCTGTCGGTCACACAAAGCAACAACAGAAGATGAATGAAATGCTATGTCTGGTATAAATAAACATACGTTTTGGAGCACAAGTGGTAATCAACATGTAATATATATTACATAATAAAAAAGAATAGTTTTTCCTTAGAAATTTCAATAAAAGTTTGTAAGGCTAAAAATAGAAAAAAAATAAAAAACACAGTTTATTAATAAAAAGTCTAATCTTTTAGAAATATTTCATGTTTGTATTAGTAATGGTGGTTTATTCATGTTTCGGAATGTTTCCACTTGGTTGGGTTGCTCTGGCACATCTCTTACAGTTGAACACTTGTAGTCAGGGAGCACTAGCACGTAGCATTTGGCATAGTGTCTAGTCTCCATCAGTGAGATGTCCATGAGGATTCTTTCATCAAATGTTTAATTCATATCTCCACAGTTGCCATGGAAGAAGTCGAGACGAAAGTAGACAAGTTTATCTTCAAAGGCATATTGCACGATAACTGATTGTGTTCTTCTGCCAGCTCATTTATATTCTGAACATAGTTTTCTGACTTTTTTGATTTTTTGCAACATAAAATCCCTTAACAAACTTTTCAATAGCTAAGTTACTTTCTTGTTCATGTTGAGTGGCTTTTTAAAGTTACCGTTGGATATGATGACCAATAAAGCTCTCACCTTGGCACCAACGTAATGAAAATGGCCTGTTTACACTAGAGTAATAAACCACTTCTAAGCAAAGTCTGTCACTTCAACGAAAAGAATAACACATTTGAAGGGCTTATCACGGGAAATAGGAATGCAATGAGAGCATCGGAAAAAAAACCTATCTCACCTCTCTTATAATAAAACCTCACACTGCAGCTGCATGAAAACAAATCTCGAGTAACTACAATAATGCTCTCAGACACGTTAGCCAACAATAAAAATCAGATTTCTACATGTTTTATAAATATCCCCATTGGATTATTAGAAATGCAGGATCTTGAAACCAAAGCTAACTAACCGTTTTAAAGGCTGAATTTGTGTTTTGTAACTCAAGTGAAATAGCAAATAGCTATTTTCAGGAAGGAAACATAGAGTGGTTGAACAGTATTATCAATGAAAAAAGACTGTGTTATTTAAGGCTTATTTCTATCAGTTAAATATTCAGCGAGATACATTATGCGTACATGAATGTTAAAAATTACTTGTCTCTACCGTTTAAATAACGTAATTTTCCGTCAGCTGCTTGTTCGTAAGGTAAAATCAGACTCTTTGGAAAATACAAATATTGTGTTGCTAGTAAATGTTTGTGATGCCGTTCCTTAATGTTCACAATGGAGTATCCACCAGTTTCTCGCTCCCGTTTCAAAGCGCGAACGAAATTCGGCAGAGCGAAAAGTTTTCTTGTTACTAAACTTGAGAACCTTCGCGCCTCCATCTGTTAGTTCACAGCGTTCGAGCAAAATCCTTCCACTGCAGTTCGGGGTGATTAAATAATCAGATTCACAATACAACCAAGACACATCTATCCTATAAACTAAATTGAATTAACAGTGGATGAAATTAAAGCACTTCGAGAGGGAATAATTTACAGCCCTTTTTTACATGAGAAATAAATAAGGAAAAAGGTATCGTTCGGTTTCCTCTATCTGTTTAATTACCCTTATTTTATCTTAGCTGTGTCTCTTTAATTAGACATCCACAATTTTCTTACAGATTGAGACATGTTTAGCATTTGAGCTTCTGTAAATAATTATCCATAGTTGTGTGTCAATTTTCGCAACACAAATTTAGAAATTTTCTATAGCTAACCTGTTTCTTTTTTTCCTCTATCTACTAGCTATAACACAAGATTTCGGCTGTTTCGGTGAATTCACTTGTTACGAAATATTTTAGGTAGAAGTATAGTAATGACCTTGAGAAATCAGTTTGAACATAGCAGCATATATTGTTTTTCAAAATATCAAGAATATTTATAATTTATTATGTACGCACTGGGAATTCTGTCCCTACGTAGAAATTATTTTTAGACAAAACAATTCTTAAGTAACAGTCAAATAAAAAAAAAAATGACGCTAATCATGTATATTTGCTTATTAAAGTAGCGTTATTTTTATCCTTTATTATTTTTATTTTTTAACTACTCGTTGATATAAAGGTCGTTAGCGAATGTTTTTAACACAAATTTGATAGCTGCTCTTTGTTCGGGACACTGACAAATAGATAAAAAACTTTTAGAGTAAAGCAAAGTTTCTTATTTAGCATTTTAACTAGCATATGGTTAAGAAACCATTAATCGAAGAGATCCAAACATTTACATGGATGAAAATAGATGATCGATTCAAGAATAAAAAAATTTCATACTTGTATTTTGAAAATTTCTTGACGACCACAGCAAAATTACAGTTCTAAGTTTTTAAAACTTGTAGCATGTAGATTCTAAATGTATGAAATTTTTTCATTGTTTTTAATTCGACTCCGTCACTTCTAACTGCCTCAACAGAAACAGAATACCAACAGTTTTACCTATTTATGTTTTGTCCTAATTTTGTCTTCAAGGGATGACAACCGTTTTATACCATCGTTGGTTGTTAGACTGTTAACAGTGTTACTAGGATTGTATTCATATGATTCAATGCAAATCGATTGCATGCTGTGTGTTAAATGCGTAATTAACTTGGCTGCAGCTGATTTACGAGTAGTGTAACACATATCATGCCAGACACGCAGCTTAGCTTCCAGTGGCGCAAATCCACTATCGCAATGTTCACCGCTGCTGGCTTAGGTAGCACGAGAACCCAGAAAAATGTACAGCTATCAAATTTCTGTAGTATTTTTATTGACAGCAAATCATGAAACAATAATCGAGCCCATTTTTTTTTACTTTTACTCTTCTCATAATTAATTTTGGAGAAAATCTCCAAGAAATAGGTTGATTCATAATGCCGTTTGCTAAAGTTTATTTGGGAGTGACGCGAACAGGTTTCAGGTTTGATTGGTGACAGTTTGAAGGTATTTCAACTTAAGAGTGGTAACGAATATCTTTTAGTTTCACTTGAGGTTTTAGTACAAAATATTCCTGCGAAAATAATTGTTCTCATAAAAAATAATAATTTGATGTTTTTTGGAGTACTACTAAACACACAGATTATAGTCAATACCATCATAATTCCCTTAGTTGAAGTAGATTTTTTGGATTTACGTTGGGAAATAATACTTTACTTCCTACACACAATAAACAAGTTGCAAACCCATTCAGTCGAGCATTAATGCAGAACATAGTCCACAGAAATAGTGCCTGCCAGTCACTGAGCGTGCTTGGTTAAGTAATGACTTTTTTCGGGGTTGTTTGAACCACACAGTCGGAGTGTAAGACAATACGCTAACCACTTCAACACCTAACGTTACAGAGTAATCAGGCAGAATTCACTATAATAATGCCGTTCTGGATTTCGTTAGCTTCAAATATCATAGGAACAACAGTGATTGTAATTTTTAATTGGTTTCGTAATCATTAAAAAGAAAATTTCACTCAGTAGTCTACATCACTGCAAATTTTAGCACAGTTAACTTGGTACAAACTTTCAAGATTTTTCAAAAATTTACCTTGTAATAGAACGCAGAATTGTACAAGTAAGAAATATGCCAATATCACACACGTTACTCTTTTGGCGATGAGAGACGGCGGCTTAACCGAACTTTGGACCCGAAGACTTAACGGAGTGGTGGAGCCGACCTTCAGTAAGAAAACGAAGGGATTGGTGGGATCTGGATTGTATGAAAGTGGGAATGGAATTTTAGTGTGTAGCAGCAGACAACTAGTATCCAGTAGATGGAGGTACAGTATGCATCAGAACAGAAAAGTGTCCAGCGAATACAGAGATTGTGTCGAGAAGTGCATTCCGAGTTTTTCCCGAAAAGATCTGTTTGCTCAGTGAGGGATACAGCTTTCCACCACGTCACTGGAGCCGACGCCACGAAACAAATCATACATCTTCTCGACTTCGAAGACAACCGTTCATTAACGATCGAGTGATAATAGCGGACAATGTGTTCTTGACAATTTAAAACCCAGTAATACCTTGAGAGACATTTCTTTCACAATACACCGGTGCTATCGCAGTTCAAAAATGTTCTGTTTTCTATTCGCCCACTACTTTAAGGCTTTTCGTTTCAAATATCATATTATTTGATAAATTAATGTCATAAACATAACTAATTTTCCTTGAGCAAATATTATTGTTAATATGCACTTTAAAGTTTTTCCTTTCTGGCAAATAATAATGGAATCTAAAAGTAAGTTCAATTAAATTGATTTGTTCTTGATCTCCATACCTTTAATCAGTTAGTTAATAGTGATAAATAATCAAAACTAGCATCGTGACATTACGAGACTAAACTTACGTTTTGAATAGAGATTAGGGCAGATCTGTCATAACCATGGTGCCGCGAGTTGATAATGGATTTTTGTCAGCACCAGATCTAGGGAAACACAGGGTGAAAACGTGGTCACTTGCCTCAGGTGGCATCTTCAGGAGGGCGGTAAAATCATGCATCTAGGGGTGGCAACTGGAAGGTTTATGGGTTGGTGACATTTATTCAGCTGAATTACTACTCCGGCGGCAAAATCATGTTTCAAGGGGCGGCGAAATTCGTGTGCAGATAAACTTTTTGATTTAGGGCTGCAGTTGACTCGTAGTTGACGAGGCGGCAACCTCAAACTCTTTGCACCAGCTCGGAATATTCTTAGATCCGTCACTTATGTAACCCCATTAGACAAACAAAATATAACAATCATATTTCTTGATATCTCGCTTAATTCTCGATTACCTAGTGTTAAAAATTATGGGTATACTTCCTTGTGCCTTTGGCGACGTTCTTTTTCTGGTCCAGATTACATTTCAACTTAAATTTAGTTAACATATTTCTGAACTGAGCGAGAGATCAAGAATTTTAATTCGTTACTTTCAATTTGTCTCGTCGAGTTACACAAGAATCCATCATCAAATTTGGCTTCGTTGGAATATTTCTTCTGGTTTAGGGGGTATTTCAGTCTAACCACCTTATTTTTGATATACGATACCTCGAGAACTAAGCGTGAAATAATAATTAAAAAACAACTTACTCCCCGTGTTAGATATGAAACCATCATCAAATTGTCGCGACACTTTTGTGGAATCCCCGAATTGAGTTAAACAGTAGTGTGCCAGGCATTGGTTTACAGCAGTATGATACCATCTCACGGAGACACGGTGGTCGGTAACCTTGAGTTAGTAGACTATTATCCTTACCGTTCTCGATGTAGCGCTCCTCTGTGAACTTCGTTAATCTAATCACCGTCTCTATCAAAGGGTAGACACTCTCTGAATTGAGCCAGCCGCGCTCCTTTACACGAAGCCAAAGTGTGCGTCCTGGATGTCTAGAGGGTTTACTCTTGAGTCTTAAGAAGAGGAGGTGGGAGGTGCTATTGGTGCTAGTTTGCGACCCATCTGAAACTAGAGACGGGAGGATTACCTGCGTCACGGCAGCCAGATTACGGGCCTACCTGTGGGCCAACACCGTGTCTATTGATCTCAGTTTCAACGAGGGATTTATAGTCGGAGCGCGGCCAGGCGTGCTGATCTCCCAACAGCCTGCCTTCTCACCACGCAGCCTCGCTCCGTCTCTCTCCTCAGTCTATACAGCCTTCAGAACTTCAGAGCGATAACAGTTTCACTCTACACAACCAACAATACTATCTAAATCCAGCAACGCCTGTGAAATCGATAAATAGTCATACTCATATTTTATTTCTCTTCATCCTATCTACTCATTAATAGCACGAGGAATAGAGTTTCAGTACTTTGCGCGGTTGATAGTTCTCTGAAATTAGCTCTGAGCATTAAATCGCGAATTCGCTTCTTAAATATATAAATTACCCTAAACATAAATATTTCGGGGTGAAATTTTATTTCCAACCTGAGGAAAAATATAATAGGCGTAAGAGATTTTTCATTATTTTACTAATCATTTTTCTCTCTTTTGGCGGGAAGCGATCCGTTTAAATTAATTTCAGAGTTCTGTTAAAAACCAATTGGCGCTGCTGGGTATACCACAGACGAGAACTTAATTTTCGCCGTCTGTCTGTGAGCCATGTATGTTCTGTCCAATGTGTCTCCGTTGGCCAAGATGTTTAATTTTTGAGCCGAAAATGTGGGTCCGTCTCAGCATCCGCATAGAACAGTGGTTCCCAGTTAGCTTTCCCCGAGGACAACTTCAAGAAAGAGCTCAACCTCGAGTACCCCTAATTTCTGAAATGAAAAATTCGTTCATCCTAGTCGAGTGCTTCACACAAAACACAGCATTACAATAATGTACTGAAAACACACACAGTTTGTCTTCAAATATATTTTGTCAATATGTTTGCGTAATTTTTTCCGTTGCCTTAGTGATTACCTTACCCAAGAGATTACCTCTCGCACCTCTGAAGCAACCTCATCTACCCCTGGGCATACGCATTCCACTAATTGAGATTACAGGAAACCATTAGGAAAACGGACGCTAAGTATGTGACATTATTTTAGCTATCCTACCGTAACTCTTCTTATCCAGGATGGTGTAACTAAACACTATCCATTAATAATAATATGGTAATTACGTAAACCACCTAAAATCACTTTATTATGCTAAAATTTCATGTCGTCGCTAAATTTTCTAAGCAAGGGAAGTGATGAGAAGATAACTAATACATCCGATGTAAGTATATCTTTGAAACTATTGGATATATTTTAGGGGAATAGGATTTTTAGAATTCGTATAATCTTTTGGTTAGTAATTAATGTAAGCGCTTTCTGTCAATGGAGACTACGTAAACTTCAAGCAGGTAATATGAAACAATACTGAGAATTATATACTAAAAAACAACAACATTCGCCATGAGTTATGCAGTTAAAAGTTACTTGCAAACACATTTGACAACGCTGTATCAAAAAAAAAAAAAAGAAAGTTAAAGAGGTACCGAACAACAGAAATAATACCACTACCATAAGACAGCCAAGGAATGCTAAGTTATGCGCATCCCTGTGTCGATAATGTCAATAATCTGTAAAATGACCATGGTGTCCTGAAAAATAATTGAAAGCTCTTAACTACAGAGAGCATGGGAATGCGTATCTTATGCTGGCAAGCAGGTTCCTACACTACACGGACCAAGAACACTTGTTGTCAGGTTGGGTTCACCGGCCTCATACACTAGCACTGGAATGTACTTAAATTCCGAGTCAAGTCATGTTTGCTTCACACATTACCTAGCACAATGAGTAGAAGATCCTCCTCCTCCTTCAACTGAGCAAATTTTATTTATTTTTTTGTATGAAAATTTTCTATTCGCAACACAGACAGGTAGCATCATCTGTCGTCTATTATCAGCTTTCCGTTGCATATTTGATTTCAAAAACGAGGAAAAGAAAAATAATAGTTGATCAAATCCCGATAAGCCAGTTGATAAGCTTTTCAGTTAATGACTAAATCTTGCTATTCAGTCCTATCGTCAAATAACGATATTTTCCTTTATTCACTTCCTCTTCCACAGGTTGCTGTCTTGATCGCCAGGGGATTTTACCTTTCCCCAAAGGTTACTGAATACTACTGTTGTTGACTGAATTAAATAGTTCTCCAAATGACAAAACCGAATTGATTTTTTTCTTTTTAATTAAATTTATTTTTCCCACGATCCCTAAGATAATATAAGCACTGTACTTCTTCAAAGACACTAAAGCGCACACATAAAAATATTGCAGCGATTAACATTCTGACAACGGCTGACAACTAACTTTCAACTAACTTTTAACTAACTACTCGTCTCTGTCGCTCGCTTATATAGATGCTACGGAAAATTCCAGCATAACACAGATAAAGCCGCTCGATGATTCTAGTACGGCGACAATGCAGCTAACAATCAAAACCACCATAAACATTCAAAATTAATACAAAACCATTCATAATCATTATAAAACACAAGGAAATGAAAATTAAATAGGTTTACAGATATTTACAGACAAAATTATCAGCACAGATCAGTCCAAACAGTTAAAAATGGTCCTCCAATCATCGTGGCTCCCCTCAATACTTACATTACAAACATTTAATTAATTTTTCATACAGAGTACTGTCATTGATCGTAATATATATTATTTAAACAGTTTTTCTCATTTACACGTCGAATATACACAAATTCTCAATTAATCACATGAAAAACATACCATAATTAATTAACTCCCAGCCTGCTATTCATAATTCTTAAAATAACATTGTATACAGGGACTAGGTCTGAGGGCTGTTATATAGTGTTTGAATCATGTCTCTTTAATTAATCCGCTGTTGCCAAGACGTTGGTTTTCAAGAAGAAAGTGAATATAACTTTGTACGCAGAAAGATCCTGGACGATTGTTCGCAAACAAAGTAATACTATTTAGATTCGCAACGCAGTCTACCTATATCTTCGGTTAACTAAAGCAGAAAATCATACCAGGTAAAGGGCCTGTACAATATAAGCATTAGAATATACTTCACATGAACAAATCGAAGCGTTGCTATAGGTGATGGTCATTTTATGGGCCCTAAAAATTCCTGCCTGGAGTGGTATTGGAACTGGTAAACACTGGATTTCGAATCAAGTAGTGCAACCACTTCAGTGAAGCTATTCCAGAATAAAAAAATGATCTCAATTGACCTACCCCAGTCGTTATTTTGTAATATCTATCTAATCCCCAAAATGTTTTGATAACATGGCGATTTTAGAGGCATTGTAAAATCCTGTGAAGAAGAAGTCATCAAAATTTCAAATTTAATCTCGGAGTATTAATTTATCGTATTTTAAAACGAATATTGTTTTCAAAGAGGACTATCTTGATTGGAAAATAATCACTGTAAATGATTCCAGCAACTCTGACAAGACGTGCTCCTTTAAGGTTAGGAACTGTTGTTCCTTTGTCACATTCAGTAGACTAATAAAAAGTCCTATAATAACAAAATTTCCGTATGAGTCTAATTACTCTGTGTTACTAACTTTATGTCCTTTTTGTTTTTGACGATTCACCAATGTTACAGTTCTTAAATTTTGAGATGGAACAATCAGTTTTTTTCTAACGGGTACCAACTTGTCATTATGTATAACTAGTTTTATTTCTGGTTATTTTCATTGGACGTAAGTTATGTAAATACTAATTATTAGCTTTATGTTCGTATATCCTAACAACAAATTTTAATTTAACATTGTGTGCTTATTTTTTGTGTCCCTCTTTAGTGTTTCTATAAAAAATAATTAAGTATCTTAATCATATTCAGTTACAATTAGATCTCAATGGTGAAGCATTTTATGTTATTTCAAAAATTCCCTCAACTACCTTGGGTTTCCTACCTGCCAATTAAAG